>OY855907.1:14226016-14771016 GCA_963693305.1 Meandrina meandrites | reverse complement strand
GTTTTCGGCATGTAAACCTCAACCGATTTCTCTGATTTTTGGTAATCGAAATAACAAATGTTCAAATTTTATAAAGCTTTGAACTTTAGGGCGAACAAAATAAACGAACACGAGATATTAGCGTTTTTAAAAAAATCAATTTATGAAAAAAACGCGAATATTTTCCAAACGCCACGATGGATTTTTTTCGAATTAATGTAAAATAGTTCAAATTATCCAAGTTTTAATGTGAGTAAGTTTCAACGAAATCGGCTGGGTAGAAATTGCTGCACAGTTGACTGTTGAATTTTTGCTTCAAAATATTATGCTTGTGTATAATGGGGAGCTGTTACAACAACGCTTAAGTAATGCTAAGATCCCATGGATTATTTGAAAGCTTAATGCCAGCTAAAACGTTGCTGAAAAGCATGGAAAGATCGGAAACTCCCAGCAAAAGTTGTAGACAAAAAAAGCAGAAGAGGTTTACGGTGCGTAAATTGTGAATTTTAAAATATTCATTTTTTTTAGAATTAAAAAAAATCTACCGATTTTTTTTCTTTTATTTTCAAGTATGAGAAAATACAGCATATATGCAAACGGCTTTATCTAGTTCCGTCTGTCTAGTCTCGATGAAACTCGTCGAATGTGGCTCGCCAAGATAGCTACTTCTCGTCTTCCATTTTGGAGCGCTTTGAAAATGCCCTTGTTACAGTAAATTATTCAAAGTTGCCGCATTCTCAAGATTATTTAGCACCTGGAAATAAACATGCCACGGATAAAATTGCGGCTGAGCTTTGTATTCATGCATTTTATTTAGCAATGAATGGGGCATGTGGCGTGGTATGTTCAATTCCAGGTGCTAAATAATCTTGAGAATGCCGCAAGTTTGAATAATTTACTGTTACGCGAGTGTTTCCAAAGCGCTTCAAAATGGAAGACGCGAACTAGCCATCTTGGCGAGCAAAATTCGACGCGTTTCATCGAGATTAGACAAACGAAACTAGATAAAGCCGTTTGCATACATGCTGTATTTTCTCATACTTAAAAATAAAAGAAAAAAAATCGGTAGATTTTTTTAATTCGAAAAAAATGAATATTTTAAAATTCACAATTTACGCATCGTAAACCTCTTCCTCTTCATTCGTTTACAACTTTTTCTAGAAGTTTCCGATCTTTCCATACTTTTCAGCAACGTTTTAGCTGGCATTAAGCTTTCAAATAATCCATTGGATCTGAGCATTACTTAAACTTTGTTGTAACAGCTCCCAATTATACACAAGCATAATATTTTGAAGCAAAAATTCAACAGTCAACTGTGCAGCAATTTCTACCCAGCCGATTTCGCTGAAACTTGCTCACATTAAAACTTGGATAATTTGAACTATTTGACATTAATTAGAAAAAAATCTATCGTCGCGTTTGGAAAATAATTGCGTTTTTTTGATAAATATATTTTTTCAAAAGCGCTAATATCTCGTGATCGTTTGCCTTGTTTGCCCTATAATTTAAAGCTTTATAAAATTTGAACATTTGTTATTTCGACTACCAAAAATCAGAAAAATGGGTTGAGGTTTACATACCCAAAACTCGATTTAGAAAAGAGCACCTCCGTTCTCAAAAAATAGCCGCGGGCCACCTTAAAGTGAAAAAAAAGACGCCGTCTAGTCAGAGAGACGCAACAACAGAACGCTTCCCCCCCCCCCCCCTCCCCCCTAAACCCTACCCTTGTTTTCATCCACTGTTCTCCGTTAGCGACAATCCCCCAACTTATCGAACGCCTGGAACAGGCTATCCGATTACATCGTCCCTTAGTAAGAACATGCACAACCAAGCATACACATTTATTGTGACTGATCGACCAGCAATAGTAAGATTTCCCAGTCATGTAAGTATTCCGCTTGTTATCAGGTGCGGCGTCCAGTGGTGATATCGATATCTTGTTGACACACCCTACATATCTGTCATCTGACAATGATTTTGACAAGGTAAGATGTCTCAAAAGTTTCAGCAAACACGTTGGGCCTACTTTGAGTGTAAATTATTAGTCCTTGATAAAGTTGAAATGTTTATTTGTAACGAGCATTGGACAAAAACAAAATTCTGAGTCTCCGACGGGAATCGAATCCACGGCCTCCCAGATACCGGATGGTTGCTCTCACCACTGAAATACGAGAACTCACGCGTTCTGCATATTGCTGGGCTCAGCAATGTCGAAAGTATCATGGGTTGGGGGAGTAGGGAGGGCCGTTATTTGGGCCGTTTTTGTGATTTTTTCCCCGTTTATCCTCTTACCTGTTGGTAGAGTTTTGGATTCTGTACATTAGTTACGATACCAAAGGTGGCAGAAATGCGAGTATGTTTTAAAGGGACGGTTTCACGGTTCGGCGCATGTGCAAACTATGACGCAAGCAAAATCACTTCTATTGTTTATGGACCAATCGGAAGCGATATGTCAATATGCAAATCGGGCGCGAAATTTGCCCGTGTCGTGCAACTTTCGCGTCATCCGGTTGATCGGCTTACTCAATCGATTCTCTTCGCGATTTCAAAGTTCGTGCCTAGTCAGTGCACTGGAAATGTCATCAGCCTCTGGATCATCCAACTGCCAGCGTTATGGCGTGTGGTCAATGAAAGATGGGAACCGTGAAACTGTCGCTTTAATATTTAGCGGTTCTTTTCTGTGCAGCTGTATGGTATCGTGTTCGATTTCGAGTGTTGTAAATTAATGAAAATAAAGCAGCTCATCAAATACAATTACTATGTGATGATCATTTCTTCTAACATTAAAATTTTCCTATCCAAACATTTTTGGTTCTCAGTAAAAAAAAAGCAGTCATGAATTAGATCGCAGTGATTCCCCTTCCCGATATTTTACCATTCTGTCATTATTTCAGAAAGCTCTTCTACATGGTGTTGTAGACACCTTAACAAAAGGAGGATTTGTAACAGATTCCATCTCCATTGGTGACACGAAATTTATGGTAAGGATTCATTTATGAGTATTTCATAAACAGCCGCCACCGGCAAAATACATGCGAGGTAGTATGTAGCATATATGTAGCATACATTCGACATGCATGTAACGTATATGCTTTTTGACATACAGCTATTTCGAGAAACGTCGGAAAAAAGCACACAAGTGCACGCGACAAGACCGAAAGGTAGTATGGGTAGAAGTACTGAGCTACTGCACATGCTGAATGTGAATACTAATGCGATATAACGACAAAACAAACGTTTCTATCTCTTCACACACGTAGAAACAAGGTGCATTTAGCCACGCTGAATTTTACAAGAATTTTTCTAACTGAAAGACATGCGACAGTAAAGTAAAGCTACAGATAAAGGCCTCCTGAGAGGAAAAACAAATTCTTCACGTGCAAAAATAAAAACTTGCTCTTTTCCTTTAGGCCAATATGCAAAATTCTAGTGAATACCCAGACCAACTTTCAGTCTTGTCGTGTGCACTTTGGTGCTTTTTTTCCGACAACCTTTCTCGTAATAGCCGTATATGCGGATATGCTTTGTAGAAATTACATATGGTCACATATATGTAACATGTAGGCCATGTATATTCAATTAATTTGCAAGCAATTTGATTTAATTATAATTTTGACTGATCATAAAATATGTTTGCCTTTGATCATTAATGGCGATATGTTATTTCTTTGGCAGGGAGTTTGCATTCTACCAAAATCAGATGAACATGTGCATAGAAGAATTGATATCAGGTATCTCAAGCCAGTGTTTCGAGTATTAGATAATCAGATTTGCTCCATTTCAGTTCAAAGCCATAAATTGCTGAGATTTCCACACTTTACTCGACGCTGGTTATTCTTGACATCAAACGCCTCAGCCGATAATTATTATCCTATTTGTTTTACATCTGTACTTTATACATATCAATTACTTTTTTTTATGGAGCATAGTTAATACTGCAGAGGGAAATGGTTATGAAGCCCGGCGAAGTTCTTTGCTGTAGGCTTTTGTTCGCTTTTTGCGGGTGCGGCGTTAACAGTGCTCAAAAACTTACGAGATGCAATTGGTGGTTATATTACGTGTGTTCATGCAATTAACCAATAAAAACATTGTGATTACAAGGCTGCTGCCTAACGGGCGCCCGGTCGCCTGGGGCGCCTAAGTTACGAATGCGGGCGACTAAATTTTTGTTCAAGGAGCCCGGATGGGCGCCTAAGCATAGATTTTCCATTCTCATCTAATGACTTCAATTTCCTTGTAACTTTGTTCCACTGGCGTAAGATATATCCCGTTTAAAACCATAAGCGCTTCATTTCAAGACGGAAATACTAAAATTGTCCACAATAGAGATAATTTTAGCGTATAAATGCGTGCAACTTCGAAAACCAATTATTTTTGACTGTTTAGGACTGGGACTGACTCCCAAATATGGAATGAAGAATGAATAGTATTATGGGCTGCTTCACGCTTCGTTCGCTACGTTGATGTTCTGGAGGATTTTGGAGGAGTTTATAGTGAATGTGAAGTAAACATTTTACGGATACAAAAGTGAAATCAATCTCCTGGCCATTCATGCATCAGGTCTGATCATGACAATTTTAATCTGCAAAAGCTTGATACAAAAACCTTTTCAACAAGCCTAAAATAATGTGCAGAATGTTTTGATGTTACACTTACGAATTACTGTAATTAAGCTTGTTATTTAACTCAAACTTTTATTTTTTCACTTTAGAGAACGCTTAATTTCAAAACAACAGAAAATGTGTGCCTTTTCTGTGACATTCTTATCAGCTACCGCTTTTTGTGGATCAAGTTTGTTTGTTTGTTCATTCGAACTGTTTCGTGTTTATCTCGGTTATTGAACCGTGCAAGGAGAACATTACTCTTGAAAATAATAATGTGCTAGAAACTTTGCTGAAAACAGTTTGAATAACATGAATTGTTTTTAAAACTACTAAAATCTATTGTATAAGCAACTCATTTGAAAAGCCTAGAAACAGTTTTTTTTTTCACAACTTAGTTTTCTGGTCTATTTTTGACAACTGATTATGAAATGTAGATAAGATCAGAATTTAATTAAAGTGTTTACACAGGTGTTTTGACTTTTTATTACCTTTGCCTTAACCTTCAAATAGACCTGCTAAATTGTAATCTTGGTTCTGTTAAACCTTAATTACTAACAATAATTCAAGTTCTTTAGTGAGCTTGCTGTGCAAAAGTGAAATAATAATTTTGCTGCTTCATGCTTCATTGATTTTGCTTCAAAACTTTGGATGTTCAAAACTCCTATTAAACATTGTTTTATTTGTTCTACACATTTTTAACTTACTTTATCCAACATTCATCACAGCACAATATACTGGTTGGATTTTCAAACTCATTTTACACACTCCTGTTCGTCACCCAATCAGTGTAAAAAGGGTTTTATCGAAGGAGAGGCTCGGTTAAATAAACTTTCGAGTTAAGAAAGCTGGAATTTCTCACACAACTATTTGAGGGAGGTTACCTTCAGAAGCTTTCAGAAAAAAATCTTGTCCGAAGGAGTTTTCTGTTCACGTACAAAGGCTCTACTGACAATATAAAATGTGTGTGCATGTGGAAGGGGACGGTAGGGGGGGGGGGGGGGGGAGGGGGGCTGCTCCCCAGACCCCTCTCCTAGATTTTTTTTCTTTTACCCCACCCCCCTCCCCCGAGGATTGACCATGGCAACTTTTAGGCTGGGCTCCTAAAGTAATGGCTTGGGCTCCTAACTTTTGATGTTAGGAGCCCGAAGGGCTCCTTAGAAATTTCCTTAGGCAGCAGCCTTGGTCATTACGTTGGCCTCTTGTTTGCTCCTTCGATGCTTGCCGACCTTCCTAGCCATTTCCCTCTATCATCTATGTATAAAGTAAACGATTTAACATGTGAAAATCCATCGCAGTTATACACGCAACTAAAGCAGTTGTGGAAATAAACTCTA
Organism: Meandrina meandrites; assembly: GCA_963693305.1. Taxonomy (NCBI): domain Eukaryota; kingdom Metazoa; phylum Cnidaria; class Anthozoa; order Scleractinia; family Meandrinidae; genus Meandrina; species Meandrina meandrites. The sequence continues at coordinate 14,765,099 of OY855907.1, read as the reverse complement.
AAATTAGTTCAGGTTTAAAACGGGTTAGAACTCATGCCCTGTTGAAAATATGCATAACCTAAGAGACCGACTATTGGGCAAACTCGCAATCTGATTGGCTAAGCAAGGCTGGTCTGACTTACAATTACACGGCAAGTTCGAAGTTTCTATCGGCTTTTAATAGTTGAATCAGGGCTTCGCCCCTCATCAAAGTTTAGCCGATTCAAACCACAAGCTTGCCGTCGAATTGTTAAACAGACCGCCCTTGCGAGTTTCCCTAAAAGGCGGTGACTGGGTTTTGCGAAAGCGGCTTATTCGTCTTTCACGGGATGTCTCTCTGATTTCTACAGGTTAATTCCTCATGATCAATACTTCTGTGGGATTCTTTACTTCACTGGTAGTGACGAGTTTAACAGAAGGATGCGTCAACATGCTCTGGACAAAGGCTTTACTATTAATGAATATTCCATCAGGTTTGTTTACTTACCATTTCACTAGCGACGGAGTTGGAGCCGGAGTTGGAGAGTGTTGCTCCGCTTGCTACTCCGAATTTTGATTTTGACTAGGTTATAAGCGTTATCATGACGGCATGAGAAGGAAATTGGATGGAACTGTTTCCGATCGAATAATCGAGAAAAAAAAGCAATTATACCTTTTCTTTTGAGTTGTTACAACGAAATGTTTAGTGTTTGGCGTATTTCAGACCTTGTTGTTGTTGTAAAACCTATTGTTGGTTGTACATTGTCTTTTTTTTCCCACTCGTTATCCAATACGAATTGCATGGGTTTTAAAGCCCGTAAGTCCGGGATTAATTAAGCGAGGGTCTTTTCCTTTGATCTGCAGTAATCGCACAATTAACCTACGTAAACTTGCTGTTCTTCCATGTCGCTCAATATCAGAATGATAGTGACATGCCTCTGTACCTATCCAGGCCATGATAGCCTGCATAGGTACAGAGGCATGTATCAAATACTAATTTGAGTAATGTTTTCATTATTTTCAGGCCACTAGGGAGTACTGGTAAGTTATCTTCCTTTTGTCTCTCATTGGCTTCTTTCACGTGAAGACAAAACGAAAATCATGACAGTAAACCGACCATGTGTCGTCATAATCGTCATGGTCGTCGTCGTCATCATCATCATCATCATCATCATCATCATCATCATCATCATCATCATCATCGTTTTTGTTTGTTATTATAATCATTCATTCTCACTTCCTAGGGAGCACAGTTTGTCCTTCAACACCATCCATCTAGCTAGCACAATTCTTTGTCATGCATCTGTTCCTTTAGCATGCACCGTAGCGTTGCTCTTCAGCCTTCAGCCACCCCTCTCTTCAGTTCTATTCGCTGAAAGGTTGTCCTGTTGATCTTGTCACTATACTAGCAATTTTCGTGGTCCTCTGAAGATATTATTGCGTCAAGAGAAGCAAGCTACACTGCGAGCAGTCTCGATTTTACTCTAAACTCGTGGAGACGAACTCGAAAATAGCGAATAAGCGAGATGTACGGGCGGCAAAGCCGCGAGCTGCGTGTGACGCGGGCGCCAGAAGAGCGACTCGCGGCTTCGCGGCTCCAGCATCGCGCCCGTTCACTATTTTCGCGTTCAGCCCACGAAGTTAGAGCAAATTAAAATGGACGCTGCTCGCAGTCAAGAAGCAATCAGACAAGCTAAAGCTGTGTAGCACTTAAAATTACGGCCCATGCCTTTTGTTCAGGTAAAGAAATGTTGGCACAAAAGCAAACAAAACGAAACAAAATAACAATTTTGATTTCAACTTTCTTTCTTTCTTTCTTTCTTTTCATTTAGGCGTGCCAGGCGAACCAATACCTGTCTCAAGTGAACAAGAGATATTTGAAATAATCGGCATGGATTATAAAGAACCAACTGAAAGAAAACTGTGATCCGCAATGCATATTTACTAAAAAAAGACACACTTCATTTAATTTTGTTTTTGTCTTTTACGTCTTTTACTTTTGTGTAGCTGACATAAAAAACCTCGTTTCCAGGGTCTCTCTCTGCCCCAGGAATGAGGTTGACAATTGTTCAGTTTAAAGGTTTGAACTTATTTCTGGAAACAGCTTTTTTGCTTAACTTGTGAGTTTGTACTGTATATTTTTGTTGTAAATAAGTTTGTGGTAAAGCTTTAAAATACTTGTTTAATTAGAGGTTCTGCGATAAGAGTTAATTACATCTTTCGGGTACGAAATGCAATTTTAGAACTCTATTTCTACAGATTGTCAACTCAAATTCCCAACGTTTTTCAGAATCTCGTGAAACGATAACATCACATGAGCACAATTAGATTAGGCACTCACCTGCACCGTAGTATTGAGATTTACAATGAACCTCACTTTTTTTTTAGGAGAGGGAAAGGGGTTGATTTGTGATGGGTTACATTCCCATTAAAGAAGAGAAACGCTGCTCTTATCCGTTAAGAAAAGAACTGAAAAAGAAACCAGGACATTAACTACTGAAAAACAGTCGTAACCTTTGCATGGCCGCCTCTTTCAGAATTCTATGGGCAGTTGAAAACGTCTGGGATAGATTCGTAGTTGAACAAAAAAAAAAATAAGGTATTTATTTATTCCCTGACTACAATAGACATCTTCCGTGCATGTATCACTATTTTTTATGTAAGTATACCTGGCCTTTTCGCGGCAAACATGCGTAAACATACGATCTTTTTGCGCGTTAACCGTGATTTTAATTTACCTACCGCTATTGTTTATAAATCAATTCACTTCACCACAATAAAACTTTAAGTTACTCCTTAACAAACGTGTCTTTTTGTTATTCACGGCAAACGGCTCTTTGAAGGCGTGCCTGTCTACAGATATGTTTGCTTTCTCTGGCTGGAAAGATTTGTTCAAACAGTTCTCAAACTTGTGTAAACTTTTATAGGGATTAATGTGTCTGGCATAAGTGTTATGAAGCGTAAATGAAGTATTGATTAACTCTACACCAAGCGCGCGTGGCCTTTCATGTCGGGTTGCCAAGGTGATATTTGACAACTGAGGTGACGGAACGTTCTGCACGCGCGGGGTTTTTCACACGCGCAAGGGAAGTCACTAAGAAAAGTCAACTAAAACGAGATATTTTCCAAGAAAATACTTCATTCTGGTCATATTAAGACCACGATCAACTTAGAGCAGATGGGCTGGTTTATAATGATGTTTTCTTTGGCTTACGCAAGATCTTAAAGATATCGTTGATTGCTTTTGTGCGCTTGAGTGTTGGAGCGTGCAGGAGCGAGTATGCTGTGATAGACAGACTAAACATTGGTTTTCAAGTTTCCACCGGAGAGAAAGTAAGCTGCATGCAAAATTAAACGATTGTTTTGTTTGATTGAAGATAAATGATATTTCGAACTCTTCTGTTGAGTAAATATTTTAGTTCTGTGGGTCGTTGTTTACTTTTACGCACAGTCGAAAGCACTGTTTGACATGAGCGATGAATATTCCTTCTTTTCAGACTTCTTTTCAATGGGGAAAGACGACCGATCAAAAGACAGGAAACAACATCTGCTTCCATTTCTTAAGCAAACAAGATCGAAGAAATCCATAAACCTTGCTCAGGTAGGCAAATATTTTGCAAATTTTACTCGGCGACGTCCCAATCGGGTCGTGACGGATCAACTCTCCAATAATGTAACTTGCGATCAGAATTTGAGTGAATTTATGCGATCATTCTCGTTCTAGAGGTTAACTTTGCCATAAAATAGTATTTCAAGCTACGGCAACTTTTCCGATCAAATAATTAGGTTTTAAATTCAATGGTTTCAGCGAAGCAATAAACGACATAAAAACTGTGCAAGTCTTTTGTTAGAATGCGTGAGATTTCAAAAGTTTCATGCTGGTTTCAATATGTTTACAGTGTCGATTACAATTACTCTTGCTCGTTTTATTAATTTCAAATGTAACTGGAAAAGCTTTTTCTGGCGATGGCTGAAAATAATTGTTGACAATCAAACTTTATGCCGATATTATTGTAGAACTTGAAACCATGGAAATTCGACGTTGTGTAGAATTTGATCGCGACATTTTCACATTTTCATGTGTTTATTTATATTTTTCGGTAAAACATACCTTAGTGTACATTTAAAGTGACAATTGAATACCTCGCTTCATTGCTTACAAATATAAACGTCTAGCCACCCTAAATGGTGTGTTATTATAACTACATATTTCAAACAAAATATCTTGACACATGTTAATTTGTATCGTTTAATTATTAAAGCCACAAATATTTGATGTTAATTTGAATAAATACGGTGTGTGCATCACATAAAGTATCTCATAAAGAGAGTTTAATGAGGCTCTATTAGGGGTTTTTTTGGGAGGCGCGGTGGCCTAATGGTTAGTGTGCTGGACTCCGGATCGGGCGGTCCGGGTTCAAGCCCTAGCCGGGGCACTGTGTTGTGTTTTTGGGCAAGACACTTCACTCTCATAGTGCCTCTCTCTACCCAGGTGTATAAATGGGTACCGGCGAATTTACTGCTGGGGGTAACCCTGCGATGGACTAGCATCCCATCCAGGAGGGAGTAGAAATACTCCTAGTCGCTTCATGCTACAGAAACCGGGATAAGCTCCGGCCTGATGGGCCCCTTGGCTCGTAAGCAGACTTAACCTACCTTTTATTAGGGATTTTACTTTAGGGGTAAATCAAATTTTGTGGGAGGCACGGTGGCCTAATGGTTAGTGCGCTAGACTCCGGATTGAGCGGTCCGGGTTCGAGCCCTGGCCGGGGCACTGCGTTGTGTTCTTGGGCAAGGCACTTAACTCTCATAGTGCCTCTCGACACCCAGGTGTATAATATAAATGGGTACCGGCGAATTTACTGCTGGGGGTAACCCTGCGATGGACTAGCATCCCATCCAGGGGGAGTAGAAATACTCCTAGTCACTTCATGCTACGGAAACCAGGATAAGTTCCGGCCTTACCTTGTGGGATATTTAGGTAAAAAATTATAGGGATACAGGATGTTTGGGAGAAATATAAACGGGATATGGGATACAGGATACTTAAGCAAGAGATTCCTGGATCAGACACCAAACATAAAAGCTAGGGACACAAACCACTGGTATTAATGGAATACGGGATATTAAGGCGAAAAATTTATGGGATACGGATACTCATACTGAGGTACCAGTTAACCAGGACCAGGTATTAAAATTCATCCTACTGGATGATGCTATATCAAATATTATGTGCATGTGCCGTGGGGAAGATTATATGTATATGGTTTTTTAGGGTCCTTTTTGCCCAATCTGTCCCGATCTGACACAGATGTTGTTGCAAGAGTATCCTGCCTCCCCAACCAGGATCACATTATACAGTATGAATTAAATACCAGATTTCTAGAGAGCCTGATAAAAAAGGAAATGCAGTTTGTTGATTAGAGTAAATATTTTTTATGTCTAAAGTGATTGTCTTAATGTAAAGTAAAATGATATTATTGTTACTACATGTGTACCGTATTATTCTTGGAAAACAAAAATAAATTATGTGCAATTCACAGAATAAGATATAAAATATAAATTTTCCAACTTTTTTTATGTCTTTGAAGTGAATGTTTATAAATATGTTAAAAAGGTACAAATATAATGTGGATTAACAGTATGCATAAACAGATCTATATCCTGTGATGTACAGAATTTCCTAATGCCATAAATTAAAAAAATGCTACACATATCTTAGAGAAATACAAAACCTAGCAACAACAATACAGAAATTAGTGTCAGCGATCTTTTAATTTCTGGACAGTACATCTGATCCTTTTGTTAGTATGGCACACCTCTGCAGGGTTTCTTTATATTTACATGTATTGGCTGAACTGAATAATCTAACTTGAATAAACTACACTATATAGGCTTTCTGAAGGTCCATCATAGGCATTTTCAAAACATGAAATGGCGAATTCGAAAAGATATTGAAGATAAGAGCGAGAGATCATATATTAGGTATTTACTAAAACCTGAAACGAAACAAAGCTTGCTTGTGGTTAGCTTTAATACTCCGGTTTGCTTACAGTTAGCTTTCATTCTGGTTTGCTTGCAGTTAGCTTTTATTTGTTGGTTAGGGCAGTATACCTCTATAATATTTTGCCATTGGTGTTTTTAACATGCCATCCATCACATGATGTGCAGAACATGTGTGCACCAACAAAAGGTGGTATGGGTCAAGATTATAGTAGATATACAAATGTACTATGTGGGTGTTCAGTTCTGAAAAAAATAAAATTGCCTGACAATCGAGACATCGTTTGTCTCTTTCGCTCTTCTGTTTACATGGCTCTTAATCTGTTTGTTATAAACAATTAATCCTCCTATTGTTAAATATTAATCCTGAATGAGCTTAACACCCCCGCCAAGCTTTTATGCATGTACAATGAAATCTATTGCATTTGCATTGTCTGTTGAAAACAATAACCCAATGAAGCTTGTATCTTAGCAACATCATGTGTAGGTTAAATGTTGACTGATTTTTTTAGCAATCATTAAATTCTTGAAGTGACAGCTATGTAAAACTGGAAGTGCAGGCTTAGTAAAGATTTAAAAAGTTTAGCTCGGTAACCTTCCATAGCTGTGTCCAAGTACAAATACCAAAAACATGTAGAAAAAAAAATACATGTATACATGTTTTAGTTTAAACTGTTTGGATTTAAAAGCATGAACTCCTTATTAAAACATATTTAAGACGGAATCCACCAGGAAGTCGAGTAATATTTATTTAAGTTGGACAAAAATCGAGTACCAGAATAATTTAAATCCTATTGCGTTATTTTCTACCCTAAATAAAAGGTAAAGATGTAAGTAATCATCACTGATAACACCAACAACAATTTCTTATCAGAGTCTTAGAAAATGAATTTCAAAGTTCACAAGCTATAGGGAAATTCTCACGTGCAGCCATTTTGTAAAATCGTCTTTAAGCGATTCAGTGGAATTCAGTGAAATTTCAAAATTTGTTTTCGGTGTTTGGTGTTGTTAGAAAAGATTTCTTTTGATAAGATATTTGAAGCAGTAACACAAAAGTTTGCAATAAGGTGTAAATAATTTTGGTACAACAATTTCTTATCAGAGCCTGAGAAAATGAAATTTAATGTTCACAATCTATAAGCAAAAGCTCGCGTCTTTTAAGCGATTTAGTGGGATTCAGCGGAACTTCGAGATTGGTTTTCGATGTTTGGTGTTGTTAGAAAAGATTTCTTTTGACAAGATATTTGAAGCAGTAACACAAAAGCTTGCAATAAGGTGTAAATAATTTTGGTACATAATTTTGTCCAACAACTACTCGAAGTCCTGGCGGATTTTTAATTTACATTGAATTGATTGCTGTTCCAGAATGCAGGTATTTTAAATTATTATTCCACCATTGCGCCATTTTACCATATTAGGGCAAAAAAACGTGCAAATCATGCCACGTTATTACACTGTAGAACAGGGCAAAAATATGGACTTAAAGCAGAGCGACAAAATGGCCGAACTAAACTTTATTTTTTTAGTGGAATAATAAATTCCTTATTCAATGGTTTAACATATAAATAGCGGACATTTGCTCATTGCTCGTATTTACTACACAATACTACAAATTATAATACAATACGTCTACGCAACTCACAAAATAAGACTGTGGATATTATATGCTAAACCATCGAATAACTAAAGGTGTATGTATTTTCAATGAGAGTATTTTCTCACAAAAAGAACCAGCACAAAATGTATATGTGGAGCTTTGCTTTTGGGCTTGGCTAAATCTATATTAACTACATCTAAATATTAGATCGTGATCTGCATGTAGAAAGAGTAAAAGAACTAAAATTTCTTTGGTAAAAAATAGTTTATTTTTAGTGCCATGGATAAGAATTGATCAGCACAACTTAATAATTTTTTTCTTCAAATATGGAAGTGGTAAATAGATTGCTGAAATAAAATAATTTTAAATTAGTGCTGCTAAATGTATGCATGTGTCATAGACCAATTACTAGTAAGCGTTTGTTACAGCATTTTAATTAAAATTCTTGGCTAATTGGTATTTTTTAATTTGGCTCAATAACAGGTAGCATAATTTACTTATGATGAAACTACAGTACAGAAAGAGTTATTATTAATATATTTTTTTAAGTCTAAGATAAACAAATTTCTGTGAAAAAAATGTCATGAGAATTTTTTAGGGTAACCAACATCTTGGCACAAAAGTTATTAATTAAAACATGCAATCGTACAAAGCAATTTAATTAAACCTACATTGCTACTGAGTGTAGAAGTGTTTGAGTTTCATTTAAACCATTACTGTGTAACAGAGATTCAGTTACCAAGACAGTGTGTTTAAGCTTAAAATTAATTTAATTTTCAAACTGTCAATAGTGTAATTTAAATAATGATAAAATTCTGTGCATATTTTATTATCTAATCATGATTTTAATTTTAAAGAGTGAAAGCGGTAGACAGGAAGAGTGCTTGTAGAGTTTCCATTGACATGCTTATGAATTGTTTATGACCTGCATGTACAATGTTTTTGACAATGAAGATGGGTTTCACAAATTTACATTGAATTGTCCTCACTGCCAAGGAAATATTACAGTGATCATCATGGGGTCGGCTGTTATTCATAAGCGAAAAGCTTACCATAACCCTCCAGATGGAAGTACATGTGATACGGTAAGAACCAATTTAAAGGAAGCTGATTTTTGTCATTGAAATTCGTAGACAAGAAATAAAACATTGTTATCAGTATAGACACATTTTTATATACAGTAGAAACATTCCAAATATATTGAAAGTTTAGATCATAAATTCATGTTGTTAAGTTAAATTTCCAAGTAAACATTTTCTCTGAATTTACTCGTTTACAGCTTAATCTTTTCAATGTCGCAGTGAGTTGCAGTTTACTATTTATTAATAATTTTTTTCTATCAGCAGTGTTCGATCTTAAATGTTACGCTTGCATCTGTTCAAAGTAATATATTGATTCTTGAATATTCTTGAATAAGGTCCTTGTAACACTTGAGCTTTTGGATGTATAAAAGTTATTTAGTACTAGATATACTCTTGCACAGGTACATGTGTTTAGAAATTCCAAACCCACCATGCTTATCTTGTACTTTATACTGTAGGCGGCAATTTACATACGTTCTACGTGTGCACTCAGATAATTCAAATTAACAGGCTCCCAAAAAATTGTCATTATCACGTACATGTAAACCATCCAGACCAACCAAGTGTTGGTTTGTCCATATACATGTAGGAATGTTGTACACCCCTCACTGTTGTGAACTTGTTGTATAATGTTGTATGTTTTTTTTTATAAAAAAAATGTTAAAAAAATTACATTTTTTTGTTTGTAACTTTTTAGAGTCCTGATCAGAGTAATCATCGTGGAGGAAACGCTCATGCGGGCAGTACCTTTGGAAATGGATATTTAAGGTAGTTTTAAACGTGCCTGGGTTTTATTCCTCATAAGACATCCATGGAAAGTTTTAAATTCTTTCTTCATGCTACTCGTATTTTAAAATATCCCATTGGCATGCAGTGATGCTGACCTCAACCTCTGCTAAAGGCCATGAAAACACTGAGATGTCATAATTATTATTAAGAATATGCAGTGTTATGCTATGCAGAATTGGTACCAGAAGTTAGAAAGAAGAAAATTAAGTCTAACTAAAGGTAATTTTGAGTGTTGGGAAATATCCCAGGAATTTCCTTCTGAGCATAATATTAGCCCTAAAAAGGAAATTGGCGACCATATGAGGCAAAAAAAAATCTTTAACCTTTGAATAATCTACTGAGCAAGGAGCTTCTAGTACCAGTGGTTGGTGGTGCAACATTGGGCTTACGCCATGAATTATTGCCCAAATTACCCATGGCCTGGTCCCATCTGGCCTCAAAGCTCAGTTGGTAGAGCATACAGTCATCTTCATGTAATCTGAAGGCCATGGGTCTTAATCCAACTGAGGTCAAATAATATAACAATGTTATTATTTTTTCTTTAATAATACTTCGTGTGTGCGATCCTCAATTTCTTCTAGGGCTTAAACACTAAACAAAATGTCTTGGTTATTTTCCAGCACTTAAAATTACCTGAGAGTTAATTCTCTAATTTCCAGCATGAATTATTCTACCTGAGGTGCTTGAAACAGAATAATTCCAACAGAATACATTAATTATTATGGTGCTTAGTATGCATGAGTGTAAATTTTTTTCCCTTTTTGATTTTACAGCAAGAATGAACTTATTTTAAAGTATACAGAGGGGAAACCCCTAGTACGAGGCCAACAGGTGTGTGATTACAAATGAAATAGTATGGTATAGCGAATAAGCTGATTATAAGTAAAGTAATTGTTAGTAAAATAATCTGACTGCTCTTAATAACCAACTTTGTTCTCTTGTTGCTTTTATTGTAAAAACTACGTTAGTTAGAAATTTCTGCTTGTAAGTTGGCATTCATTCATTCAGAGCCTGGATTGTGTAACATAATGTGTAATTGACGTATTTTCTTTCTGTCAGAGGGTGACAAGCATTCTTCCAGGAACATTGCCTCAGCTTGGTCCCGACAGACACCATGGCCAGGTAATGTTTGTTGAATCCTTGATTCCCAGCAAGAAAGTGATTTGTTTTTATTGCGCCATTCGATAACACGCCAACTCTGAAGTCCAAAATTTTGGGCTTCAGAGTATGTGATCAGGATCGCGTACAGGATCACTTGATCACATACTTCGTTGCTGTCAATCATAATTATGCAATAGCCAAGGAACCCTGAATACAAACAGAAAATGGTTTGTAATCTACATTGTACCAATCACAACCGACAGGTGTGACCTTTTGAACTGGTTGAAGTGAACTTTTGTTTCATGAGAGGTCCACTTAGATGATTGATGGCAGCAAAAAAACGTATAAAGTGGAGTTTGCAAGTTATTGGAGGGCACAGTAAAAAGAAAAAAAGATTTTCACAATTTTTACAGCAACCTTCCTTCGCACGTTCAGTTCTTCCCCTGCCTGAGAGGTGCCTGGTATTCAACCCTTAAAGGTCAAATGAACCAAATTTTCGACATTCTTTCTTTTGCGATTTTAAAGCAACCAAACGCTAAAAGAACCCATTATTAAATTAACTTAGGAGGAAATTTTGCCTTCTGAGCCTTAAAGCGTGAACTATAGCAAAAACTACGAAGATTTCCGAAGGCTTCAGGAAAACGTTTCCAAAATGACCGCGCACTGGAATGGAAGGAATGGATCGAGCTCTGAATTTTGTGACGTAATAGTTTTGTTTTTGACGGCTTTGCGATCGAGGGGACGATCGTCATTTGAAGAGCGAATAATGTAAAGTTTGAAAGTTTGAGTCAGTCTGAGTAATTCAAGTAATTCTAAAAAGACCTAAGTTCTTTTAAAACATGGTAGTTATATTTTTTACTACACTGGAATCCAGTTTAAAAGATAAATAATTATTAAAGCACTGAGTAAAATTGTGAGCATTGAGCGATATAGGAGGATTTCAAACACTGGATGGCTACTAATAATCATCAGTCCGCTCAGCTTGGTATGGAACAAAGAATTTTGTTATATACCTCAACTGAAATGCAGGTTTTTTTGGATTTGCACGCAATTATATATAATCAGGACGTGTGCGGCTTGCAAACCCGGATCGGTATGAGCGCGAATGTGGATGTGGCCAAAAGTTAAGATTAATTGTATTCACTATTTTCTTTTTCGTACTCGAGAGTCACACGAAACACAAGAATAAATTTGTACACAAGAATTTAACTTGAATGAAAGGATATTTCTCAATGTAAATTCGAAACCGCAAACCATCACGCAGGGTAAAACTTTCTGGAATGAATAAATTCGTGTCGTCTTCGGCTGAAGGAAAATTCAGTGGTGAATAATAAATACAGAGCGTTTACCGACTGTCTCCGCGGACACTGTGAGGTTTGTTTCTATTACCTGTTTATAGTCCATATTTTGGCCTCAGAAATGTAAATTTTATTTAGCTTGTACTTATTAACAAGCGTCAAAAACACGTCTCAAAAAGCGTGCACGTGGAAGCTGCATTATTCGGTGAGGATATTGAATCGATGCTGAAGTTGATATTGAAGTTCGCAATACTTGCCAAGCCAAACCAACAAAATAAAAGTGTTAATAATCAAAATAAAAATACTAGCAAGCTCTAGTTATTAAAATTCCTTACTTCCAACTTGCTACATTAAGCAAAAGATGAGCGAACAGTTGTACGTAGTCTCTCTGTTCTTCGGCTGGCATTCTTCGCCGTATTTAATTAATTTTGTTCTTCGGCGGGCATTCTTCGCCGTATTTAATTTTCTGATCATAAAGTCGTTGGGACTGCATCCTCTTTAAGGCAAGTCTTAGAGACTTGAAGGCAGAACCCAGAAACCTCCTTACTGATAGATTTTGTTTAATACAGTTTTCAGTGAAATGAACCGCATAAATGCGTGAGTGCTTGTTTTGGTTCAAACAATTCTCTTTTCATTTTTACAACCCAATGTTCTCTAAATTTTGAATCTTCAGAAAGTTTAAAAGTACTTACTCTAGACTTTGTATTATTTCAGTTTATTGCTGCTCAAAACACCATGATTTTCCGCTTTAAACGAAGTCACTGACTTGGTGAACTTCAGTACTGAACAGCTTTGAATTTCCCGCAATCTTACAAGTCACCAACAGTGACGTCTTAGTTGTGTTTCCGACAATTTCCCGACAACTTTTCCGACTGCTCCACGATTATGGAGGCCAAAAATAAGCACTTTTAAACTTGCAATATCTCTGCGATGCAAAGCCCAATTACTTTGAAACTTCAAAATATGTTTATTTGGCTCTTTATTAACAGATTGGGCAAAAATAAAGAAAAATAAAAATTTTGGTTCATTTGACCTTTAAAATTTCATTATGATGACGTAGCTCTACAGTAGCTGTGATTGGCTGTTGCTTGGGAAGCGGGGATAGCGCAGTGTTGAGAGCGCTCATGTCCCTCCATTGTGGCCCAGGCTCGATTCCCGGACCTGGCGTCATATGTGGGTTGAGTTTGTTGTTGGTTCTCGTCCTTGCTCCGAGAGTTTTTTTCTCCGGGTTCTTCGGTTTTCCTCCCTCCACAAAAACCAACATTTCTAAATTTCCAGTTCGATCAGAGAACAGTGGATTCCCATTATTACTGTTTAATTTGCACAAGTCGTGATCGTTCCACCACATACAGAAGATTTCTTAAGAGCTGTGTCATTGTGAAATATCTCAGATGTTTCTTGTGGAGGAAGAATCGCGTACAGGATCACTTATCATTCTGCCCTTTGATCGTTGGACACGGGATAAGATTGGCAAGAGAACTGGATTCCAGCGTAAAACAGGAAGCCCCCAAGCCCCACCCCTCGTGATTCACGCTCGCTGTCTCTTTTCCGTTCCTTTGCGTTGAGAAACAGAGAGGCTGCGAACGGTCTAACGAATCTCGAGAATTAAAGCGTATTTGATAATCAAGCAAATTCAGCCTACCTGTAAGTACTATAAGAAATGTATAAAGCTTAGTTAGACGAGAAAAGATAAAAAGTGTTTTAACGTGTTCAAAGTGTTTATACACGTTCTCATCTTTGGTATATGCTTCTACATGTATAAAATTTTTCTTTTCATATTTTGCAGGGAGATGACCATGGAACTAAGGAAGGCAAAGTGAGTCTTCTAAAACATATCTGCCGATTGACATATCTACCTCTACCCTTTAATAGGAGTGGCAAAGCTCGGGAAAGTCGATCCCTGTAACCTTCAAACTTTGACTTTGTGACCTTTAAGTCCCATAACCTTTATTCTAATTAAAGTTGGACAAAAATGTTCCTCCCCCTCCCCTCCCCCCCCCCCCCCCATCCTAGCGTTTCTTCCGCAGCACATCCTGGTTCCCCCTTCTACGGTCGCCAGGGTACATGTAATAGCGAATCTCGTTTTTCAATACACGCGCAATATTTCTTGTTGAAATTTCTCTATCGAAAATGCACTCAACACGTTCCATTTCAATTCAAACCCATAGAAATTCTCCGATCAGCTGCCCCAGTTGTTGAACCAGCAGAACATTCTAAAGAGTTCAACGAGTAAACAGGTGAGTCAGTAAAGTTCTTGTTAAAGGAACTATGTCACGATATTTTCGTGACATAGTTTCGTACAAAGCAGCTTTTTTCTGAAGGAAATCTCATAATCATACAGCAGATCCCCTATTAAGCGGCCACTCTTAAAGAAATGGCAAATGGCCGCTTGATAGGGGTTCGCCAGAAATTAGCGTACGGCCTCTTAGAAAAGTCGCGTCATTTCAGTGCAAAATAGCGTGGAAAGAAATCACAAGAAGACGACAACGAACTTGTGTATGAATGATTTTATCAGGCGGGACTTTTTATTTTAGACTCTTGTTAGTCATGAGCTTGTTGAAAAAAAGCCAAACCTCCTACATCATTCTTGCTGGCCGCAAAACAGAGGTAAAAACAAAAGAAGAAAGGACTTTGCTAAGTGGCCGCTTAATGGGTGGCCGCTTAATGGGGTTTTGGATGTAGTTTCCTAACGTAGATAAACAGCAGAAAATTAATAATAAAGCAAAAGTAAATACGGATGTCTACGACTGGGAAAGAGTAACACGGATTACGAAAAAAAATTTGAACAAATAGCACTTTTTTCGAAGTGCACCGTCCGCGATATAGTTCCTCTAAATTTCCAAGGATCAGCAACGTAATCTTGCCACCGAGATTAAACGAGCCCGCAGTTTTCGGCGGAAGCGTTGCTAAGCAACCGAAGGTTTTTTTGTTGCCATGGTTAAGTGACAATTTTTTGATAATCACCAGTTCTACGAATATTACAAAAAAGCAAATAAAGGCACTTGCTTCTGAAGTTAAAAAGGTTGAAAGTGAAAAATATGTATGAAAAAGACTGATCTGACTCCGTGTAGATGAACGTGTTCATTTGATCGTGTTTGTTGAAAGTGCGAGTGGCGGAAAGCTCACAAAACCGTGTCCAAATTTCGAGATTACATAAACGCATAGAATGTAATATATTGAGCACACTGAATCGGCGACTTTCAAAAGATTGTTTGATATTTGATAACCTCAAAAGTGTTCTTTCAAAATCTTGATACAAAAGAAATCCAAATAAACAGTGGCTTGATATTTATACCTGGTAAATAATAAATGATTGTGTGTTCGTCAAAGTACGCCGATGAAGTGCTTCCAAATTTAATTTGTTCTCGTCCCCTTTTTGTGCGTTTACTTAGATCCTGGAAAATTTCACATCTTAAATGTGAATTTATTTTCAAGCCTTTTTAACTTGGAACTTGAAACTGGCTAGCTGATTCGAAAATTAATTTTTTTCTTCAAAGTTTTTTCAAAGACGGCATTTCAAGAGATGCAAACTTGTTTTTTGAGGTGTTTTCCACTTAAGGTGTTAGTCTTTGTTCGTTTGTGTCTTAGTTTACGCAACTTATATTATTACGTGCTAATGGTCGTGCGTAGTTAAAGCGGTGTTTTTCAACGCCCTGTAATTATAATCTCATTCAGTGTGCTAGAATAAACAATTTTTGTTTCATATTTTGCGAACGTGTCGAAGACAAACGTTTTTAAAACGCTTGTTTCGCGAAGACATGCCATTAAGGAATTTACATGGCTTCCTTTTCAGCACTGAGTTGGTTTTCTTTCGTTACGCGGCATTTAAATGTATTCCGAGTATGAGCATTTGAATGGCTTCCAATCGGAGTGGCCTAAATGAAGTTTGCCTGAGCAGGTGGAAATTGCTTCGTTTGTCCATTAGTCCCCGACGAAACTGAATAATTTATTACTTCAAACCACTCAGAAATCTCATTGCCTTGGCAACGTATCTTTTTTGGCATTGAAGAACAGATGCATGTCGAGTTGTTTTCACACAAAGTACTTTTATTTTTTCTGCTCTGATTATCACGGCTCAAGCTGAGGTTTGATTGTGTGCAGCAGCAAAATTATTCCTTTATTTTCGTTAAAAAGGAGAGTCACCGCGACGACAAATTTCCATTCGATCTTGCGTCGAGCGACAACGTTGTCGCATTAAGCTGCTTGCCGAGACAGGAGACAGTTTATTTTATGGCGACCGGCGAGCGGGTGGTTTTATCTTGAAGAACAACTTAACGAGCATTTCATGATGGTAAAACAAGGACAGAAACCAGGCCAAAAGACAGGCATCTCGATTCAGAATACGAGCACTTTGACTCGAAGGCATATGAAAATAAGAGTATTCACTGGCTTGGCAGGATCAATTCAGTCTGTGCACAGAAAGAAGGTTTGTTGACGCTAGCTCAATGTAATATGTTCAGATAACGCGGAAGTGGAGCGCGATATTTTTCCCCTTCATTTTCAGGATTTTCACTGAAGGAACAAATTAAAGCTTGCTTCGCGTGTAGTTTTTTTAGGCAGTAATAAAACCATGAATTTGTTTTCCCAAAATATGAAACGTGTTTGACGAAGTAAATAATTCAGCAAATATTTACAATAAGAAAATGAGTCGCTGGCTGAATTCAAGTATTCGTTTCTCGCTGTTTCCCATTTCAAAATTTCGTTTTTTTGGTTTAAGATAAAACCTATATACATTTGACAGTGCAGAAGCGGGAAAGGTACTTTTCGGTTTTCCGACGAGGTTTATTTTTGCCGCAAAATGAATGAACACTCAGTTACATCTCCCTTGCTGATAAATAGAATTTATTTTTTTTGTCGTAAATTTGGTTGATAATTTTGCGTCAAAACATTTAATTTTGCTAAAAACTTCATGTTTTCGAGTGTTTCGCGGTCACAAGCAATGTGTCAGAAGATAATTTATTGTAAACGTTGTAGGAAATTGGTTTACATATAAATATGGACCCGCCGATCGTTTTTAATTGATTCGGAGTCGAAAATATCGGCTTAAATGTCTCTCTGATCTTTGTGGACTAAATCGACGTCTGGCAGTAATAACTTGTGCATTTAAATAAAACCTGACGGTTTCTTGGTCGTTTTTGATAATTTTTGAACTAATAGCAACATTTTCTATTGTAAAGCAAGAGTTTTGTTTTAATTTTCGCTATTGCTTCGCTCTTGTACGAATTTTTCAGGTGATGTGTGGTTCTAGGTATTTTTTTTAGTACTTCCTGATTTATTTATACGAGAGTTCACTCTCGCTCACCATTGTGATGAAAGGCCTGCAAGATTGCGAAGATATAACTTTCGCGGGGCTTAGTTGTGCTTCGCAAACACAGCTACCTTGAAAAAGACTCGTGATGTTTGGTCTACGCAGATATTTCGACAAGTTATGTTTTTCTTGAGATTTTTGGTAGCATTTTCCACTATCAATAACTGTTCAATTCGAGGGAATTAGAGAATTCAGAAGTGCGAGTACATCTCTAACTCGACCCGATTCATTTCAGGCAGATTTCCTTTTGGCATTCGGCATGCAAACTCACTTTATTTAAGTAAGTATTTTAGTGGCACTCGCCCAAAATAAATTTCAGACTTCTCTCTAATTTCTCTCTAATTATTTAGTATTCGAAATCGTAATCTTTTCTCTGAATGAAAACCGCTTTGGAAATAATTTTTTTTTTGCCACCGAAAAAAAAACACAGTACGTCAAGGAAATCTAAAAACTAACCAGAATCGAAGCGAAAAAAAAGAAAGGAAATTGAAAAAATATATATTAATTCGCCGGCAAAAAACCGTGGAATATTAAGTAAACGTGTGTGATAACATGACAGAAATAATGATGAAAATTTTAATTTATTTCTATTTCTGTTTGGATGTTAACGTGAAGTAAGTATTTAAAACAAATTCTTACTTAAAACAGTGACTATTTGCTTCACGATTTGTAAACTTGAGGAACTAAACCCCATTATTACAAAAAAAAAATCAAACGAACCTAAATCAACTTGAAAGATATCATCTTGTTTCGATTTCAATCTTGTTCATATTGTAATTAATATTCACCTTCATTATTGCTGGGCATTGGGGCCACTTGGCAGAAGTTCCTGTTTTTTGTCGAGTGAAATTTCGCAAAAAAAAACCCACACTATTGTTGTATCTAGAAATGTCTCTGAGATTATCATTCAGAATTTTTTAAAGAATAGGCCCAAGCTTCCCTTTAAAACGAACTTTGATTTGCATGAGTGATTTGCCGTTGCAGAATTTTGCGATCGCTTAGTGAAATTAGTTGTCCATTGCTTTGCTTTAAAGGGTGCACTTTTCTGTGAAAAATAGAATTAAGATCGTGTAGATCAAGGTGATATTTTGGCTTGAACAATAAGCGTTGTTTTGTGGTGAGATAAAAATCCTTAGCCCCGATCCCGACCCTGAGGAAGACTGAGTTCACAAGGGTAATTTCGTGCTACTTTTAAGGGGTTCTTCGGGTTTAAACATCCTTAACCATTAAAAAACATTCATTTGTCTATTCTTGTTAGCATAAAGAGTTGCCGAAAGTCTGTTGTCAAACTTCGACCAAGGTAATTGAACTTTCACAGTGCCAATCATGGTAGACTTGAATGGCGTGGCAAAATCATACAACCAACAGCAAGAGCGAGAAATATTGAAAGGCAAAGCTCGATTAATTTTGTTCCTTGTGCGTTGATTGGCCGAGGAAAAAAACAGTTAATTTTCCATGCAGTATGTAAAAATTTAATTACAAACCCGAGATTTCTATGAGGTGATAGTCGATGAAGCCTTTGGCCTCATCAACTATCACTTCATGGAAATCAAGAACAAATAATTTAATCGTTTTAGTAGAAATCTAACTATCTGCATTTCAGTTGTATAAAAACTTCGCGCTTTATCGAAATCGCTCGCGGACTGAATAATATTTTGAAACCTGTAGCTGTGTAGTTGCAGTACTTGTATTAGAACACTCGTAGATCAGCCATTTTAAGAGTCTAGTTGTATTTTGAGCGAAGAATTTGGCCCTTATACTGCCCGACAATCGCTAGGATAAAAAAAAAGGGTTGAATCAATCAGAACACCCAGTACAAAAGATAAAATAAAAATGTTTTGAGTAAGCCGTGACGACACAATCTCGTCGCATGAAATATTTAATACTCCCGTAAATGTAGAATTAGAAAACTACGTCTTGAAACGAGAGAAAACGTAAGCGCGTTAGTGCGTCAGGTGGAGCGTGCGTCATTTGAAATCTTCAAATTTAATGTTTATGTTTTTATTGATAGGAAAATTAAATATTACACCGCACCCACCCTCTGACGTCATGCTGGTATGAAAAGCCTTCAAACGGACGGTATCCCGGCTGATTCTAAAAAATTCCCTTTTTTAATTTCCATATTATGTTGCCAAATGCCACCAAATATTCAAATAAATTGGAAAAAAGGTTCCCTACAGAGCAAAAAAGAACAAGTATTTTGGGGGAAGAAGTGCAGGATTAAAGGATAGAAGTGGATTAGAGTTCATCAAATTTGATTTTGCGACAGGATGTCAAGAAATCAAATGTTCAGTTCTGGTGAAATTTTAAATCTTTAAATAATGATTTTTTCCTTTTTAGTTCATAGTTCTTCGCTTTCACCATTTTTGATATTTGTTCTTCCTATTGCAAGATATTAAAGCAAGTTTATAGGAAATTACGGGCCATATTCGTAAAAAGTACGATACATCAGCCGTTACACTGCTCTCCCTTAAGTTGTGTTTAAAACGTTAACATTGTTCGTTTTTCTTTGTATTATTATTACAGGCGCAAAATCTTACCTTGAGTGACTACAGCAAGCAAGGATCCAAAAGACATTCCACCCTTATGTAAGTGAAAGAATTTTGGTTTACTTAGCGACTTTCAGTAATTATTACCTTCATACAACCATAAAGAGGCACTTGAATTTCGGATTCCGTCTTCAAACGTTCTTGAATCTGTCTAGGTCCTTGAAAAGTTGTTGAATTTTTGAACAAGTTTTGAAAGGTGCTTGAAATTTGAAACGGTATTCTCAATGTTTGTAAACCAAACTGTACAACTTACATTTGCAGGCCGCCACAAATATAAATCTTGAATTAAAAGACTAACAAAGAATTTAAATGCTCTGAAAGACTGGGAAGGTTAAGGATACGGTTGAGAGTTGATGAGTGTTGACTGTTATGAGTGTTTTCGTCAACTCCCATCCTCGTTTGGTCCGGGCTTTACTATAAGCGTCATCTTACATAACATGTATAATGTTCTTTTTTCTATTTCCCTCTCAGCACAAACAGTGAAAATGAGACGTTTACGCGAGTACGCCGAGATCCAAACGGGCTCAAACTTCCCATGTCACCAAGTGGTATGATTCTTTAGACCCTCTGCGTGTATATTAACCACGAAATTCTTAAATCTGCACGAATAAAGCCCATGTAACGCGAGGCAATTTTCCCAATACCTTGTTGAAACTCGCAACGTTCGTTGCGGTGTAAGTTGCAAGGAAAATTGTGTGATATAACAAGGCCTTAAGCCGTCTCTTACCGATTTGAAGGCCGACTGATTTGGACACTACAACTTTGCTACTTGCGACGAGCTTACAACAAGTCTACGACGCGCATTGTTTCGTGTAAATATTAAAAACCTACGACTAACTTGTGATTATCGTGCACGATACAAAAAATGAAAAGTGAAACGTGTTTTTAAAAAACACATCCTTCCTATCTCTCTATGTATTGGGACACTTTAGCTATCTGAAAGCAGAACTCCCTCCCACCCCGATTTCGAGCATACTTTAGAATAGCTAGGCTAGATTGATCAGGGGTTAAAGAAAACTCTCCGGTTAATAATTTGTCGCGTGATCTTCAGTTGCCATCAAGAACTACGAAGACAAGATGACCACTTTTGAACAGTCGGAGATTCTGGATTTCCCGGATGTGTGGTTTCTCGGTTTGGAGGCAAAGAAGATTGAAGGTGTACCAGGAGCGCCTCAGAATAACGGTACGTAATTATTATTATAGTTATTAATTATTATAATTATGATAATTTTACGTAATTGTAATAAATTAAATTTATAATTATACCAAACACCACAGACAGTGCTGGAAATTACTGCCGGTCATCGGACGTTGTCCGACCAGTTTTGAAATTGTCCGAGAAATGTTCTGGCATGGTCGGATATCATGTCTGGGCATCAAAATGACAGCTTTTTGCCGTGAAGATTTTGTTTACAGGTCAGGTTTGTTTTCACAGGGTTCGCACAGTCTTGAAATGTCCTTGAATTTCAGTGGGAGTCCTTGAATTTTCTTCAACTTTAAATGAAGTGGAGTCAAAAGCAAATTTCTTTGCATAGACTTTGGTATTCTTTTCCTGTGTAAAGCAACTTCAAACACTGTAAAACCTGGGTCTAAAAGCGCGTAATTGTAAAGCAGGTAATAGAAAAGACAAGTGAACTGAAAAATGTAGAGAAGGAGATCGATGGGACTAACACTTGAAGCCCTTGAAACCTGTTCGCTTGGACTGGAAATGTGCACTCACATACCATCTATGAAATTACATTCCTGGTAAGGTTGTCCTTGAAAATTCAATTTGGTCCTTGAAAAGTCCTGGAAAAAGGGTTGCGATTTTTTGTACGAACCCTGTTTTCAACGTGTTAAAAACCCGAAATCATACATATATCCGTGTTTTGTTTGGCTGTACAAGACTCTTCAAATGTCCATTAGCAGGAACATATCCTGCTAAGGAAGAAAAAATATTTCCAGCACTGAAAGAGGTGTTGTTAAACCAAAAAGGAACAAGGATGGTTAAGATTGGAAAAGATTTAGACGGATTGTTTGTGATAATTTTTTTAGGCTATGATGACGAGAATGGCAGCTACTTGAAGGCGTTACACGACCATCTTGCCTACAGATACGAAGTGTTAGAGGTGCTCGGTAAAGGGTCGTTTGGTCAAGTGGTGAAAGCTTTAGATCACAAGACAGGACAACATGTCGCCGTTAAAATCATACGCAACAAAAAGAGGTATGAAACTGGCGACGCAGACGTGCACGATATGCGAAACTAGTGAATAGCCCTTTACGCTTTCTTGCGGTGTCCGCCTAGTAGTTTGCATTTAAGACGGGTTTCCCGATGCAGATGAAAGATAATCTTGTAAACGAGATTACAAGATTACTGTCGACCATACTTGCTCAAACCTTTGCAAACAACCTGACGTCACGCCTTGATGTCACGTGGTATTTTGGCCGCGCGATCGATTAGCCATTTTTGAAGGCATGAAAGTGCAACTTTCAATGCTTGTAAACTCCGCAATTTGTATCGTGGAAGTCTCAAACTTAGGAATTGGAGTATAAATACGTTCCGTCTGTGTGGGCTATTTAGGCCGAGTGCGGACTTCTCCATTCTGCGAGAGTCCCCTTTACCATTTATAACCTAATAAATGGCCGAGCTCACCAAGAGTCTCTCGTATCTCAGTGGTTAGAGGACCCAACCGGTATCAGGGAGGCCATGGGTTCGATTCCGGTCGGGAACTCAGATTTTTCTTTGTCCCACGCTCGTGACAGATGAACATTTCATCTTATCATCGATTTCTTTGTTCTGCAGATTTCATCAGCAAGCTCTAGTGGAAGTTAAAATTCTAGAACACTTGCGAAAAAAGGTTAGTGTGATTATGAATCAAGAGTCTCGTGAGGTTTAAAGCGGTGGATAATTTATTTTTGTTTTATTCTTTAGGATAAGGAAAACAGTTACAATCTTATACACATGATAGACTATTTCTACTTTAGGTAAGTTAAACACTTTTGATCAAATCGTATATTCTCTTTCCCTTTATTAAAAAAATTTGAGAAGGCATGTTTTGAGAATTGAGGTTTTGGTGAGCTCTGAAAAAAAAGTCTTATAATTATAACCGTATTCTTCCAAGGTGAATTGTAGAAAATGTATGGAAATAGATTGGAAGAATTCTCATTTTTTTCTTATGAGTTTTCAATGATAAATTGCTTTCCCCATAAGAAATTAAAGCAAATTTTCAAGTGGTAATTGGCTCCTTATCGTTTGATTTTTCTTTATAGTCAGTGAAAACTGTTTTCTTGTCAATGAAAGTCGGCAAATTTTTATTTTCCAAAGTGTGGCGACAGTGTTGAAGATGAATTCAGCTGCTGTTGAAGATAAATCCTTCTAATAGTTATTTGTATCTCATTTAGGAATCATTTGTGCATTAGCTTCGAACTCATGGGGTAAGTGACTTTTGTTTACTATATGTCTAGTTCCGCGAGCGGACAAGATGAACCAAATCCTGCACTGTGATTGGCTACCCGAGTTGACAAGCTAACACCGCTCGGGATTGCCCTCTTTGTCCCGTAAAAAAATGGTGTTCTCCACACCATACACTAGTCTTTTATTGACCTTGTAATGCTTGTTCGGTCAAGATATTGGACATTGGTCTCCTTTCATTGCGTGATTATATTGTCCCGACAGCCTAGAGCTCGGTCTTTAAACACAAAAAATGAACTTGGCCAGTATGCAGTCATGTTCACCTCTCGCTTGGTCAATAACGCATACGCGTACATTTCGTATAGCATCATGATTATACTTCATCACTTAGCCAACTTCGAGTCGACCAGCACCTCATTGAACATGTCACATGATTGGCCATAAGAACAATAGGACAAAGGGCACAAACAATGCCCCTATCCCTGAAGACAATGAGCAATATTGTTTTAGAATGCCTCTGAAATTAGAGGTTCACAAGAGGTACTGGACTACTCCCAACTTCTGCTTTTTTTCTTCGTTGCAGGATGAATTTGTACGAATTAATAAAGAAAAACAATTTCCAAGGGTTTAGTATCGCACTTATAAGACGGTAAGTCAATAATACTAGTATCACATACAGCTTACGAGAGCAATGACTCTTCCCTCTCTGCTTCTTAACTGAGTTTGCATTAACGCTAAAGAATGATCTGTCATTGTCATGTTAATTTTGGCCTTCATATTTCTTAATAACTTAAAGAAAATTTGCAAGATTTGCCAAAAAGTACCGTGTAATACAAAGAAGCTGCTACCGCTTTTAACTTTGAGCATTTTGTACTATGTAGCCAGTTAGAAGAAGGTCGTAATACATTCAATGCTCCATGAATTTGAGTAGAGTTGTTCTTGTTGTTTTTGTAGGCAAGGTTTGCTTATCAACTAAGGTTTTCCCTTGTTTTTTAGGTTTGCTTATTCATTACTCCAGTGTTTGAGAGTGTTACACAAAGAAAAAATTATCCACTGCGACTTGAAACCGGTAAATGGCTTTAGTTATTTCTTATCAGTGTAACGTGTTTGTTTATTTCGTTTGTCTGTTTTTGTCTTCTTTTGTTTTAAGTTTTTTTTTTTCAGCGTCATAGAAGGTCGTGGATTCGATTTTCGTTGGGGACCCAGATTGTTTTCTTTGTCCTACGCATCACATATTTCTCATTGAAAACATATTACATATTTACATATAGGAAATGTTTAATTGTCATTTTGAAAAATGCTTTCGCGCGCTAAGAGAACTATAGAGCGCTATGCTTGTTGAATGTTTGTGTTTGTCTGTTTGTTTTTTTGATGGGATAGTTCTTGGCCCTACTTGTTGTTGTAGCTTAAACTTTGTTCCACTTTTGACAGTCTTGTTTCTTTCTCTTTTCAGGAGAACATTTTGTTACGACAAAGAGGTCAAAGCGCAATAAAAGTAATAGACTTTGGCTCGAGTTGCCTTGAGCATCAACGAGGTATTTCCATTGATGTTTTTAATGGCAATTGTCTCGTTTTCTTTTTATGTTGTTAAGATGATTTCTAACCAATCGACGGATTTCTTTTGTTTCAATTAGCCAATCACAACTGGTGATGCGCTGCTGGCGAGCGGCACGCGCAGCCAGTGGCGGGAACGTGGTTTATAATTTTTCACTCCTTTGAATAAAAACTTCTATAACCTTTTCTAATTTATTAATATATTAATAATTATTAATCATTGTTTTTGTCTTTTCCCTGCAGTCTACACGTACATACAAAGCCGTTTCTACCGCTCACCTGAAGTTATTTTAGGTAAGTCGGCGATGTTGTTTTTACTTTCAACTGGAGAGCTTTTGCAACATCTATAAGAACACAACTCTTGTGTGTTCAAGCTTGTCCATATTTTAATCCATTTTCATCCTGGCAATCGTTAGTCATCCTCACTTCCTAATGGGTTCCTTTCATTTGTTGAGTGCTGTTCTATAAAGGGAAACTATTATTTTTGCCGTCAAAGGCCGGTATTTCCTACAACGCAGGGTCTTACGCAGACTTCTGGCATAGACGAGCTAATATTTGAGATCGCCGAAGGCGCGAGCAACTAGGGCGGGGGGTTGAGACATGCCCCACAGAATATTTTGAAATCTAGAAGCTCTAAAATCCTATTTTCAGCATTTTTTATATGGTAATTTTTGCTGAAAACTCAATCTCGTTCATTTGGGGGCGAGGTCAATTGCAATTGACCTCGCTCCCAGTGTGGCTTCATAGCTCAGTTGGTAGAGCATCGCACCGGTATCGCGGAGGTCACGGGTTCGAATCCCGTTGAAGCCCTGATTTTTTTTTCAGGCTTCTTCATTCCAATTGCTTATATTGGAAATTCACTGCGAAGATCACATATCACCTTCATATATATCCGCAGTTCATATATGGATCATTTCATATACATTAAATCATAAGCGTATTTTGTTTTTAATTTTGGGTTACAATCTAGACGAGGCAAGTGTCTTGTCTCTTGCTAGCCACGGCCAACGTATAACCATTTACCATTACCCATCATTTATATGAACGTAAGAGGACCGAGCTTTGCCGGAAGCTACTAGTATCTGGCGAATTTTTGGTATCACTAGAATCAAATGAACTTCTCATATTTTAAAACGTTTACTAAGTGTTTTATATAATACTTTACAAGTATGGTGTAGGTTTTCGGTTTAGGAAAAAAAAAACGTTAAAGCAACTTTTCGCAAGCAGATTTTCGAAGCCATCTCACTTGCTCTATTGCTTCAGTGGTCCTGGTCGAATTTTAAGTTTGAGTTTATCTCTACAGGTATCCAATACAACATGGCGATTGACATGTGGAGTTTGGGATGCATTCTTGCTGAGCTCTACACTGGATATCCTTTGTTTCCTGGTGAAAATGAAGTGGAACAGTTAGCTTGTATAATGGAGGTACGTGGCTGGACTATACTGTTATTAGGCAGCAGATTTTATTCTCTTTTGTCCGTGATTTAATATTTAAGTTCAATCTTGCTACTCGAGTCTTTTTCATTGCGTTGTTCCAGAAAATATCTATTCCTCCACAGAGGGCTTTTTGGTTTGAACCTCTCCTCCCCTCTGGAAATTTCAGTTTAAGTTCATACTTTCCTTTAACGGAAAGAAGAAGGATATTTTCTGGAACCACACATTGTAATAGTATGTTTATCTTTGCACTCAGTCTTGTTCGAGACGGTGTGTTCATACATAAGATTCAAACCTGATTTTTTTTTCAAATCTCATTAATAAAAATTTAAATTTAAATTTTATACCTGCAGGATCTCGTTGAGATGAATCAAATTCGTTATCTCTGCTGAACTAAGATTTTAATATGAATTGCCCGATTTTCCATGTATTGAACACGATATTGTTACAGTTTCTTTGCTTGTTACAGTTAATTTTGTTTTCTTTTGAAACAGATCTTAGGCAAGCCGCCGCCAAATGTGCTTGAAACAGCCGCAAGAAAAAAGATCTTTTTCGGTAAGTTTTTCTTTTTTAATACACAGTCATTGAGTACACCATCTCTTCGAGTCTTTTGTTTATAAGTTGTGGATGTTGTATGATCTATCGTGGCGGGAATTTCACCCTATCCCTTGTAGCTGAGTGAGCAACATAATTATGACATCATTTCAGCACTAAATGCTAGTTCTTTCAGAGCAAATATTAGGAAACTATTCTGTAATGCGAAGCGACTTCAATCGTAGACAAGTGTCGACACGGTTAACACCACTAATTCGCTGAATGTTGACTTGGCAATAAATTGCTCATAAAAGAATTCTGTATGAGCAGGGCAACGTTAAAGGGGAGAGGGGAACACTGATAAGACAACTGATATGTGGAGTTTATAATAATGATGTCATTTTGGTGAATGTTCCAACTACTTTGTCTTTGATTGGGCTATTACAACATTGCACTTCCCCTCTCCTCCCCAGCATATTTCATTTGTCAGTTTCTCCGTGCAATTATCCAATTGTAATTGTTCGAGGGCCGATTAACCCTAGTCCAGAATTAAAGTTAATCGAGGTTTAAATTTCCATTTTGATTTTCAATGCTCATGTTTTGTGAAGTTTTTGCTAAGTCAAAGTGAAACCTAAAGGGAGCATATTAACATAAAACCTCACTGAAAATTCACTAAACTGAAATCAAAATTTATGCTTTTCCTAGACGTGCCTAATCTTGCTTTAAACAGCTTTGCCTTGGGTTTAGAGAACACTGGCTTGCAAACTCGTGTTATTGGCATCTCATGGATTTCTTTTTCTTTTGAATTTCTTTTCTTAACAGATTCCAAAAACAATCCTCGCAGTATGACAAACTCAAAAGGAAAGAAGCGCCAAGTAAACGGCAAAGAACTCAGCGCAGCACTCAAGACAAACGACGCGTTATTCGTGGATTTTATCAATAAGTGCCTCGAGTGAGTCTTGCGTCTTGTTCTGTTAAAAAAAAAATAGTCTACGGAAAATAGTCTACGGAATTGAAGAACTTACTGAAGTGTGCTTTTAATTTCTTTTTTTTTTTTTCAGATGGGACCCAGCGCAACGTTTGACTCCTGACCAAGCAATTCAGCATGAGTGGATTGTAGAGGTGGGATCACTACTTAAATCAGGGGAATTTGATGAATAACTCTAATTCAATACATGGAAGATTATTGCAGTTATGTACGCAACTTTGAAGAAGCTCTGTCATGGACTTTGATAGAGTTTTTTTGAACATCCAATTTTTTTTTAATCCTTTATTCTTTGAAAAACACATACCACTTACAACAAAAGAAATTTGCAAAAAATACAACAAAAGAAATTTACAAAAAATACAACAAAAGAAATTTACAAAAAATACAACAAAAGAAATTTACAAAAAATAAATAAATAAATAAAAAACAAAATAGTACTAGTTCACATAAATATTTCACATAAATTATACCACATTTCTGTTTATCGTTTATCTGCTTATATAATTAAATTATTACTACCTACTTACATTTAGTAACTTTCTACATAAATCATATTACTATTATTGTTAAGTTACATCAATCACATTATAAATACAATAATGGAGATGAACCAAAATAGAAAACCTAAAAATAATGGTCCATTTTAATTAGCAATTCTGAAATTAGAGCACTGAAAATGTTAATAAGAGCCTTTGGCTACGGATGGCTAGGATGGAAGTGGATTATAGCTTGGCAAATTGATGCTGTGCTTTCCGCGCGTCTTTAAAAAATCGAAATTAATAGCCGTAGTTTGATTTCTTTCCGCAAATCAAAGTTAGATCTTTCTTCAGATGTACAAAGATTTTGTTTTCCCTGGGTTAATTTGCCTACCACTAATTTCAGAGTAGTTGAGACCAAAAATCTGTCCAATCCCCGCAGTTGCGAAAGGAACGAAATTAGAAAAAAATTCGGGATTAAACGAGATTTGAACCCAAGCCCTCTGCGATTCTGGTTCGGTGCTCTACCAACTGGGCTATAAAGACCACTGGGAGCTGGTCACTTTGTGAGTTCGTTGTTTACCTGTGGAAAATGAAGATATTGAAATAATTATATGAAATATCAATTAAAGAGAAAAGTTTCTAGTCAAAAATTACTGCAATGTTTTGTCATGTGTTCGCCAATGTTGGCACCTCCTAAAAAGCCACTATTCTTATTCATTCGGTGATGAAAGGGGGTTTAGTCTTGATTTCAAGTTTAGCATTTTCCATTATTTTTTCTTCTCCACAAGTTTGTGTCTTATAGCAATTTTTCTCTCTAGGGACGTCAGAGACATCGCGGGACATCCCGCCTAACATCTCGACACCAGGCTTCCACGGATGCGCACAGTTCTTCAGAGACGATATCCAAAGGCAGTACCACAATCATAGTGGAACCCAGCAAAGTGCACGCTGAAGGCGGCTGGACCAAGCGAAGCGCGCGAACGCGGGAAAGATTACAGCCAATCGGAGCTGACGCTACGCACACCGCCCCACACGACAACAACAACAATGTCACTAAGCAACAGCCAGAGACTGGGACCGAGCCCAAGGCACCGCTGGCCAAGAGGATTTCGTCCGGGGCAGTAAAAGAGAAACCCGGAACAGCGAATAAAGTGAAGGATATTGAAGAAGAAAGAACAGAAGAAGTAACTGTGGCAGAAGGAGGACAGTTTTTGCCTCCGATTAAATGATTGAATGAGTCTAAATCGTTTTAATGGGGGCATGGACCTCAAATTTTATAATTATGGTGAAGATACACTACATTCGATCTATCAAAATTCACATTTGTCTCACAAGTCACGAAGGCTGCACTCTCCGTTGCGTTTAAAACATATTGTTTTGTTTCATACGTCATTTATTTTTTGTTTCATAAATCATGCTGAAAGCTTTTTATACACAAGGTGGAAATATTTCCAAGTGTGATTATAGTTTATTATCATTATTATTATCATTATCATTATTATTATTGCTACTATTACTATTTCTATTTTGATACGTCGAATATGCTATCACCATCGAGGTTTTTTTATTTTCGTGTAACAATTTAACTCAGACATTGTATGTTTATGTCTGTGCGAACATAATATGTTCAAATTGTAAAAATTAATTGGACATTTGTAAACTATACATTATTATGACAAAATAATCCGCATGAAACATTTGCCCGCCCCCAACATCTAAAATAATCATAAGCAACTCGCTACAGGGGCAAAATCTCACAGAATCTCAATTCATGTACATAAAAGTTTTGCAGTGAAATA
Organism: Meandrina meandrites; assembly: GCA_963693305.1. NCBI lineage: Eukaryota > Metazoa > Cnidaria > Anthozoa > Scleractinia > Meandrinidae > Meandrina > Meandrina meandrites. The sequence continues at coordinate 14,735,235 of OY855907.1, read as the reverse complement.
AGCGGTGTTCTCTTTTATACGATTAAAATTCCTTGTGTCAAAAAGCAAGACTATTTCGCGGTTTTCGTAGCCTAAAAAAGGGTCAAGAATTGTTTGTAAGTGTCTTCAGATGATCATTTCGTTTGCTATTTTTGACAAGCGTATTGTTTCAAAGAAACTGACATTGAATTCGAGAGTGAAAAAAGTTGTGAATTTAATATTAACATATGTGTTTGGTTATTTATTTTACTTTAATTATTTTACGAGAGGTGCTTTAATATATTTAAAGAGTTGTTTTTATATATTTTTATACGGTATTTAATGACAGAAAGAAAATATGAGTAAATATTAAAGTGTGAAACTAAACCAGTGTGCAGTAAATAACACGGTTATTTTCTAGAGCAGAAAAAAATCAAAATGTTTGGGATGAAATGTATTTAAAAGAATTAGATTATTTAATATTAAAACTCTTTATTTCCTTACGTACTTTTCAACGAGACTAGTGATCTTCTACTTGTAACAACTTTTTAGATCCAACAATACAGTGATGACTTTTTGTAAGCAGATTAAATGTCCTGTCCGGGACGGGACGGGACGAGATTAAACAGTTAATAACCGCGTTCTCTTGCCTGGTTTATTTCTTAAAGGTCATATGAACCAAAATTTTGACTTGCTTTCTTCAGCTATTTTAAAGCAACCAAACACTAAAAGAACGAAGATTTCCGAAGGCTTCACGAAAACGTTTCCAAAATGACCGAGCACTGGAATGAAAGGAATGGATCGAGCTGTGATTTTTGTGACGTCATAATTATTTGTTGACCGCTTTGCGATCGAAGAGACGACTGAGTGATTCTAGTAAGTCTGAAAGGACCTAAGTCTTAAAATCAAAGGTCTATTTGAGAGTACGACTATTTTGCATAATGAAGGCCATGCATGAGCAGCATTATAAGCAAAAAAGATGAAAATAATTTGGTGGAGTTCCAAAAATAATTTTCTTTCTCTATCTGTTATTTAAACCTTTTAAAATTACACTCAAATCCCTTCCCCGACTCCGCAATACAATAATGCATAATGCTCTATACACACGTACGCGTTGCAGACCTACGTGTTTAGTAAGCTCAATTCGTTAATATACTGTATTAGAAAGCAGGGAGGGCGAGAGTTCAACACGTGGGCGGGCACGCACGCAAAATCCTTTCCGTCGACAATTTGTTGAATAATAAAACAATTATCCTGCTCAATCTTGCGGAATATCGTCTGATTTTAGCCAACTCGGCCTACGGCCTCGTCGGCTAAATATCAGGCGACATTCCGCGCGATTTGCAGGATAATTGTTAAATATCTTGCACAACATGTCCGGGACGACCGTCACGGGTTTTACCAATGCCCCAAAACAAAGTCCACAAAGGCATCGAAATCAAGACTATCGCACTTGAAAAGGACCCTGCAAATCTACGACTGTTCGAAGCGTTCTACAAACGAGAATACAAACCTGCCCTTAACTCCAGAGAAGAATGCAGCGAATTCGCGGACCTTTTATTCTAATAATTATTTTGATACATCTAGAGACTCTTCGTACTTTGACACTCGCTCATTAGATCATATCATTCATTTTTATTCATATTTGTTCTTTGACACTCACTCATTGGATCATATTATTCATTTTTATTCATATTTGTATCTTATAATTATTTAGCTCATGCATTTACACCCGATAATCTTTCGCTTTTCACACGTTTTTACTTTACATTAGTATATAAGCCTCATGCGGAATATTTTTTCTTATCCCTGATGATGCCGTAGATCGGCGAAAGCTTGGATTTTAAACGATTTTAATATCATTTTACAGTAGTGTAAGGCCTCAATTGAACTTTTATTATTTTCAACTTGAAGGTAAACGACGTTTGGACCTTTGTGGCCTGATTCCCGGTACACGTATGAACGAGGAGTACTTCTAGGATGTGGCCAAAACCTAAGATTTTTTCACTGTTTTTTTTTTCACACAGAACACAAAAATAATTTGTCCAAAAAAAATTAATTTGACTCAAAGGATATTTCTCAATGCAAATTCGAAACCGCAAAGCATCACGCAGTGTTAAAATTTCGATGAATAAATTCGTGTCGTTTTCAGCGCCATTTTTGACCATCTGTTGTCACGTGATTAAACAATTTGCATTCACGTGACAACGTGAGCTCACATTAATCGCTGATGAAAACTATGCGATACAGTCAAAAGCTTCGCTTAAGAAAAAAATTCAGAATTATTTTTCGTTGATTCTCTTTTTATTTTTACAAGCCAATTTTCACTAACTTTTGAATCTTCAGAAAACTTTAAGGTACTTTTTTAGACTTCTATTATTTGTGCAGTTTATTGCAGCACAGGTCAACTCAGGTGAACTTCAAAACTGAACGGTTTTGAATTTCCCAGCTCACAAACAATGACGCCATAATTGGTTTATTCGAAAATTTTCACGACCGCTCAACGCCGATGAAGGCCAAAAATAAGCATTTTTCAACTTGCAGTATCTCTGCGATAAAAAGCCCAATTACTCTGAAACTTAAGAATATGTTTATTTGGCTCTTAATCAACAGATTGGGTAAAAATAAAAAAAATCGAAATTTTTGTTGATTTGAGCTTTAAGAGCGTCTGACTGTATTTTTCGAGAATCCCGAGACAGGACCGAAAATTCGAATTTTCTTTTTTTTCGTCCAAAAGACCCTTTTGGTGAACTATTTTCAAAAATATTGTTTAAAAGTTCCAGCTAGTTTAATTTTTTGCGAAATCTGCGAAAGTTGGAAATACCGCCTGATCCTGCCCGAACACCAAATAATGGCGCATGGAATTTCTGCAAAATAGAGCAGTTTCAACACGCTAGTACAGAAAGCTGAAAACTTCCCTTGATCTCATTTTTACACAATTTCGTATCTATCCTTTGGTCATTATTTCTAGCTATATTTTATCTTGAAGCAAATAAGTTTTGTCCAATTTTCAACCGTTTGAAAAATACAACTATCGCGATTCAATTTACATGACAAATTTTAACTGATTTCAGAGGGTCATAATTCGCAGGGTATACCACTAGCTCGGGAAATAAGGAGTTCACAAGAGAGAGGTATGCTATGTGTTTGTCATATGTAAATATCTCGTTTGGCCCGTGGAAATTAAGCGCGCTAGACGAAAAACTATGGAGGGCATTTTGACAAATCGCGCCAGTTTTGGGCGGATGAGAAAAACCTTGATTTTGTGATCACGTATTAAAACATAATTCAACCTGTGTTTTGACAAAAAATATTCTTAGACATCGTTTATCGCACATACAAGTAATATATTTAAATAATACCTCATAAGTGGCCTTGCTAACGGATGGTCAGTCCTCAAGAAATCGGCGAACACAACAGGTTTCGATGAAAGTCAGCCAATACTAGTAACAGATGAAGAGAAACGTTGCTTTCAAAATCCGATCAACGTTGATGGGTAAATCGAGAAAATCCACTGCAATAGTTTCCCATTTTCTTCTAAAAAGGAGGAAAAATTCCAGGCCGGAACGCTAAATCGTGAGCCCGAAGCACGGTGTCACGCCATGCTATTCTCAACATAGTATAAATTTGCATATATCAAAGTTTGCACTCTTTAAGCGCTTTATTTGGACTATTTACTCCCCGTATTTTCAGCAGAAGAAATTGGTAGTAAAGGACATGGCCAACAAAGCAGTAGTGAGAGGTTTTTTGGCATATCTATTGAATTTAGGACAATTTTCGTCTCTAGAACTGCCGTGAGAACTGGCTTGAGGGTCGACATTGATCAAAACCTGTTGTGTTCGCCGATTTCTAGAGGACTGACCAACCGTAAGCAAGGCCACTTATGAGGTATGATTTAAATATGTTACTTGTATGTGCGATAAACGATGTCTAAGAATATTTTTTGTCAAGACACAGGTTGAATTATGTTCTAATACGTGATCACAAAATCAAGGTTTTGCTCATCCGCCCAAAACTGGCGCGACTTGTCAAAATGCCCTCCATAGTTTTTCGTCTAGCGCGCTTAATTTCCACGGGCCAAACTAGATATTTACATATGACAAACACATAGCATACCTCTCTCTTGTGAACTCCTTATTTCCCGAGCTAGTGGTATACCCTGCGAATTATGACCCTCTGAAATCAGTTAAAATTTGGCATGAAAATTGGACAAAACTTATTTGCTTCAAGATAAAATATAGCTAGAAATAATGACCAAAGGATAGATACGAAATTGTGTAAAAATGAGATCAAGGGAAGTTTTCAGCTTTCGAATTCTGTACCAGCGTGTTGAAACTGCTCTATTTTGCAGAAATTCCATGCGCCATTATTTGGTGTTCGGGCAGGATCAGGCGGTATTTCCAACTTTCGCAGATTTCGCAAAAAAATAAACTAGCTGGAACTTTTAAACAATATTTTTGAAAATAGTTCACCAAAAAGGTCTTTTGGACGAAATAAAAGAAAATTCGAATTTTCGGTCCCGTCTCGGGATTCTCGAAAAATACAGTCAGACGCTCTTAAATTAAAAAATGTAGTTGATAAAGTTATCTAGTAGATTCTTTTATTTGGGAGAATCAAAAGATGGTCGCCATGGCAAAATATCTACATCAAAAAGCATGTGATATGCCATCAAATGTTCTTAAACTTTCACATACAACTGTGACAATAGGTCTTCACTGTACGGTCGTTCTCCTTGTAACAACAACCACGCTTCAGATCAATATACCTCGTTCTTTAAACCATAGGCCATAGGTCATGAGCCGAAACAAGCGCGCAGCAAATGAATATACATTGTACCTCGTTCTTTAAACCATCCGCAAAAACAAGCACACTACACATGAATATACCTGGTTGTTTAATTACCCATGAGACGAAACAAGCGCGTTACATATGAATATACCTCGTTCTTTAAACCATTAGCCGAAACAAGCGCGCTACACATCATAGAATTTTACAACATTAATTACTGGGTTTTATAGGCGGGAAAAACTTTGTAAGCCTTGACTTCATGGAATGATTGATATGCTCAGAAGAGTCAACGGCATGTAATATTTAAATATGCTTTATACCATTTGTCAAATTGTTTTTGCTCATCTTATTTAGAGGGGAAGCATCTAGTGAATGTTACTTTCGCTGTATATAGACAGATGAAGAACTCATTTACACTTCTTTGACGTTTTTTGCAAAATTTCGTGATTTTCGCAAATTTCGTAAAATTCGCAGAGTCGTCGAGGACCCTCCTTCAACCTTATTTTTATTCATATATCGATTTTCGCAATTTTCGCGATTTTCGAAAATTTTGTAAAATTCGCAGTTTCGTCGAGGGCCCTCCTTAAACTTCATTTATATTCGTATATCGATTTGTGCAAAATTTGGTGATTTTCGCAATTTTTGCCATTTTCGCAGATTTCGTAAAATTCGCAGTTTCGCAACTGCGTTCATTTCTGGACATATCTCTATTGTAGGAAGGACTATTGGCTATAAGAGAATTTCGCTTTTACAAGATTAATCAAAACTAGAACAAAATTCTCAAACATGACTGGTTATTAGCAGTGATTTGAGCACTAATTTGAAAGTGTATGCGTCATGCTTGTAATTGGACAGTGTAATGTAGACTATGTTATGTAGACTATCAAGTTCGTTCTCCCGTGCATTGGCGCTAAAAGAAATCAACTGTTATGTCTTTATTCATGAAGACGTTTAATGGCTTTAACCAACGGTTATTTTGTGTCTCAAATTTTGCCATAGTTACAGGACTTCGTGTCGTCCAATTGTGTCTGTAATCATACTCGTGATTAAAAAAATCGGACTCCCGCTATGCGGTCGTCTGATTTTGTTAATCACTCGTATTATTACAAACCGAATTGGACTCCACTCAGTCCTATTACCATTATTGTTCACTTTCAAACAGTGCAGTGTTGATTACAGTGTTTTCATCATTGTGTTCATTAAGTATTAATACTAAATAAAATTTTCGTTTTTCTGTTTAAGGAGAACATGTGTTTTAATCTTTATTCTGAATAAGCTAATTGTTTTAATTTCTTTGTAAGATGTTGCCAGATTATTCCATAATGAAATTCCTTTGTATTTTACTGAGTGTTTTGGTAGTTTGTGCGCGCTTGGATTTTGTGGATGTTAGAGGATGATCTTGTGTTGTATTTGTGAATATCCTTATTCAGCTGGAAGAAATTATTGAAAGATGATGGTAGCATATTATTAAAGTAACGGAACATAAGCAAAGCAATGGCTTCATTGTTTATGTCTTCTTGGGGTACAATTGATAATTCAAGAACCAAAACCACCTGTGATCAATCAACAGTCCGTTGTTTATAACTATGTATGTGATCTGTGCGATGCAGAATACTTCGGTTACACTAGCCGTCACCTTTACAAGCGCATTGAGGAACACCGATTTCCCGCCATCGGAAAACACCTTCAAAATGAACACCGAGTTGATACAGTTGGCGACCTGACTAACAATTTTAAGATCTTAACGAAATGTCAGAGAAAGTTCGATTGCTTGATCCACGAAATGTTGTGGATTTGCATGAAGAAACCGAGCTTTAACACTCAGTCAGACTCCATTCGCGCAAAAGTACTTGTTTAGCCTTTGAACAGACATTGCACTCATTACCAGTGTTTGACACCCCACTGGAAGGGTCGCCCACTACCTCTCGGAACGAGTTACTTCATTGGATCTTAAAACAATAGATAATAGGTCATAATAATGCCCCTAGCCCTGAATAACAATAGAGGTATTGTTTATGTTGCAGTTACTTTTTTTCTTCAGTAAAATTTTATTCTTCCTTTGTTTTTGGGTATGGTAATGTATGATAATGAGTTTAAAACAAAGGAAGAATAAAAATTAACTGAAGAAAAAAATTAACTGCAACATTTACAGCGAGCGAATGAGAGGTAGTGTCTTACTGCACTGGAATAAACATGAACACTGAACAGTTATTTTTATCTTAACTTATTCAATTTCGCACCTCCACCATTAGTATAAATTAGTTTACTTTTCGCACATCTTTTAACTTGAAAATGGTGCCAGGATGACACCGAAATCTTTATTATTAACTGTATTTCCAAATTTAATCTTATAAGAATTCTTGAATAATTGAATTCTTTGAATAATTTTTTAATTTTTCGCCAATACATCGTTTTAATCGAACTTAAAAGCAATGCATTCGTCAGATATTTCTATTTGTAACGAATCTCAATAATTTTTGGTGTTTACGTTACTGACGATTATCTTTCCGATATTTGAAGAACATGTTTATATGAGATTGTTTTCCTTCAGTACAACGTATTGACATAAGGGTTACGAGCGTTTTTCTGATTGGATAGTAGCCCCCACTGTGTAAATAGTTCATATCGAATCCAAAACAATACCGTTTCGTTTCCGAGAAAAAAAACAAAAGCCTAGTCAACCACGGCAAAGAACGGATTATGAAGAAAGCTGACTTCGAAATGCCAGCAACGTGGTATAAAAAATCGCCATACCGTGCGTAATTTGATGTGCTGGTGCTGGAAAAATAGAAAAAGAAACGTCAGCAGTAAATGTGCACTTGAAAGGAATCCACGAAACATAACCAAACACAGAAAGGTGCTTGTTGGCTTTTGTCCACAAAAAATGAATATGCATAGCAAAGAGGTAGCAGTCTGTTTGCCACAATAGAGAAAAGGAATATGCATAACAAAGAGGTAGCAGTCTGCTTGTCAAAATAGAGAAAGAGCTCTGCTAGAGAGGGATACCGTAATCTTATAGCGCGAAAAAAAACTTTTAAGTACCAAACTTCAAAGATTACGAACAAAGTAAAATATTAATTGAATGTGGTACGATTTGCGAAACGTTCCAAACAATGACCAGCCCAAAGAGCGTTACTTTGCGTGACTGTTGACCACTTCCTTGTTTGACGTCATGGCCAATTTTCATTGACACTATTGGGCAAATTGAAACCGACGGAAAAATTACCATCTCAGCTGCACTTCGTATTTCAATTATTGGTCGTGTTGTGTTAGCGGCTGAAATCAAGGCGAGTGAAACCAATTCCGCATCATTGCAACCACGAACACCTTCTAATTTCATATCGTTTGTGTGGACGAACAGTGAACTAACAAATCCGATGAACATGGGTGCTGGCGCAACAAAGAAGCTCAAAATAGTGCAGCCACAAACCAACGTGGCGGAGCTTTCCAGCTCTCCAGAATCTTTGATGCAGAAAGCTGTTAAACGAAAGGTGTTTCCAGAGCAATGGTCGAGTCACGTCAGGCCTGGAGAAGACGAGAGTAGTAAGACGAATTCAATTGAAGATGATATTGAATGGTGTCTGTTGCACTTGGGCACGCTTGAAAGATACAAGACAAACTACCCCGATCAAGCCGGCGATCTGCAAAAGGTGTTTGAAAACATTCAAGTGCTACAAAATACTTTCGCGAATAATTCAAGGGGACGTGATCAGTATCCGAAGCTAACAGGCCCGACAGGTAACTTAAATACTACAAGCTGTAACATAGCCAGTTCAGCAGGGACTAGTCGAGCACAGGAATACATCAGAATCGTGGACTTCGTGGTGGAAATCGACGGTGCAGCAGTGTTACAAAAGTTCGCTCAGAATTGTTTCAACGATTACTACGAGATGGGTGATGAATCGGACGATGAAAGCAGAGGTGACATATTATGGGATTTCACTTGTTTTGCTTGTCTCCACCAAGTGCTGGGATCAATGCATAACATTACAGACTTCCACGACGGCTTTTGCTCGGCAATCGCCAAAGCAGGAGTCGTTCCTATGTGTCTAGAAAATATCATACGACTCGATAAGGAAAATGGCAAATGGCAAAATGGAGATGAAGAATCTGAGCAACTTCGAGTTATTGAAACCTGTCTAGCAATCTTGCACAACATTTCACGACGACTGAGAGATCGTGAGTTGTTTGCTAACAGCGAAAAGACTTTACCCTATTTCGCCAAAGTTAGCAAGACCGGAATTGCTACTCTCGCGTTGCTATGCCTAGGGTACCTGGTAAATGAAGAAACCAACCATTTAATTTCAGCGGACGAAAACCTGCTTCTTTCTATCGTAAAAATGTTAAACGAGGCGTGCCAGTCTGAAGACCGACATTACGATGGATTTTCCGCAAAAGAGCTTGCAGAAGGTCTTAGCCATCTTGCTATCAACGACGACAACAAGAAGATTCTGGGCAAAAATGGAGCGATACGTGTTCGAACGTCGATTCTCCAAACTTCAAATGATGACGAGGAACGTGCGAGTGCTGCAAGGGCTCTGTGGATGTTAGCTTTCGACGACTCCAACAAAGGTGTTATAAGGCAAGAGAAAGGGGCGTTGGACACATTACGCGCGTTACACCACAGTAGAAACCCGGAGGTGCAAAAGGCAGCCGCAGGCGCATTGTGGGAGATGAAAGGAAAGACAGCGAGAAATAATACCGAGAAGGGTAAAGAGGCCATTGGGAATCACGTGATGATCAGCTACCAATGGGATGCACAGGAGGTGTTAGTGGAAGTGAAGAACAAGCTTCAGGCGAGTGGATACCGAGTGTGGATGGATTTGGAGCAGATGGGTGGCTCCACACTGGACACGATGGCAAAAGCCGTCGAAGACGCCGCTGTTGTGCTGGTCTGCGTGTCACAACGCTACAAAGAAAGCCTTAACTGTCGATCGGAAGCCGAATATGCGTATCAACTGAGAAAAGACATCATTCCTTTGATGATGCAGCGTAATTACCAGGCAGATGGCTGGCTGGGAATGCTTGTGGGCACAAAACTGTGGATTGATTTGCAGAGAAAACAGATTGTTGATTCTGCTGTGGGAAAACTTATCAAGGAGTTAGGAGGACGAGGAAAAGATGGCCATGCGACAGACGGGTCACCAGAGGGAGTCATTCGACCAAGTGAGATCAGTGTTGTTACAGCACCACGCCCAGGGACGGATGTATCTGGCTGGACAAATCAAGATGTGAAGAAATGGCTTTCAGAAATTGGATTGGGACAAGTGTGCAAAAAAACCATTTCGGAATTCAATGGACAAACATTAATTGATCTTCAGGAGCTCCGTGGAGAATGCCCGGAAGTCTTTTACAAGGGTGTAGGAAACACTCTAAACTTGAAAAACATATTTCATTTGCTGAAGTTCAAGAGGGAGCTACACAAACTTCTAAGCCAATAATAGAGACTACATGAGTAAGCACTTTTTTGCTGCTTTTCTGCCAAACTGATGTATCGGCAGCCGATTTCTGCTAGTACCTTTTGCAGACTTTGCAGCTGTACTGAGTGTGGCAAGTCACACAACGCTGCGTGACCCGTGGAAATAAGTGTTGCGTGACGATGCCAGTAACAGCATTGAAACGTAGACTTGCTTTTGTTGTGAATTTTATTGATTGGCTGTATCTTGTAGCACTGTGTGCCACTCAGAAAGACTGTAAAAGGAAAAACGCTACATTGCATATTGAACACAAAGTAAAAATTCCAACCGGTGAAAGGCTCACCAGTTGGGTATGTAGATTAGCGTTACGAAGGAGGGATCAAGAACAAGAACAAGAACAAGGAGGGATTACAACTTGAAAAACGTAAGATTCAACTTGAGGATAAACTTTTCACGTTGTTTCCGCGCGTCTTTAAAAAAAAATCGATATTAATAGCTGTGGTTTGATTTCTCTCCGCAAATCAAGATTATATCTACCTTCAGATGATCAAAGATGATGTTTTCCATGGGTTTATTTGGCTACCACTAATTTCAGAATAGTTAAGACCAAAAATCAGCGAAATCCCGTGACGTGGCTCCTTTAAGCACAGCTGTACCATCCTATCTTAGTGAGGTCACAGCATGCACCATTCTCGTCCCCAGAGGCCGCGATCCTTCTGGTCTGAGTCAGGGCGCTAAAAAGGAAGGGCGGCGAAATTGGGCGATGCGTGATGCGTAGTAGGACTGGGTCGAGCGCGCTTCACTGCAGCAAAGTTCAAAACATGGCGGCAAGTGAGAGTCGATGGCTGGTAGAGAGAAGTGATTGCTACGCAAAAACAGTAAGACGATTCCGCGAAATTCTTTTGGAAATGAAATAACGACATGTTTCCTTAACTGTAAGAAGTTAGAAAGACTTTGATTCTGTGAACGCAGTGTTGAATTATCATAAATAAAACCAACTTGCTCGAAATGTCTTTTGCCCTTTTTTCGGACGCTATAAAATCAAGCACCAATTTCAAGGAGAATATGGTAGCAGATGGCTCAATTTTCAAGCAGTAAGTAGAGTAAGTATTGCTTTTTCATCGGTGTAAATCTCATTCTGAACTTTTTTGAACTTTTTGAGTTAGAGGTTTTGAAAGTTTATACTTAATACCTTGGGGTATACCACTTTTCCAGCTTCGATGCTATAAAGCAAGCATATGTGTAGAGGTTTCAGGCATTTACATCTAACTTTAATGAAGAATTACAATGACACTATATGACATGGTAGAGTGGTTTGTAGAAATGTGCACTCATTAGTAAACAAGGTTGCAAATTTTCCTTGTTTACAGTTTTACATTAATGAGTTTTATTTTTTTATGCTCATCAATGCTCTGCAAATGCAACAAAACAGACCAAACCCCTACAGGGTACTAACAATACTTATTCCATAACACCAAGGTAGCCGTGTCAACAATTACAATTACTAGTTAATAATATCCATCACAATTCACATATCCAATGGCATTATGTTGATGAACTTTTTCATTACAACAATTTGTTATCTACTTAGCTTATGTAAAGATAAAAAGCAAAACTATTAATCCTTTGCATGCAAGAGCAGCTTAAAAGTAGAACATTAACAAATTTCTGTTAGCAATATATTCGATGGAGACAGAGGGTTAAATTATGGAAGAAAAGCATTTAAATATGTTCTTTTCTTGGCTTTGACAATTGTAACAGTCTTATATTATTATTCTTTTCACACGCATTTCATTGCACTGGCAAATTCCTTTTTGGATAGGGACTTTTCTAACAGCATTTGCATTAACCTTATCTTACTGACCAGCCTATTCACCATCTTTTTGAATGCTGAATGACACAAATTATATAACAACAAGACCAAGTCAACTCTGTGACTTGAATCATGCAGCTAATGATCATATTAAAATGATACAAAATAAAAATTTGATAGGCACGTGGATAAAACATACATATGTTGACAACCTGTCATATGATACAAAAAAGCTGAGAGTGTGAGTACATCTTAAAATATCATAATCAGCATAAACCAGAAACCCATCACATGAGTTTTTGTACAAACAGTTCATATTTATTGAGATATTGTTTTTTTTTGGTCACACTAGTACTAATGGGCCAGGCATGTCTTGGATAGAGAAATTATAACTGAAATCTTCAGAGTTACAGGTAAAGCTGAAACCTTTCTAAAGGGAAAAGGGGATATATTTTATATTTTTAAACAGCTGTGCATCTATTTAACAATGCCTACATCACTTGGGAAACAAGAGACCCAAAAGAAAAGTCTGTGCCATGACCTTCCATTATCTATGGGAAGGAGTTGGTGAGAAAATGGGGTACTTGAATTTTTAGCCACTGCAAAAGGGGGCTACTGATGTAATTTGTCATGGAGGACGAGGCCATGAAGTCTTAAAGAGATGATACAAAAGCATAACTATGGTATGTACCAATAAGAACTAGGCACCCAGATTTCATGGTTACGCTCCCTTTGATTTTTCTAGGAGCACAGAGTTACACAGTATTTAGGTGTAGTCATGCATGGATTATGATTTATAATTATAATTATTTCTGTACAGTGTTTTGCACTGCTCTGTTTGGTTGCTTATGCAATGCATTGTTATACCATTTAGTGATTGAAATTCCTCATCTCCAAGAAATAGACCAAATAACTGATTAAACCTTAGATATTATTTGACATTGGGAAGGCAATATTAGCCCTGTCTTTTACCAAACCATTTCTACAAACCATGCACTCTACCATGCCATATAGAGGGGGACATTGGGGGTTGCTGAACACCGCATTACCGCAAAAAAATTCGACAAATACCGCAATACCGCAAAATAAATCGGAAAATACCGCAATTTTATAGTAAGCCTGTATAGCTGGTGGATTCCTAGACGCAAGAGCAAAAATAGAGGCAAAAACGAGCGGTGGGACCGTGGAAACAATGGCACGGCCTTAAACGGGTTGTTAAAACAGTCAAATTGTAGATTAAAATGTGTCACAAAATAAGGCCGTTTCAGGGTGCTTCCGAAACGACCGAAAACGGCTATAAATGGTCGGAAAAAAGTGAAGGATACGTTTTTATACCGAATATCGTCGACCAAAACGTAAAGAAAACGCATCCCGCAGGTTTCGAGAATACCGCAATACCGCAATTCAAGATTAAAATTACCGAAATACCGCATGAAAAATTGGCCAATACCGCAATACCGCAAACCCCAATGTCCCCCTCCATATATAGTGTCATTGTTTATTCTTCAAGGGAGGTTCTGATGTTCAATAAAATTTGATGTAAATGCCTGAAACCTAGACACATTCGTTTGCTTAGAATCCAGTACCTTGGAAGCTTGAAAAGTGGTATAGCCCAAGGTATACCTATTGTCATAATAGCAATATTAAAAGCACTAACAGTATAAACTTTCAAAGCCTATAACTCAAAAAGTTCAAAAAAGTTCAGAATGAGATTTACACCGATGAAAAAGTAATACTTACTCTACTTACTGCTTGAAAATTGAGCCATCTGCTACCATATTTTCCTTGAAATTGGTACTTGATTTTATAGCGTTCGAAAAAAGGGCAAAAGACATTTCGAGCAAGTTGGTTTTATTTATGATAATTCAACACTGCGTTCACTGAATCAAAGTCTTTCTAACTTCTTACAGTTAAGGAAACATGTCGTTATTTCATTTCCAAAAGAATTTCGCGGAATCGTCTTACTGTTTTTGCGTAGCGATCACTTTTCTCCACCAGCCATCGACTCTCACTTGCCGCCATGTTTTGAACTTTGCTGCAGTGAAGCGCGCTCGACCCAGTCCTACTCCGCATCACGCATCGCCCAAGAGCTTCGCCGCCCTTCCTTTTTAGCGCCCTGTCTGAGCCAGGAGTCAAGACCTCTGGCCGCCTCCAAAACCGGAAGTCCGCTATTCACGGATTCATTGTCAAATATGACAAATCTGATTAGCTGAAAAACACCGAACGGGTACTCTGCGCATGCTCAGAAATTGGGAGCGGCCAGAGGTCTCGATTCTTGGCGCAGACCAGAAGGATCGCGGCCTCTGGGAACGAGATTGAGCATGCACCATATATATCTTCAAATTTTCTCACTAATCGCTATTGTAAATATTCCAAAAATCAGCTTTTACTGCTGTGTATTTGTAATAAAATGAATTACATATATTTGCCGCTGGGGTTTAATTTGAGTAGTGTCCAGTCTATTTCGGGCTATTTTGTTACTGTCGTGAGCGACACGGCCTATATGGCGGCTATTTTGAACAGATCTTTGATTTTCAAAAGCGGCTAGTTGCCGGAATATGTGAGGTATGAGCAAGAAGTTTTCAGCCGGAAATCATTCGTTTGTGGGTGAAATTCGAGCTTATTTCAATACGTGTCGAATGCTGGAAGCGACTGAAGTCTCCTACCTTGTCATATTATTATACATAGTAATAGTAGTAAGATGTAAAATAGCTCCAAATTGCTTGAAAACACGCTGTAACATTAGCAAACAACAACATGTTATGCTTCATCGACTTTATTTAGTAATTTCGCTTTTATTTATTGCTCAAAAATTCCCCGTTTAAAAACCCATACTCTCGATTATTTTCAGCGACAATCTGTTTGACGCTCGCTTCATCAACGATGAAGGAAAAATAGAAGCAAAGCGAAACTTTAAAACGTAATGTGTCGCCGTGGGTGGCTGACATTTTGCGTTGCTCGTCCAATTCGGTAGGTTTGAAGAAATTTTTATTTTTCATTGAAACCAAGATGCCCCGTGGCTCCCCTGCTCGGTGAGTCTGCTTTTCCGTTATTTTTGAGATGGAGAAAAGGAGGAGATACCCTGCAAGCAGAGTTTCCTAGATAAGTCGGGAAGGAGGAATGCGACAGGTACCTTCCCCTTCCTGATTCCGCTCGCAGAATAGGGACGCCTGGGGACGAGTCAGCGACGATTACAAAGTGATGTATTGTCACGCTTTTGTTTAGAAATAGTGACTTCATTTTTTCCATTCGTACCACAAGTTTGAACGGAAGGGCAGACACTCTTCTCACGGCCAAGAAAAACTATACATGGCATTTGAAATGTGTCAAATTTCTTCACTTCTTATAAAATGTACTTCGTGCATTTATACAGAATGCAGAGTGACTTGGTGAACAAGCCATCAAATAACAAGACAGTCGAAATCCGAGTGAGCGACTTATTAAGTGCAACTGAACTGAAAATTTTTAATGTTAATTAGTTGGTTGAAACTGGCTAAAACGAAAGCACGTGTCAGAGTGTCTCAGCGCTCTTCTCGGGTATTCTTGGAAATGGGAAGTGTTGTTCTCAGTTTGACGTATAGGAAAAGTAACACAAACTGTTTCGACGTTGTATTACGACTTAATTATTTAAAACATAATACGCCAAGAACTGCAGTAATTGGTTCAGAATTTTATATTTCACGTCGTATTTCGGCAAATGAAATTAATTTCAATAAAGTATTTCCGTTACAGACATAATTAAGAAACCGAAACGATATGCCCTACGGGTGTTGCTTTATATTGAGTACTGAAAAGGTCTTTTCTTATCGCTCAAGCAAATGCAACTAGGTTGAATGTGTAAGAACTAAAAAGAACGGCGTTGAAATCATGTCAGAATTCCTCTCCGTACCAGTGGAACTGTTATGCCATGTCTTTAACTCTCTCACAGAACGCATTGCCGGGCACGTTGTGATGAGAACAACAAAAACGGAGGAAAATACATCCAAGATACAACTTCACGATGATTTCACGGACAACGACCCGGAAGATACAATATCTGAAGAGTTTGAAAGCCTACAAAATTCTGCAGATCCGATGGCGTGGAAACTTAATAGACCTCCCATGAAGGTCTCCCTGAAGAAGAGTGCATGGTTTGCGTTTTTTGTAACGGTTGTTGCTGGTGGATTCATTGGGCTGGGTACCCTCGTCCTTATATACTACATCATCAGCACTGTCTACACTTGCGATTGGAAATCATTAAAGGATACATCTTATCCTGTAGAACTGAAGCGGCAACGTATAATAGGCGAATCGTTCAACAATTTTTTCCTGTACTTTTGGCAGCCGGCGTTTTTGTGTATGGTCTTCAAATGGCCTTTACTGAAAGACGTCAATTTACTGACATTTACCCTGTTTGGAGCTTCGATCGATCTGGGATACAGATTTTACGTCGCAGTTTATGATTTGTTCTACCCTCCTTGGATCCCGTATCCCATGAATGCCATTTACATGACTGTGGTTTTGATCAATAGTATTTCAGTTGGTTGGAACATTTTCAGAACGAATCATTTCCGCGCTTGTTTGTTGGGCATTAAGCTCTGCGCACAGTTTATAGTAGGAGCAGCTGTGTTGTATCTATGCAGTTATTGCCTGTTTCCTTGGTTTGCACAACAAGAAGGGTTTGCAAAAGTGTCCATTCTTGCTTTAGCATTTTTAGTCGCCATACAACCGAAAGTGATTGCTCGGCAATGCGCTCTCAAGTTAAATGGCTTGAATCATCCGGGTACTTCATATGTTCTGGTCTCCACTGCGTGCACTGGTTTAAGCATAGTCTATCGCATCATGCAGGCCGAATTTAACAGCCTGTTAGCGTTTGTTGCGTTATGTATCGGTCACAGATTGATCCATCTGGTATTTGAGTTGCTCACCGTATTTAAAGAACGCTACCATGAGAGAGTTACCTACTCAGATTTAGCAGGACGGTCTACTACCACTAACATGAAGACGCCCCGGTCTCAGAGGCTAGCCGCTGACCTGACAATACATGAGATGATGTCAGATTCTGCCGCTATTGTGCTCTCGGTCGGAATAATCCAGATTTATGGGTTTATTCATCAAACCTTGAGCATTCAAGAGTACGAGGAACTAGCTGGAGAACTTGTAGCTAGGATAGTTTTAGCGCTGCTAATCGAGTTTCTGTTCAATACCGTTTCTGTCATGATATTAACTCGCGGCAGAAATGTCCCTGTTCTAAGAGTGTGGAACGTTAAATGGAAGTCACATTTGATAGTTTGTATGATTAGTGCTGTTATGATTCTAATTTATTCTACGGACAAGGTTTTAGTAATAATTCGTGCACGATATGTGGCTAAGGGAAAAATTTTTCAGGAGTAAAATCAGGGAAGCCCAACGAGGCAATTTCATCAGGGAACGTACAACTTTAACAGCAAATACACGCATTTAAGGCATCATTTTCAGTTGTTGGGAAAAGTATAGTTGTTCCTCACTCCCAGGAGAAACGTGCACTAAGTTTCATTTCTCAGCAAGGTCTCAGAAAATCTCCGAGCCAGGAAGCAAGCAAGGCAAATATACCATGACAAAATGCGACCCTGGGTGTAGCAATAGGTCTCAAATTAGCCCTTCAGTTGTGGGGCGGGGAGGGGGGTGGGGTAGGCTTGCCCAAAGGGTAAACCTAAGCGAGAGAGAGAAAAAAAAAACACCACATCACGATAAGTCTCAAAATCACCGCCCCCGCGTCATTTCCATGCCGTGCCGGACCTTTCTAAAACAGAATACTTTCCCAGCAGAACAAACACATCTCCTAGCAACACCCACAATTCCTCTTTCCCAGCCAGTTAAAAACACCGTTCGTTACGGAACACGTGTTTTACAAAATACCTCCGTTGGGTTTTCCTGTTAAAAGACTGTCAGTTAATTTTTAAGGTGTCGTTACCTCTCGTTGTTATTGATCAATGGTAAGGTTTAGATATGTAGAATTGTTATCAAAAAACTTAAAACAAAACAAAATTATTTGTCTCCGTCGGAAGCACTCTTAATCTGTTTTATATGATGTATCACTATTTAAACATATTTAAAATATTGGCTGCGCTAAGTTTTTTTTTTATATGGCGGACTGAAATGTAGTTCAAACATGTTTGTCAATAAGATATTTATTATTTTAGAAAAAGGCAGCTTTTAAAAATAAATGGTCAGAAATCAGAAATCACATAGAACGAACTGTGTTGCGATAGATTTATACAAAGCATAATGTTTTTTTGAAGATTTATACAAAGCATAATCCTTTTCAACAACTATCAAAGAACGGTAGATTGTATTAATTACTGTACAATATATATGTTTTGGAAAAAAAGTTTTGATCTGCACATTGTGCAAGCGATAGCACAAAATTAAACCTAAAAAAAATTAAACTTAGAAAACAATTTTAAAACACATAAGAACATATAAGTTCTACGTTATAAGCACGTTTCACCTAAAAAACTTGTGAACCACTTTTTACGCTTTGTTCTGATCTGTCCAACATTATTTTCGTCATGGTTTCGATTATAAACTATTAATCCTCGAACTCAAATAATTAATGAGAGTTTCTCCATAAACTACATATTCCTAAGAGTGTGACAGTGATCACACTCGTTGGTAAATCTGCGTCACGAAAACAGTTTACTAGCGACACTCATTCACGGCAGACTAGATATGTCAACTTCAATATTTCTCGCCCTGTTATCAATGGTAAAACCGAAGGAGGAAGAACATTTACTGTGACTGCCTGTCAAGCCTGGAACAGCTTACCGCTATCAATGCGGAAAATGGCGTCGCTTAATTCTTTTAGGAACTCTCTTTGGAAGAAAATTTTTAATGAACAGCAGCTTTTAAATAATTTTATTCTGTAATTTAGTTATACTTTTAAATTGATTTTATCTCGTATCTCTTATATTTTTATTCGTTATATTATCTCATAATTTAGCCATAGTTTTAACATCCGTATTGTACATAATTTTTACTGGGCCACCGGTTTGTTAGTATTTTTATACTATTTTAGTGCTACCCTAATTAAATAAAGACTTTAAAGGAGCTCTGTCACGGGGATTTCGCAGATTTTTGGTCTAAACTGTTCTAAAATTAGTGGTAGGCAACTTAACCTATAAAAATCATTTAACTTGGAACATCTAAAGGAAGATATAGCCTTAATCTGTGGATAGAAATCTAACTACGGCTATAAATATCGATTTTTTTGTAGACGGGCGGAAACAACTTGAAAAGTTTAGCTAAACCTTTCAAGTTGTAATCCATTTCCATCGTAGCCATCTGCAGCTAAAGATTCTTGTTAACAGTTTCGGTGCTCTAAAATAGCAATTGTTAATAAAAATGGACTATTATTTTTTGGTTTCCTTCGACACAAATATATATTTTGGCAGTTCAAAAATCTGTTATAATCCGTGACAAAGCCCCTTTAATGTCTTTAAGAGTCGTGATTACTCCTCTTTGTGAACACAACGTCTCTTTTCGTTCACTAGATGGCTGCTGTTCAGTCAGCACAGCTGGCGCATAAAAGTTCAACTCCGTCCCTAGTAAAGCTTTCGTTGGCTTAAGAACATTGCCATCGGCTACAGATAAAGTACTCCTTGTGGAAATTCAAGTCTTCTAAAGTAAAGTATTCTCCTCCGATGATTGGTTTAAAGCACAGCTCGCACTGTTTCGTCAGGTACCTTCTGTAGCACTCGATACAGTAGCGGTGACCACCGTGAACGGAGAATGGGCGAGAAGCCAGAGACTCGTGGCAACTGAAACAACTGAAACATTATTTGTACCACGTTTGTCCGTTGTAGAGGACACCGCCTTCAGAAAGCAATTCATGCACTCGGCGAAAAGCTTGGCGTGCAGTTTCGGATAGCAATCGGGGCAGTAGAACTCGACATTCTTTGGGTCAAATCCACTGGCTCCAATGACCTCTTGACACACTGCCTACTTGAAGCATTCCTCGTGCCAGTAGGCACCATCGATTGTACTAGAGGCGCGCGCTTCTCGATTCTATCGCGTACTGACATCCTTCGCACGTCTCCTTGGAAGAAAAGTTTCTCTTAATTGTTCCTGTCGGGTGCAGCTACACGTATTGTACAGGCAAATATCTCGAATCAGTTGAGCTAAAAATAGTCTGTAACCACGGGTAAATTTACCTCTTCTCATGAAGCAACTAACAGGTAATTATTATCTTGTTGTTGTTCTGTAGGATTGAAATTGTCTGTTTGCTTGAAATGGCACTCGAGTAACAAGCAAGTCGCACGGCAAACCCGCCATTTTGACGTGACCAGTTCAGTCCAGTGGAAAACACCGTTCCTTTCCACACACGGAAATTTCGAAAACTCAAACCGGAATTTTTAGTTGAATGGATCGCGCCCCATGCTTTAGACGACCAGCGATCTACGTAAGAATAAAAAATTGTCCCGCTTTTTATTTTGCTGAGAGAAGTAGATAGAGTTCAGTTAATTCGACAAATATTTATGTTAGCTCCTTTCTACTTATAGCGATACGTCCTTGCGGGGGGTGGAGACGAACAATGATTGAGCCCGCGTTTTACGTCAGTAATGTTGCTTGTCCTGATGGCGAAATAACGACAAGACCGCCGTCTCAGTGCTTGCGCAATTTATGATCAGATAAATAAGCGTCGCGTACCTTTACGAAGATTTGCAGAGAAGGCGTCAATTTGTTTTCATGTTAGTATGGGTAATCAAATGGTGACGAGTGTCAAAATTCTTACAATTTCCCGAGCCTGAAGGCTCGGGAAATTATAAGAATTTTAACAAAACGCCAGCGAAATTATTTCCTAATTTCAGGAGTATACCATCTGGTTACCCTTTAATATCATGGTTGACAAATTACGCTTACAATCGTAGTTATTTAACTTGTTTATTGTATCGTCATGAACGAACCTGTTGAAAACGACGCCCGTGTAAAAAGCTCAACAATCTGCTCAATGCCATACATGTTATCGCTAAAAGATTATAACACGACCAAACAAACTGTCCAAGGTGAAATTCAAGCGAAAATGTGCAAAGGTTTAAGATCATCTTTTGAAAATCCTGTGCGCCACCTTGGCACTGAAACATGGGAAACGTTGCCAAAAACACAAACTTGTAGATTTCCTCAACGCTGACATGCAAATTACAGTAAATACCCATGGCACCATTCGGTCTTGACTCGTAGGCTTGAAGCTTTAATCCGACAACGTTAATTGAAATAACTGTATAACAAAGTGCGTTCCTATAGTTACACATCATTTTGTTAATTAGGACTGTTTGTTCACCCGTTGGTTTTGTTTCAACGGTATTTTTTGAATTGTATCTTATTACCTGTTGTCTTGGTTGTTTAAATTGTAACGTTTTTTCTTCAGTTGTTCATTCCCTGAAGAAGTCAAGCCGTGCCTGACGAAATATTGGAAAAAAAAAATATAGTTCAATCCAACCGTACGGTCAGCCTTTCTGTTTTTCAGTTATTTGCTATATTCAAAGCTGTGAATCTAATTGTGAATATTCGCTACTTTCCAGCGCACTGGAAACAAAGCTGTCAAGGCTGAGAACAATAACGTGTAATTACTCATTCGAAGAACGTTTAGAAATATATTCTCATGAATAGTAGTGCGTACCACAGGAACACTAGTCAAATGTAGGTAGTGCGTACCACAGGAACACCAGTCAAATATTGGAAGTGCGTACCACAGGGCAACTAGTCAAATGTTAGTAGTGCGTATCACAGGAACACCAGTCAAATGTTAGGAGTGCGTACCACAGGACAACCAGTCAAATTTTAGTAGTGTGTACCACAGGAACACTAGTCAAATGTTAGTAGTGCGTACCACAGCACCAATAGTCAAATGTTAGTAGTGCGTACCACAGGACCACTAGTCAAATGTTACGAGTGCGTACCACAGGATCACCAGTCAAATGTTAGTAGTGCGTACCACAGGAACACTAGTCAAGTGTAAGTAGTGCGTACCACAGGAACACCAGTCAAATGTTGGTAGTGGGTACCACAGGAACACTAGTCAAATGTTAGTAGTCGTACCATAGGGACACTAGTCAAATGTTAGTAGTGCGTACCACAGGACCACTAGTCAAATGTTAGTAGTACGTACCACAGGAACACAAGTCAAATGTTAGTAGTGCGTACCACAGGAAAATCTGTCAAATGTTAATAGTGCGTACCACAGGAACACCAGTCAAATGTAAGTAGTTCGTTAGAAGGATGCGCATGGGAGTGAGATTCGTTGTGGTTGGTAACCGCAACAATATTAGGGACTCCAAAAAAACACGATGCTACGAAATCGACTGTAAACAAGGCATCGCCCATGATGGCGTTTAAATCCAAGATGGCGGCTCGAGGAGGCTGTCTTGGACAAACGGAAAAATCCATTTCAATGATAGAGCACTGCCCAGGGTATCAAATCGACCAAAATCGACCAATATAAATTAGGTTTACACTCTGGGAGAAAAACAATTGCATTTTAATGCATTGTCTGAGGAATAACTCCTAAACTCTGAGGGAAATATTCTATTCGAAATAGACCTTTTTCGCTTGGGCGTTTTGTTGCCCCATTACAGACCATGTGATGATACTCTTGTGAATTCTTGCTTTCAAATTTTCAAATAGTCGCGTGTATATGAATGAATAAATTTTATGTGGATAAAAAGAAATTCTCTAGAGAATATCACGTGGTATGTAACGCCTAAGCGAAAAAGGTCTATTGTCTTCAGAATGTGTAATGAATTTTTGCAAACGAAAAGGACTGATCATTTTCTCGAGTACATGGAACATTTCCCATCCAACCAAACACAGCTCAACATTAAACTAAAAAATCTTCGCCACTAATGAACACATTTAAACACACTTTATTGACAAGACATGTCTTCGTGTTAGATTAGCATGTATTTACAGCAATATCAAAGAGAAGTCTGGATGAAACAAGAACAAAAGCTGCAGGGATGACTCTAGTCTCATGCAGGCGCCATGATGCAAAATGACCTATTATCATAACATGTGCTTTCCAAACATGTTGGGCTATATGCAGTTTATCCAGGTTTTTTCCCCATTATCGATACTAGTGGCCAGGACACTTTTATCTCCCACGTCTCCAAGTTCTATCCATTATATCCATGATGCTAAACGTCAAACTGCACAAAACGGGTGATCAGAATAGAATTGCAGAAGAAAGTACAATACGCATTTTACATATAGCATTCAAAACATAATGACCAAAACAGACAAAGACAGAAATTTTAGTATTGCTACAGCCGCCTACAGTTTCTATTCACGTTCATCCAGCCTTATTAAACATGCTTTTAAAGTAATATTTCCTTAGGCAGCTTAAATTACAAGTAAAATTACTTCTCAAATAGTTTATTTACAACATATTATTTGCAATCTTGTTATGTACAATAGCAGAAGAGTGCTTTCTCATACCCGGTAATTTACCAAACCACAATAGGTAAAAAAAAACATCCAAGCAAAATGTAAACATAGACGCCAACAACGATTCGCCAATAGAGCGTTTTCACATGACGTCACGACAGCCATATTGGTGTTCCCAAAAAAAGAAACGGCGGCCATGTTGGTGTGCCAAGACATTCCTCCGGGAATTAAACTCTATTTATATACAAAAATCGTCTTTTGTTTGACTAATCCAATATGGCCGCTGGTCACGTGAGTAAAACGCTCTATATGAATCAGAACTACACAATATATATTTACATGGATTAATAGTATGACCGCCACATTTTTATAGCATCCATCTCTGAAATTGCGATCCTCAAGTAAATATATACAATTATTTAAAACTGGAACATTGGATAATGTATTTACAGAGTTTTCACTGGCTTAGCGGCCAACTGATATCGACCATACCATGCCCAACAAACATGGCCGACACAAATTGTCTTTCGGTCTTTTTAACATGTGCGATATTTCGTGGATTTTTCCAGCATTTTGTCAAGTTTCGCTAAGAATTTATTCACTGGTGCTCATTAATGCTTCTCGGTGGAGAGAGGCACTTCGAGAGCAAAGTGTCTTGCAAAGAACACAACAAAATTACTCCCCGATTACACGGGGTCCAACCCACTAAATATTAAGAACCGTACCTCCTCCATTAAAAGAAATGAAGAAAAGCTAATTGTGGGCTTTGACGATGAACCATCCAGGATGAACCCCCTTCAATTTTGTGTAATTAAACTATTAAAGCAGAAAATGTGGGAAAAGATTGAGAACGATCCATTAAAACACAAAAACGAAAGCCAAAAAGGTTTAACTGGAATGATAACTGATTCTTGTCAAGCAGCAAGCTCGACAAGAATACCTCATTATTTTCCTCAGAAATATGACTGGTGCTTGCACGCTGTGTTTCGTACTAAATGACACATCGTGGTTTGTCCCGGATTTAAGATTTCATGAATGTTCTCTCTCTTAGGTCTTCTAGTATTTAAGAGTTTCCTTGTGGTTGCATTTCCACATCATCCACCCCAATCGTTGCATTTTCATTACAAAATCTGAAAAATAATTTTTCTTTCAAAAAGGTGCGAAAATCTTTCAGTTGCACGAGGTGAATTATTACGTTGATAACACCGATTGAAAAAACCATTATGGTACTCCCAGTGCGGATGACTTGGTTGGTTTCAAAACTAATCTTTGGCTTGGCTGCCATATTGTAGATAACATAAGCAATGTAAAAGAAATAAGGGGAAACAAATGCAAAAGATAGAGCAATAACAACATATACGCAACGGATTCTGGCAGCTCTAACCAGCGACCTAACTCCATTATCCATCGTGACATCGATGGTTCCCCTTGTTCTTTTCCATACAGTCATAATAAGCGATATATTTATTGCCATTAGAATACAACTTGGAATAATGTATTGCAAAAACGTAAAACTTGTAAACATAATCCTGAACGGAAGATATTGATTATCATACCTGCATATCACAGTGTAATGTGTATCATTTAGATCATATCTTATCCCGTCGAAGGTCGCAGCAGGAATCATCGCAACTATAAACCCTGCTACCCAAGCGAAAATCACTACTTTCTTCAAAGTAGAACGACTAAACGTGCGCGGAACTTGACGAGTTGAAAAATACTTCCCAAAGCTTATAACCAACAGGTTGTTTACCGTAACACAAGGAAACAGAATAATGACATACCGCCCTATTTTACAGGCCCAGCCTTTTTGAAACACATCAAGATACAATTGTATACCTAAGTAAGGAACTGGAAGTAAACTGGCTAGAGCATCTGAAATGGCTAAACTCTTAATGTAGAAATTAAAGTTCTTTTGAAAGGAACACGTCTTCATAAAAGAATTTGCCCTTTCCTTAGTCTTCAAGAAGAGAAGTACGAGAACATTTCCTCCATAGCCTACTATCGCTATGGCAACCAGCAACAGCAACAGTGTGAGTTTTATGGAAGAGGTCAGAGGTCTAAAGACGTATATTTTACCAACAAATTCTGTTCCGTTTGTGGGCATGGAGAGGTTGGAAAGACTGGACACCATACGCGTTCCGTCCACTCCTGCCTTTTGAGGCCAAGAGACGGAATCTTTAAGGCAAAAGAAAATTAATTAATGAGAATTAGTAAAAAAGTCACAATTTGGCAATGATAAAATGGTGTTTAACTCTGTCATCTTTGATAATATATCATTGCTGTCTCAATAACGTTTTGCAAATACCCTTTAGAGTAGAAGTAGAAGTACTACTATTCACCAAAATGACATGTTTGAGACAGCAAAATCGCCATGACGTGGAAGAAGAGGGCAACTCCACACCATTCTTGACTTTTCAAGCCTTGTAACTTAAAGCCCCGGCAAAAGGGACGCAATATTGCAAGGCAACATATCGCAACATTGTTGAGTGATGTTGTGACATGCCGTGAAGGTGCTGGCCAAACGCAAGCAACATTTCAACGGAACATATCACAACATTTCTGGGCCGTGTTTGTTGTGAAGCGGCTGGCCAAACGGTTGCAACATTTCAACGCAACATACTGCAACATTGTTGGGTCATGTTGTATCATGTTGTGAAAGAGCTGGACAAACGCACGCAACATTTCAATGCAACATAACGCAATATTGTTGTGCACAACATGTTGCATACGTTTGGCCACTCTGTGGCAATATGTTGCAATACTGCGAATGCTCCGGCGCACCAATTTTGCACGAACATAGCCAAACGAGTACAACATGACAGTTGTAAAATGTTTCAAGAAAAATTTGACCATTTTTAAACTTCATCCAACATCATTCAACACATTGCAAGATGTTGCAACAGGGAGGCCAAACGTGTGTAACATGTGCGCAACAATGATACGATATGTTGCGTTGAAATATTGCGGCCAAAGGAAAACTTTGTCCCTAACAGATTTTTAAGGTCAGATAATGCTATTTAAGCTTCCAAAGAGTGTAGATTTAAGCGTGTAGATTTTCTTCATGAAATTGCATCAAACGCCCAATAAACATTACAAGCAAACCTCGAGGTTCCAAAGTTGACGCATGCTGAAATAGCGATCTTTACGAATTCCTATTCTGATGACGTAATTGTTGGAAATGTACTGGGAAAAATGGCAATTTCGTCCAGGTTTTCTGGGCTTTCCTTAAGTGAAATTCCACAAAAAAAAATGGCAGAGAGGTTAGAGCTATTTTGCTTTTCTTGGCGCTCGTTTTCAGTTAGTTATTCTAGTTAGTTATTTCTTTTTAAGCAGAAGAAAGAGACAAATATTCAAATAGCAAAGAAGTTGCCTTTATAATTATATACACTTTTACTTTTTACAATTTTTATCTACGTACTGTAAAAATTTTGGAAGATTTCACCGAAGCAAATTGAAGAAAATCGCATTTAAAGCCACAAAAACATTAAAAGACTCATTTGTTTGGTTAGTCTTCATTCAAAACTTAAAGGCATTATTTTAACAAAGTTGGTTGTAGAACACTATTTCATCGTTAAGAGCCTCTGTCTGTAAATATCGAGAATCTCTCGTTGAGTTTTATATTTAATCTTTTTAATCTTTTTTATCAAATGTTTTAAAGTATTGTAGGGTTTAGGATTTTTAATGTACTTTTCCTTTTAGTATTAGTTTTGGCAGGGCCTCTGTTGATATCAGTTTTAATCGTATATCCTGATGAAATAAAGGCTTACTTACTCTCGGGACAGGACCTAAAACTCGAATTTCCCTTTGTTTCGTCAAAAAGATCCTTTTGGTGAAGCATTTGCAAAAATATTGTTTAAAAGTTCCAGCGAGTTTATTTTTTGCAAAGATGTTGGTTTACCATGTGAATTATGACCTTCTCAGATCAGTTAAATTTGGTACGTAAATTGAATCTAGAGAGTTTCATTTTAAAAACGGTTAATAAAAAACGTATTTACTTCGAGATGAAATATAGCTAGAAATAATTACCAAAGGATAGATTAGAAATTGTGCAAGAATGATATCAAGGGAAATTTTCGTTTTTCTGTACTGGCGTATTGAAACTAATCAGTCATCGGGCTAGATCAGCTTCCTAAATTTCACAAAATAATAATCTAAATGGAGTTTTTAAACAATATTTTTGAAAGTAGTTCACAAAAAGGTTCTTTTTGAGGAAATAAAATAAAATTCGAATTTTCGGTCCTGTCTCGTAATTCTCGATATTTATAGAAAGACGCTCTTAAATACTGACGTCTATTCGTTCAATACCTCTTTGAAAACGTTTTCACTTTTTTCTGAATTTATAAAAGAGGGTCCACGCTAATAATGCACAGTTGTGAGAAGTGTACCCATGCGGTCATAACTAACCTTTTTGGTGGGCAGCAATCTGCATTAAGTGGGCAGCAAGAATTAATGATCATGCGTAAAATTGGCGGGAAGATTATGTACTAGTAATGATGTCACAAAACAAAAAAAAAAGCATGATAAGTAGGTCGGTTATTTCTTATTTAATTTATTGAGAAATAAATTACGTAAGAGCAAATACGGATAATTGGATCGATAAGGCTCGCTTAAATACCAACATGTCAAAAGTAATTGTTTTTTGACATGTAAGTAATTGCTCCGTTGACATTAATACGTTGATATTGAATTAATTGCTCCGTTACTCAAAAGATAATTTTAGTAGTAACATATGAGCACGCCTTTGGTCAAAAATTATCCCATTTAAAATTTAAGTCATAAATTCTAAATTCTTGTAGATCAGAAACCGAACTGTTGAATTCAAATGGCTTAGCTTACGCTTTTATTATTGAAGTCGCATTTTCTACTCTGAAATGCTGGAAGAAAACCAATCGAAAACAACATATATTCGCACATAACATACATACCTTTTTAAAAAGAAAGGCTTTAATTCAGTTCTTGACTCGCACATTGCGAAATTGTAAGTCGGTAATCGTCAGAGCCTCTTCGCCATAAGCGAATTTAGTTTTTTTCTTTGGCCACACAATAAACATCTTATTAACCGAGCTTAGTCGGTTTGTATGGGAGAATCTTGACCTTGGTTGTCGTGAGTACAGACCTCGCTGTGCTCGGTCTGTACTCACGACCTCGGTCTACATTCTCCCATACAGACCTCCTGCTAGGTTAATAAGAAATGAAACAGTTTTTCACATTTTAGTGTTACTTCTCGTTTTGTAAGCACGACATATATAAACGCCCGTTAATTGGAATAAAATGTCAGCAATTATACAAACTGTAGCTTGGATATTTGTAGTTTATTCAAGTGTTATCCAAGAAAGGGGGACTTTAAAAAAATCCCTTAAATTTCCCCTTTGAAAATTTCACATTTGGTTCACGATAGATTCAAGATAGAGATTGTCGTAAAAATTTTGTCCAGTGGGTTACCAAAGTACCATTAATATTATGTTTAATACGAACATGATGAAGTTCAACAGACATTATAAACCACGGGTAGGAATTCGGGATCATTTTTGAACCATCTAAAAGTGTTTTCAAGCAAAAAATCGGACAATTTTGGTTAAAAAGTCTTGGTTAAATAAGTAGCTGTCACTCTGTCTTGCCACCCAATCAGGTACTCTCGGAAAGTGGCTACTTCTGGATTTCAGTAACAGCTTCTAAAAGTTCTATCGCAGAATTCGGAAGGTCGTTATTTTTCAAGCACCAATTACCATCAGTTTTCGTTAAAAAGTTTTAGCAAAATAGGGTAGATTTCACACTGCTTTGCACCAGATAGGTAGGAAAAAATTGAACTCATAACTTTGGAAGCTTTGGCCAACCGAAGTCCTCAGTGTTTCGGTCTTAGCTGTTATCGTCTTTTGACAGTATTCTTCAAGTTCCTCTTAATCTCTCTAGAGTGTTGATGTTTTTGCTGCATTTCCTCTTAGTTTCGTTAACAGGTCAAGGTTAAGGTCATGTGCTTCACTAATCTTTGACGTTCATCAGTCGTGTGTGCTTCCAGTTTGTTTCCGTGTGGCTAAAGAGAAAAATATGGAAATTTGACCTCTTGTTAGGTGCACTTTTGCAATCATTTCTTTTAAGTTTTAGCTTTTCTATTATTTTTTGAAAAGACTTTTTTTCGACTATTTTGCTTGGTTACCAAGGAAAATGGTAAGAATTGGGATGATCGGGGCACTCTCTGACACACATTTTTGTATACTCTCAAGGGACTGTTTTAATTTGTCAAGGGAATACTTTTCGCTGTGGGCGATAAAAACGTCACTGGATAGGAATGCGTCAGCACTTCTCGATCGCGAAGTTATTTTCACGCGTCGCTCGTCATTTTTAACCTGTCTAGCCTTTTGGAAACTACAGGTAGGTATTTTTCAAAAATCTGTGTTGTTCATCGATTGAGTCGCTTAGTTTTGCATGCTTAAAAGCTGCTGCGAATCTTCATTGTCAGAGGATATTGGCCAATGCTATTTTCTATTGTTACAAGTCTATTGTTTGTCGGCTTCATTGAAAGAAGTATTTTTAGCTCGTCACGCAATCTTTTGTTTTGACCACAATTCACGGACTTGATCACGATTTAATGCAGCTTCTCAAGACTTCAGACAGGAAAATGGTAATGTACAATATTGCTTCGAACTTAAATGGAACTTAACTGGAATTTTTAGAAGGATCGGTAAAGCCACTTAATGAAAAACTGACTGCAAAAAGCCGTCGGGCTAAAATTAAACTTACGCTTTAGCGTGAATAATGAAGGATCTCACGGCTTCAAAAATATGCAGAATTTTGAAGCTTTGATACATTAGTAGCCACATCTTGAAATGAGAATTACTCTAAAACAAAACTTCCTTCAAGTTTCTTTCATTTGCCCAGTTAAAGTGTGGAATTTTAGGCTTCTGAAGCGTATTGATTTGTCACATGGTGACATCTGATATGCAGCGTGCGGCCGACTTACCATCGCGTTGTTGTTTATTTAATAATTGTGTTCAGTTTACGACCTTTTTACTACAGTACTTCGGAAAATGCAAACAAGTATTTTTTTTGTTATTAGTTATAGTGATGGATAGCATAAAAAGCAATGTGAGTGTTTATTTTGTGGAAGGAATTCAGTAGTTGTCCGCTATCTCACGGCACCATGATTCGCAAATTATTATCCCCAGTTACCGCTTTTCTGTACCAAGATAATACCAGTAATACCGCTGGTGGTTAAATAAATGTCAGTGACAGTTGTACAGAATGAAAGCCTACCTTTCACCAGAGTGTTTCGAACTAGCGTTATATTTTGTAGAAAGAGATGTATTTTCCTTCGGAAGTTCAGCGTGAGCATGCATATGATTTATGCTAACACATCTTGTGTTAGCAAGTGGAGTCTCTCGAGACTCCAGTTGGAATATATAAAAGGAGTGAATAGGTTGATATATTCATCAAGTGCGACACTACTCGACGGTGCTTGTAGATTTCTTGTTTGTTTCATTGAGTTTGAGATGCCCTCGAGTCCCGAAACTTCGAAGAACCCTAAAGAGACTGCTACGGAGGACGTTTTCGAACGTTTTAAAACGTACCTTGACCACAAGATTAAAAATCTTTCGTCGGGATTAAGCTCGCAATCGTCAAGTGAAACTGGAAAATTGCAAAGAGCGTCTGAGGCCAGCAAGCTTAAGTTCCAAGGCAACAAAGACCAGTTCCTGTTTAACTTCGAACTTCAGGCGACGGTAGACGAAGCCGCTAATTTTCTTGGCTTGCGCGACGTCGACAAAGCGGCTGAAAAGGTTGAGGACTTAAGAAAAAGTTTGCGACATCGTCAGAAGATCATAAAACTGGCTGACAAGAGCGAAGCAGGTTGGCTTGCGGTGAAGGAATACGAGGCGGAGGAGTTAGGTAGTGATTCGGACGACGAGAAGAGGATCATGAAGGCGCAGGAGAGGGCTTTCAAGAAGAAAAAGCAAAATGCTTTTAAAAAATCCGAGAAGATTAAGGCTCCCCTCAGTGCTCATACTTCTCGCGCTGCTGACGACCGGTCTCTTTTTCGAGGTATGCTCTTTGCCCTTTCTTTGTTTTTTCAACGTGGCAGGCAGGTGCTCTCACTCTGCCTGCCTTACAGTTTTGTGTGTTTGTGTTATGCTTCAGCGTTCTGGAGAAGGAAAATGATTTTCCTTCGTACGAACGGAGTGAGGGAGAAGGAAAATGTATTTTCCTTCGGAAGTTCAGCGTGAGCATGCATATGATTTATGCTAACACATCTTGTGTTAGCAAGTGGAGTCTCTCGAGACTCCAGTTGGAATATATAAAAGGAGTGAATAGGTTGATATATTCATCAAGTGCGACACTACTCGACGGTGCTTGTAGATTTCTTGTTTGTTTTGTTTATTTTTTCTACGTTTTTATTTTTTCTTCAGTGAAGGTTTTCTGCTGTGCGTTCTTTGTTTTTTCGTTTTTCAGGCCGTAGAATGCCTTCTCCAGCAGACATCTGCTTCAGATGCGGAAAGAGAGGTCACTGGAGTTCAAGTTGCGGGAGGCTCAGCGACGGTCCTGGATTCGGGAATTACAGAAACACAACCAGACTTGGCTCAGGCAGTACATCTGGAGAGCAATCCCGCAGACCAGACGAGCGACAGTCAACTATTTGAACATGATGATGCGGTCGGATGTTTCGAAGATATCATTAAGGTAGAAAATTTCTTTTTGCCTTCTTTTGAGGTAGAGTCTGGTTCACTGGTCCCTGGTACAGTTCCGCCAGGTGTTAAGGGGAGACTTAAAGCTCATGTTGTGTTTTTGGGAGAACATTGGCGCACCACCTTTTATCATCGACTGTATTAGAGAAGGTTACACAATTCCGTTTTATGTTTCTCCGCTTCCAGCAGAATTTAGTAATAACCGTTCTGCTTTAGAACATTCCGAGTTCGTTCACTCAGCTATTTTTGAGTTGCTTCCATCGGGAAGAGTTTGTCAAGTTCCGAAGAGTTGCCTCTACGTTATCAATCCGCTTTCTGTTTCGGTTCATAGTAGTGGGAAAAGACGTTTGATTTTGGATTTAAGGTACATCAATCACCACGTTTTTAAGCGAAAATTCAAGTTCGAGGACTGGGGAGTTGGGCTAGACTATTTTGAGAAAGGTAGCTACTTCACCAAATTTGACCTCAAAAGTAGATATCATCATTTGGATTTTTTTTTTCCAGAACACCAGCCATTCCTCGGTTTTAGCTGGGTGATGTCTGATGGGGAACCTAGTTTCTTTATGTTTACAGTTCTCCCGTTTTGGGTTATCTTCGGCGCCTTACATTTTCACCAAGTTGCTCAGACCTTTAGTAAAGCATTGGAGATCTCAGGGAATACGTGCCGTTATTTACCTTGATGATGGTTTTGACGTTGAGTCTACTGAGTCGTTGAGCCAAATTCATTCGAACATTCTTAGATCAGACCTTGCCGCGGCGGGCTTCATATCTAATGACGACAAGTCAGTTTGGGTTCCTGTACAATTTATTGTTTGGCTTGGTATTGTTTGGGATGGGATTCTAGGAAACATTAGCATTACTGAGTCGAGAATAGATAAGGCCTTGTCCCACATTGACAGCGCCCTATAACCTCGTGCGTTATCAGCAAGAAGTTTGGCTTCCATTGTTGGAAAGATCATATCTATGAGTCCCGTTTTAGGAAACCTCGCTCGAATTATGACCAGGCATTGTCAGATGTCTGTGGCTGCCGCCCAAGATTGGGATAGTGTATTTTTGCTTGATAGATACTGTGTAGTTGAACTTGAGTTTTGGAAGAACAATCTCCGTTCCGTTAACATTAGAAGCGTGTCAGATTCGGTCACTCCATTTGTTTCTATTTATTCAGATGCAAGTGATGTTGCTTGCGCTGGCCATATTGACGGGAAAGATATTTGTGCTCATAGGATGTTTACTGAGGCTGAACGTCAGGAGAGTTCCACTTACAGTGAATTATTAGCTGTGCAGTTCGTCCTTAGTTCATTCAGTTCTTTTCTGCCTAATTCAAGAGTCAAGTGGTTTACCGATAACCAGGGGGCCGCAAGAATTGCGCAAGTTGGTAGTATGCACTTTAATCTTCACAAGTTAGCTTTTGATATTTTTTCGCTTTGCTTTAAATTGGGAATTGTTTTGGACATTCAGTGGGTGCCCCGATCTCTCAATGATAAGGCGGATTACCTCAGCAAGATAATTGATTATGATGATTGAGAACTTGCCCCCGAGTTTTTTCAGCAGCTAGACGGTCTTTGGGGGCCATATACTGTGGATTGTTTTGCCTCTCACTACAACAAAAAAGTTCCAAAATACTTTTCACGATTCTGGAACCCTGCGACGTCAGGTGTGGATGCGTTTTTCCAGGACTGGCGAGGCAAAAATTGTCTACTTGTACCACGGATTCCAATTTTGTCTAAGTTCTCATTTTCATGTTTAGATCTCGTGCCAGTGGAACGTTAATTGCTCCGCATTGGCCGTCTGCTCCTTTTTGGCCACTGTTGGTCAATAAGTTTTGGAGTTGTTGTTGATTACGCATTCTTCGAAGGTGCGCTAGCGTTGCGTTTAGGGCACAACACTAACTCACTGTTAGGCTCGTCAAGTTAGAATGGTTTTATCATCGCTGTCAAACTTAATTTTTCTGACGGTGTCATCACAAGCCGACTGGATCGTACTTAAACATTATACACGCTGTGTTATTGTATTAGGATTTTCAAGCCTTTTTTGGCATTCCTTGGAGCCGGTTGGCATCAGGTTCTAGCCGGATGGCAGCGAACTCTTTTAGCCGTTTGGCTTTATGGTCCAGCCGGATGGCAGCGGACTTTGGCCGGTTGGCTATGGATTTTTTCTTAAACTTTTCGCCGGTGCTAAATCGGTATAAGTACAACCCCTTCCCTCTATTTAATATTATCTCTTAGTATTTTTGCTTCCTTAGGATTTGACTGAAGCCACTTGGGGACGGACCTCTCTTGCCAAAAGGCGTTTAATGCTGAAGCAAGTTTTATCGTCTAGGGCTAATTCTTCTGTTAAAAAGTATGTCGCTCAATACAGGCTTTTCTGTCTTTATATGAAGTCCAGAGGCTTAAGATTGGTTTTGCCTTGTGATAGTTTACTTATATCTGAATACCTGTCTAATCTTCACGAAACCAAAAAATCATATGCTGTTGTTTTGTCTGCGTTTTGTGCGTTAAAATGGGTCCATGATCTCATTCCATACGGGATACAAGGTAATCCAGTTGATTCTGCAGTATCTCGCAACATTGCGGAGGCTAGTAAACGTGTGTTTAGCAGACCAGTCAGAAAAAAGGAGCCTATTACTCCTGATATGATACGTCGAATTTGTATTAAGTTTGCTTATGAAGGCTGTAATCTTAGTGGTTTACGTACAGCATTAATTTTTGTTTTAGGCTTTTATGGCCTCTTCAGGGTTAATGAGTTTTTGGATATACAGGCTTCGGATATTGTAGTTTTTGATGATCATCTAGAGATTAATGTTAAGCATAGCAAAACTGATCAATATAGGCAAGGCAATATTGTGTTTATTTCTAAAAGTGGTGGTCTTGCATGTCCTCATTCATTATTAGCCCGTTATCTTTCAGCAGCAAGTATTGATCTAAGTTCATCTGCTCACATTTTTAGAACCCTTAAATTTGTCAAGAAGGGCAATTTGTATACTCTTGGCCCTAGGAGACTAAGTTATACTAGGTGTAGAGAGCTAATTAAAGAATCGCTTTCAGCTATAGGGATTAACTCCATCCCTTATAGTACTCACAGCCTTAGATCAGGCGGTGCTACCTTTATAGCAGACAATCTTATGAAATCAGGTGCTTCTGATAGGTTATTAATGCTTCACGGGCGATGGAAATCGGAGAAAGCTAAGAATATGTATGTTAAAGATTCTCTGGAAAGTAGGTTACAACTAACTAAATATTTTCCTACTTAGGCTTTTTGAGTCGTAAAGATGTAGCCAGTTTTCCCTCCTCACATTGTTTGTACTTATTTGCCTAGCTTAGTGTGAAATGAATTAAAGCATCGTCGGGCAGGTGCTCTCACTCTGCCTGCCTTACAGTTTTGTGTGTTTGTGTTATGCTTCAGCGTTCTGGAGAAGGAAAATGATTTTCCTTCGTACGAACGGAGTGAGGGAGAAGGAAATTCGTGTTTTTGCGAGTTGTTAAAATGACGCGCGGAGGTGAAGAAATTTTTTTCACCGGCGTCTTCAAGTTTGGTTTGGGATCAATTTATCAAGGTTGATAATTAACATTTCAAATCATGAATTGGTCTTTCAGCGAGTCTAGTTGTAATAAAAGTTTACTTCAGAAAGGAATTATTTGTCTGAATTTAGTACGCATATGGTATATTTTTTCCACTCGCACGTTCAGAGGTCTACTCTTGTCGAAAAAAAATTTCTTGGACTAAAATAAAAGTTTACTTTAGATCTAACATTTCCGCAAAAATTAGAGTAAAATCTTAAAACGCACGCGAGTTATTTCGAAAAAAGGGTTTTTTAATAAAAGTTAATAAAATAGCTAGGTGTCATAATCGTCATAGCGCGTTGATTCCCCGGCGATGATTTTGCGCGAAACGGCCTTATTAGCGAGCTCTTATTACAAGGACATCATTAGCATTGTTTTCTTTACATGTGATTTTGCTTCTCTTTTATTCTCAATCTTCGTTTTATCGCTCTTCGATTCTCTATTTGGCCTTATTGAGGTCGTGAAACAAGTTAGAAAATAGAGAAAAGTCCTTGGACAGCGACAAAAAAAAACGAAACAAGACCTATGAAGAAGACAACAGCGGAATTTGCCGAAAGCAAGAAGGAAAACTTGGCCGACAGCGACAAGGAATCCTTCGAACAAATCGAACTACCCGTTGCTACTACATTTTCTGTACTCTTCCCTCGCATATTTTTCTTAGTTTTTCCATTTCTCTCGTACGCTCAAGTTCAACAAAGAGAACATAGGTGACTGTCACACTATTAATGCCTTTGAATTCCCGCGAACATCGTTTCGCTCGCTGTGAACGGTAGGGGTGCCGTCATCTCATTGGCTGGCGGCATATCCTGTTGACAGAAGGGCGTAACGTGTTTACAAATCTTCAAATGGCGAAAACTGGCTATCGTTTCGCACGAGAATACCATCTCTTTGAATGAATTATTAGGGTATGTAGAGTTGACGGATTCTAACGAAATTTGGCCAGAACATTCGTTAAGCATCGAGGAACAAAAGAGTGTCGGGGATTAGCGTTAATTTGGATATTTCTCATTTTACGGCCGCGAACGCAACGGGGTCGGCAAATTATTTGCTACTAAAACTTTACGGGTCTATAAAAAGATAACAAATAAGAATAACGAAAAAGCCTGACACCCTTTGAGAGATTGATACTTGCTGATTAACATTGTGCAATACTTTTGCAATAGTGGTTGTGTTTGATACCCGATTAATTCGACGGAATGACACTCGGTCGTTTTCGGTTTATCAGCTTCTTTC
Organism: Meandrina meandrites; assembly: GCA_963693305.1. Lineage (NCBI taxonomy): Eukaryota > Metazoa > Cnidaria > Anthozoa > Scleractinia > Meandrinidae > Meandrina > Meandrina meandrites. The sequence goes on along the minus strand of OY855907.1, from coordinate 14,698,388 downwards.
TTTTCAAGAATGGCTCTGACAAACAGCGGATATTTTTTTTCGAATTCTACAGTTCTTTACCTTTCTATTGATATATAGTTGGTGGTAGTTTACTTTAAAACAACGCGCGTACGAATTGTTTCCCGAAGGACACCCTCGAAGGTATTGTGTAACCTTACCCATGCCGTTAAAGAGCCAGGAATGTTTGAGGGGGTGGGTGCGCGCTAATAAAAGCCTTCTAGACTGGGAGTCAATGGGTTAATGCATCGCAAATCGCTTTCAATAGTAACATTTCCCCAACGCATACTATATGCGAAATAGGCGAATCTCGAAGAGATCTTTGATTCAAATTGACAGTCATGACGGTAACGTCACTCTCGCCTATTTCAAACATTTATTAACACTTACAACAAAAGTTTTACATACATTCCGTCCCACTAATACTTATACATTTAATTATCAATTGCAGTTGTTAGCAAATTGTTGCTAACACTGGTTGTATGACGTATTTGTTGTTTGCAGCATATGCGTCGAGCGGAAATCGAGACGACCTAATTGGCAAGACTTATGTGTCGCAGAAAACTGAACATAAAACGGTTCTGAACAAGTCAGAGTTTATAACTGTGATTTAGAACGATAGTATATCTGTACTATTATTACGTAACGGTCGAAATATAACGATTTGTAGGGCAAGAACAGTATTTGTTTGCAGCATATACGTCTTGCGGAAATCGAGACGACCTTTATGGCAAGACCAATGTGTCACTGAAAACTGATCATCAAACGGTTCTGAACAAATCAAAGTTTATAACTGTGATTTTTTTTTTTACTTTTAAAGTGACCGTTTTTCTGGAATGATGTTATTTCACACCAGTTTTTAAATGCTATTTATTTTCAAACTTTTCTTCCAATGCTTTGAAAGCAGCTGCGTTTTCTTGTCTTTTCCATTTTTCCTTGTTATGACATATATTTTGCTCGCGCGTATTGTTACAGGAGAAAGGTACATTTTTAATTGGATTTGGAAAGAAAACTTTATGTTGAATTAGCGAAATGGTCTCTCATGAAAAGATGCATTTATTTAGTTCTATGATCAGCTCAAATTTAATAAGTCAAAGATGACTTCAACCAAGATTGGCAGCTGTGGTTCCAAAGGTTTTAAGATATTTTAACATCTTAGAATAGAATAGTAAACGAGGCTGAAAAGGCCAGCGAGAATGGATGCAGGTTGGAAAAAATCTCTGCATTTCGAGCTTTTCCGAATTTTTGCCGAGCAAGGTATTTTCAATGTTACTGAACAACGCACTATGAAAATGGGTTTCCGAGAAAAAGTGAACACCATAATCATAATCATCAAGTAAAAAAGGACCGTATATGAAAACGCCTTGGGATTATTGCGATACATAACTTAAGTCATCAGCATTTCTTGGAAAATGACTTACTAACGTATCCGCGCAAATCGTCCGGCATACTGTGTATTAAAAACAAAAAGGTAAATGCTCGACAAGCTATTCTTTCCGTTGCATTCCTGGATACGAATATAGAGTATGCGACTAATCACTGAACGCATTCAAGTCTATAATTTCAACGTTTAGTTTCATGTATGAACATCGTATTCTTAGAAATACTTTCTTAGGGTATCGGTTGTTTGTTACACTTCACTCACCCGAGTTTTTTTTATTAAATGCACAGCCATAATACTTTTTGGAAAGGTTAACCGCTTAATAGAGGTATGATCGCATAGTTTATATGTTTTTCTCGTGAAGGATATTTTTACACTCGGATTTCAATTTCTGGATAGTGTAAAACATATGGTATTAACATTAGCATGGATTTTGATCATTTGATCCATTCAACACCGAAAATACACGGAAATATTCGACAATATTAGTGCTTTTATACATCGCATACCTCATTGTAAAGCATAAATGTAATTCATTACCAGCCATATTTTGCATAGTTTGCCTTAAAGAGTTTGTGCCACGGTTAAGTCTATTTTATTACGTTTTAACCAAATGTTTGCTGTGAAACTTAATGTTTGTGTAGAAATTACTTCTTTTTATAAACCATAGCTTCATTTCAACCAAATATGTATCCTAGGCGTTATTATTCAAACTGAAAACGACGTTTTTCAGTCAGTGACACAGGCATTCTCGGAAAGAGAAAATCAGACATATAGAGAAGAAATTTTAGTCATATGATGTTGAGCATTAATTTTTTCTCGAAAAACAAGCATTTGCAAAGGAAGCAAATCCAATATGGCGGCGGCGAGCTCGCATGTAAATTCTCGGAACCCGCACGTATAATTCTTAGAAAACATCCAGTGAAACGGATCGACGGATTTTATTGAAGTGAACCTGCAGAATTTAAAGAAGGATGTGAGCTTCAAGGTAAGCTACCTATTTCATATTTTCTGTAGCAGAACGGGAACAGTTTATGAATTTATTCACACCATGAAAGTAGTTTGTGTGCTTTTGTTGGTGTTGCCTTTAATAGGTTTTAGACTTGATAATTCTGTTCTACTTTTTTTCTCGAGTCATTTTAAGTATGTAGATAACATGTAATCGAATTTTAGAATTAACAAGTCGTCTTTCCGAAGTAACGTTGCTCCTCTTCAATTTACTTGTTTTCTGTGAGAATTTGCTCGAGGCTGAAAACGTCTAGTTAAAGCTGTAGAGGTCAGGGTACCTCAAACACCAAATGCCTAACCTGAAATTGCCGTTCGCGGTTTGCTGTTAACGTGAAAAACCTGTACCTTAAGTGTTTCTATTTTCCGCGCACCATCATCATCAATTTTCCTTAACATTTTTTGAGTTAATACAGTAGTTGTCACCCTGCTTTGCATCAGATAGGTAGAAAAAAATTGAACTCATACCTTTGGCAGCTTTGGCCAACCGAAGTCTTTAGTGTTTCGGTCTTAGCAGTTGTCGTTTTTTGACAGTATTCCTCTAATTCCTCTTGATCCCTCTAGAGTGTTGACATTTTCGCTGCATTTCTTCTAAGTTTCGTAATCAAGTTTAGGTTTTCTCTTCTCTGCTCACAGCTGATTGAGCAGTTAGTAATCTTTGACATCCATCAGTCGTGTGTGCTTCCAGTCTGTTTCCGTGTGGCTTTTTAAGGAGAAAATATGGAAATTTGATCTCTTGTTAGTTGCAGTTTTGCAATCATTTCTTTTCAATTTTTATTTTTTTTATTATTTTTAAAAAAGTTTTAAAAACGACTCTATTTCCAAATTGACGAAAATTACAGTGACGTCACTCACGCTTATTTCAAAACTGTCATGACAGTTATTTTAAACTTTTTCACACTCAGCAGAAAGTCCCACTAATACGTACTAGATTTAATTATGAATAACAGTTTTAAAGAAAATGTTGTTAACACTGGTTGTATGACGTATTTGTTTGCAGCATATGCGTCTAGCTGAAGGCGTGAAGACCTTAATGGCAAGACTTTTCTGTCACGGGAAAGTGAACATAAAACAGTTTCTGAGCAAATTGTAGTTTATAACAGACTGTAAGTCATTGTGGAATATTTTAATTTTCAAGTGACTGCTTGTAAGACGGGATGGTATTTCACACCAGTTTTTTAAATGCCATTTATTTTCCGACTTTTTTCCCAATGCTTTGAAAGCAGCTGAGTTTTAAAAATAACACTATTTCCAAATTGACACTTACAGTAACGTCCCTCACGCTTATTTTAAAATTTTTACTAACACTTATTACTAAAGATTCACTGACACTCAGCACAAAGTCCGACTTATACTTATGCATTTAATTATCAATTACATTTGTTAGCAAATTGTTGCTAACACATGTTGTATGGCGTTTTTGTTTGCAGCATATGCGTCTAGCGGACATCGAAACGACCTTAATGGCAAGACGTGTGTCACGGAAAACTGAACCTCAAACGGTTCTTTTTTTTATTTTTTTTATTTTTTTTAATTTGCAAATACTTACTACTTACTTACAACATTACTATAATTACAAAATATAAATCACTAAACATTACACAAGGAGCTACTTTACAATACTCTACTTTACGAAGCTAATACTGTTAACATAACATCACCACTTATTGGGCTAACAATGCAAAAAGAAATAACAAAAAAAAAACATAGTTCATAAACGTTACCAGGAAAAAGAAAAACGAAAGAGAATAAAAGATATAGCAAGAAACAAAAACCAAAAATAAACTAAATGTTTTGTATAAAATTCCATTTCTTAATATAGTTATCGTATTTACCGGATTTGATAGCAATATGTTTTTCTAATGCTAATTTGTCGCGAACGAGAGATATGTACTCGTTAAACTGAACTTTATTTTTAGGCCGGTGTTAACGTATAAAAAGTATTTGCCTAAGATAATAAGATGGTTTAGGGCTAAGCACTTACGAGGAGAGTCCAAAATGCCATATAAGACATCTAAGTTCGAAAGATGGACACTTTTTCTACTATGAACATTGTACCAGTCTTGAAAATCTACCCAGAAAGATTTTGCTTGAGTACATTCTATAAAAAGATGCCAGATGGTATGGAGCTCGGAAGGGCAAAAAGGACAAGTTGGGGAGTCAACTTTCTTCATCTTGTGTAATAAGCTATTCGTAGGTAGGATGCGATGAATGATCTTGTATTGGAACATCATCATTTTGGTTTCTTTTGTAACATTAAAGAGTAAAAGATAAACCTTGCACAGGTTTCTCTTTTCTACTCCATATTCAGTAAGTTTCCTTTCCGCGGTGGGGGGAGGTAACTTTTCCAGGGAAAACAGTTTTTCATAGAGAGTTTTGCAACTCAACGAATCACTTATTGAATCAAGGGGTGTGATGAGTAGTTGGTTGTTAGAGTTTAAAAGCTTTTTCCACGAGCGAGGAAAAGCAGAAATGATACTGTAATACTGTAGAAAATTAAACTTTGTCTTGAATTTTTTGCAAAGAGCATTAAAAGAAAGAAAGTGATTTTTTTCTGTGTCAAGTAAATCTGATATGTGAGTGACTCCAGCCTGGTGCCAATGTGGAAAATATACCGATTTTTTATTAACAATTAGAAACCTGTTGTTCCAGATTACTTGCTCTAGTACCTCAGATTTATTCTGAGGATCGGTCGAAGCAATTTTCTGCCAATGTTTTTGTAAAATCTTGGGAGGTATTCGCTTAGGCAAAGAAGCTTACAGTCATAGTTACACTGAAATAAGAAAGTGCCACCGACGTTGGCGAGGAAAGAGGTTGGAATATATTTCCATGGAGCGTCGTGGTCTGAACATAGGCGGGTTACCCAGTTTAGTTTCAGAGCTTTGTCAAATATGACGAAATCTTTCATTTGTAAGCCACCATCTTTCTTAGATTTTATCAGAGTCGACTTCTTGATTTTCGCAGGTTTGTGGTTCCATACAAAGTCAAAAATCATTCTATTCTTCAGCGAATCGAGGTGGCGTTTCCATGGAGCTGCAGATGAATATGACTTTTGAAAGGGCTAGAGTTTTAACAATGTTTATTCTTCCATAAACAGAGATATCCCTTTGAGACCAAAAGTTTAGAGTTTTCTGTAATTTTGACAGCTTGTCGAAGGCGTTTCTCTGGATTTATTGCAGTGTATCTTAATTTACAAGTGACTTGGATATACAACGCGATACTAAATATTCTCACCTAGATTCGTTTGATCCAGAAGAGATACATTGTCTAGCACGTAGAATGGTAGTATATCTGTAATGTTATTACGTAACGGTCGAAATATAAGGATTTTTATGGGAAGAACAGTTGTATTCTAAAACCTGAAAGTATTCAGTAACGTCACTCAAGCCTATTTCAAAATTTTTTTACTAACACTTATCACAAAAGTTTCACTTGCACTCAGCACAAAGTACCACTAACAATTGTTAGGAAATTGTTGCTAACACTGATTGTATGACGTATTTGTTTGCAGCATATGCCTTTTGCGGAAATCGAGACGACCTTAATGGCAAGACTTAGGTGTCACGGAAAATTGAACATCAAACGGTTCTAAACAAATCAGAGTTTATAACTGTAATTTATTGCAGTGTATTTTAATTTTCAAGTGACTGCTTTTTGGCTGGATGTTATTTCACAGTTTTTAAATGCCATTCATTTTCAGACTTTTCTTCCAATGTTTTGAAAGCAGCTGCGTTTTAAAAATAACATTATTTCCAAATTGACACTAATTACAGTAACGTCACTCACGCTTATTTCAAAATTTTCATTAACACTTAATACAAAAGTTTCACTTACAATACAAAAGTTTCACTCACACTCAGTCCCACCAATACTTACACATTTGATTATCAGTTACAGTTGTTAGGAAATTGTTGCTAACACTGGTTGTATGGCGTTTTTGTTTGCAGCATATGCGTCTAGCGGACATCGGAACGACCTTTATGGCAAGACTAATGTGTCACGGAAAACTGATCATCAAACGGTTCTGAATAAATCCGAGTTTATAACTGTAATTTATTGCAGTGTATTTTAATTTTCAACTGGCTGCTCTTCTGGCTGGGTGTTATTTCACAGTTTTTAAAATGCCGTTCATTTTCAGTTTTTTCTTCCAATGTTGCGAAAGCAGCTGCGTTTTCTTTTCTTTTCCTTTTTTCCCTTGTTATGCCATATATTTTGCTCGCGCTTATTATTGCAGCAGAAAAGTACATTTTTAATTGATTTTCGAAAAAAATTCTTATGTTGAATTTGCGAAATGGTCTCTCACGAAAAGAAGCATTTATTAAGTTCTATGATCAGCTTAAATTTTGCTATATACGGCCGCTAAGTTGAACAAATAAAAAATTACTTCAACGGAAATTGGCTGCGGTGGTTCCAAAATACTAAATATATTTTATCTTAGAATAGTATGAGTAAACTGAGATGAAAAGGCTAACGAGAATGGATATAGGCTAGAAAAATCTTAAAAATTTAAAGACGATCTCTGGCTAAAAATATTTAAAAAGTACGAGCTTTCGACTGTTTGAACTACAGTCTTCAACGGGTAAAAAAGAATGACGAAATATGAATATAAATGTGTAAGAATAAAAAAGAATGGACTATGTAAATTAATTATGAATGTGTGTAAAAAGAATGTTGTATTGCCCAGGGAGTGGGCAGGAATTGTTATCAGCATTTGGAGTGACCATGGAATGCCACGATTCTAGTGTTTTTCTTGTTCGGAAGCTGCCTTTGTCGATTACGGAGGCGTTATTAAAGTCAATGGAATGGTCATGGGACCATGCATGGTTCGCAATTCTGGAGCCTTTAGCCACTGTTTTTACATTTCTTAAATGTTCTTTTCTTCGCGTGTTAAATGCTCTGCCAGTTTCACCAATGTAACACCACGAACAGTCGGCGCAAGGAATTTTGTAAACAACGTTGGTTTGTAAATCCGGAGCAGGGCGAAACTTCGGGGCCGGGAACTGTTGTTGTAGAGTGTTCATTGGCTTATTTGTGACCGAGATATCATATTTTTTCAAGACGCGGGTCAAGGGCTCAGTTACACCTTTGATATATCAAAGGTGTAACTTGATATATCAAAGGTGTAACTTTGATATATCAAAGTAACTTTGATATATCAAAGGTGTAACTGAGCCCTTGACCCGCGTCTTGAAAAAATATGATATCTCGGTCACAAATAAGCCAATGAACACTCTACAACAACAGTTCCCGGCCCCGAAGTTTCGCCCTGCTCCGGATTTACAAACCAACGTTGTTTACAAAATTCCTTGCGCCGACTGTTCGTGGTGTTACATTGGTGAAACTGGCAGAGCATTTAACACGCGAAGAAAAGAACATTTAAGAAATGTAAAAACAGCGGCTAAAGGCTCCAGAATTGCGAACCATGCATGGTCCCATGACCATTCCATTGACTTTAATAACGCCTCCGTAATCGACAAAGGCAGCTTCCGAACAAGAAAAACACTAGAATCGTGGCATTCCATGGTCACTCCAAATGCTGATAACAATTCCTGCCCACTCCCTGGGCAATACAACATTCTTTTTACACACATTCATAATTAATTTACATAGTCCATTCTTTTTTATTCTTACACATTTATATTCATATTTCGTCATTCTTTTTTACCCGTTGAAGACTGTAGTTCAAACAGTCGAAAGCTCGTACTTTTTAAATATTTTTAGCCAGAGATCGTCTTTAAATTTTTAATATGTTTAACCCTGGCTACGGTCCTTCAATATTTTTAGAAAAATCTTTGCATTACGAGCTTTCAGAATTTTTTTGCGGAGCAAGGCATTTTCTATTATTATAGAACAACGCACTTTCAAGATGGGTTTCCGTGAAAAACTGGTTTTCATTATCATAATCATCAAGTGAAAAAAGTTGCGAATGTAAAAACGCCTGAAATTATTGGGATACATCAGTCGTCAGCATTTCTTGAGAAACGACTTATTAACATATCCACGCAAATCGCTGTACTCTGTATTTTAACAAGATATTCTTTTCCGTCTCATTCCTGGATACAAATGTACGGTATATGACTAATCAACTCAACACATTTTAGACTGTAATTTTTAACGTTACAGGTCCATGTGTGAACATCGCATTCCTATAAATAGTTTCTCAGGGAATCGCTTTTTTTCACATCATTCACCCCGATGGTCATTTTTGTTAATCTTAGAAAGACAAATTTCACAGCTTTAATACTTTTTGACAAGGGAAATCGCTTAATAGAGTTTTGACCGTATAATTAATAAGTTTCTGCGTGAATGAGGACATTTTTGCCCTTGAATTTCACTTTCTGCATAGCGTACAACTTGCACCTTGTATAAGCACTAGCATGGATGCTGATTTAATAATCTGAAAAAAAAAATAAACGGAAATGTTTGCCAATATATAAACAACAGCCTCCATTTGGCTCGAAAATATGCACGGATATTTGTCCGCGGACATTATCTGTTCCTCAAGGAACAGATAATGTCCAAGGACAAATATCCGTGCATATTTTTGAAGCCAAATGGAGGCTATTGTGTTTATTATCCTTCAAATATTTTTACACAATGGCCGCATTTTGGGAGACCTTTTCTCAAAGCTTTTAAACGTCAAAGTAATTCTGTCGGCCCTCAAAATATTGTTAGTCTATTCAAAGTGTTTACTTCTATTCATTTTAAGAATTTACTCAGGATGAAAACTAAACGTGCGAACGTAAATCGCGAAGTTCGAAAACTGGGGAATATCACTTGGGGAATATCATCTGATATTCCCCAGTTTTGGCTGCATCATATGACGTGTTTAGACCAATGGCGCGCGCGAAAAATATTTGATGGATTATACATCGCATACCTCATCGTTAAGCGCACATTTAAGTCATTAGTAACCATATTTTACATGGTTTGCCTTCAGTCAGTCTACAAGAACCCGAATATTTCATTTATATGAATCTCTCTGTCAGATGTTCAAATGAAAAGGAAAGTTGTGCGGCGCGAAAGTTGTTAGCTTGTAACTCGCCGTTATGATTATTGTTAATGTGTAAGAAACAAGGCACTCTGATTGAATGTAAGTAATGCGAAACCAACAAAGCAGTGGAATGGCAGATATAAGCTGAAATCTTCCATCGCAAAGGAATGATCTGAATGGTATAAGAGACAAAATACCATCCTTTCCATTGAAGCCCGAAGAAGGTGCGGCTAGGATCATCAAGGAGAATGTGATCAAGGCCTGATTTGTCATCTAAGGTGGTCTGGAAAGAGCCTTTTTCTAGGTATCTGGGCAAATATGAGAAGTTTCCCAACTTAAAAAGACAATCGAGCATCCAACAGTTGTCGAGTCAGAGACTGGGGTTAGTCGGTTCAACAGTCAAAGGAAGAACTAAGTGTGAAGCGGAGTTTTGTTGTACCAACCCGCCCCATACTGAAATTGCGCCGCTACATACTCTTTCAAGTAAAGTTCTGTCAATAAAGTCATTAAAACTATCAGAGGGATTATTGTTTCCAAATTCCACGGATGGCGAAATATGACTGCAAAGGCATCAGTTCTCCTCGAACTTCGTTTAAAGCTTCCTGGGGACAGGCGGCGGAGGGTCAGCCATGACGCATGCACAACGAAGCTGAAAAAATCGTTGTTTGATGCTGTTAGACAATACATGCAAGCGACACGCATGGACTTTCTAAGATTTTCTGAGGCTAAGTATGATTGGCTTAGAATTTTGACGTCACAGAAATTATTTTTTTTCGGCGGAGGCAAGCGACAGCCAGAAATACTTCTGCCCTCGCAGGCTAGGGATGAAACCAATTTATTTAAATTTGCGAAGTCGATTGATTAAGTTTGAATTCTTAATCTTCTGAAGTTATTGGCAGGGCGGTTGGCAGTAAAGGCAGTAATGCATTGTTTACATCACGTGCTGGTTTCAAACACGTTTCATGACTGGTTGCATTATTTACTAGGAATTATTGGATGGGTACAATATGAAGAATTATGCAGATCTCGGAGGGTGTCATCTGCCGAAGCCGAAGGCTGAGTCAAATACCACCCCCCGACATCTGCATAATTCTACATATATCATACGCAAGCCGAATTCAATAACGATCACGATCACACTATACGAACTAATAAGTGTTTTACTACTCATTCAAAACATTACCAGAGCTCTAGAAACAAAGAATGCTTTTTTCTCACTTTGTGCTTTTGCTATCTTTATCATGTAATTATTTAAGGGTTATTTTTAGGCAATGAGGGGATATGTGATTTATTTACCTTAAGAAACAAGCTATTCTTCGTTGTTTTGATATCGGTACGCTGAAGGAAAACAAATATTTTTCCGGACTCACACTAAACAATAGCAAAAAGGTTCCGAAAGACGCACTGAGGTTTCCACATTGTAAAACATTATTAAATAAACAGGTTGTTTTTTCCTTTTTTGATGCGCCGACCAAAACAACCAATATGCGTTCCAAACAAGCTTTTCAATAGATAAAGATTCCGAAAGTATGCCCTTGGATTTTGTAATTGCCTAATCATGACTCAGAGAATTTGCTAGAGGACTACCAAAACGGCCAGTTCAGCATTGAAGAGGCAACAGAAGGGTTGCTTAGCCTTAATCGGGCGGATAAATATGAAGAAGTCTCAATCGGCAGTGTTGACAAGGAGGCTGCCGAGAAGAAAACGTCGAAGAGGGATATCATCGTCGTAGATGACAAAGGGCTGCTGGCCAGGAACAGTGAAGGATCTCAAAGAACACTAAAAAGGTAACCTTTTGGTGTTTGAATTTTTGGAATGAGTGGGCAACCGAACGGAATGCCCTATAAAGCGGCCAGTTATTAAAGTCGCGAAACTATTGTCATTATGATACTGTAAATATAACCCGTTTTAAGCGGCCACCTTTCTGCCGTCCCGATGAGCGTTTTTGTATTGTTTTTACCCCTATTTAGCGGCCAATAATACTCTGGATTTATTTTCATCAAGCTTGGACAATGACAGCTGATAAAATCATTCAAAAACAGGTTTATTGTAGTTCTCATATGACTCCGTTATTCCTTTTCACTTTATTTTTTACTGAAATAACGTAACCGTTTTAAAAGGCCTCATGGTAATTCCTAAGATCCTCTATTAAGCGGCCAGTTCCCATTTCCCCGAGAGTGTCTCCTTAATAGGGGTTCTACTGTGCGTTTGCATTACATGATTTAACCGTTGTGCTGAGAGAAAAGAAACACATTGGCTTTTTCATGCGTTGTATGTGGAATACCTACAAGTAACTTATAATTTAAGGCCGGGGCATACGTGAATTTGAGTGAAATTTTAAGAGGTTTAAATAGGGATAGAAGAAAGAAAATTATGTTTGGAACACCGCCAGACAGTTGACCCCAGGTTGTCAAGGGACCGTTTTGGTGTCCATCTACTAATTTTTAACTTCAAATTCTAATTTTGAAATCACATTAAATCTTTGATATTTCTTATTTCTCCAAATTTTACTTATCCTTTGAGAAAAACTATCTCTTCCCAAACATCCCCCAAAAATCACCCAAAAATTTACACAACACCGCTAAAAAAACATAGATTTGTGAAATGAGCAGAGGGCGTTTCGATCGTTTGAAACGCGAATGAGATATTTGCATTAATTAATTAAACCAAAATTAAGCGGTGAAAAAACGGGCTTCAACTGGGGTGTCAGTAAAACGCCGACTCGGGGTCGGGGGGGTCAATTTTTTAATTTTTTTAAAAAATTCACCGAATCAGAAAAAAAAAAATAAAAATTTATATAAGCGTGTGGCGCATTTCGAGTTGAAAAAAGCACCTCGTTCACAAAATAGCCGGGAACTTGTTCCTTCCATAAGTTCAAAAGTATAAAAGAAGAAATTTGTGGTCTAGCAGTGAAATTCTAACAGCTAGGCGGATAGACTTCTGAGCGCTAGTTTGAAAGAGTTTCCGGGAACGTTTCGGGCGAGTGATCACTAAAGTGAACTGGCGAAAAATAAGTTTTATTCCAAAGGGAAATCTCCTTAACAGGGCGCAAGTTAACTCTTTTGTAACTTCAGGGATTCGTCTCACTAAACGGTCCGCATAAACACCGCAAAAATATAAGGTACATGCAGAACCTTTATGTTCGCCGAGCCGTGGAATGTATCGTGACATTCAGTCTGGCAGTGTCGGCTTTGTATAAAATTAATCTTTAGTTAAGATCTATGAAACCGTTTAGTTTTATTCAGTTTCCAAACGCAAAAGCCTTGAAACTGAAGGTAAAGTCTCGCAGACTCTTTAAAATGTCTTTGTTGTGTAATAAAGTTAAATTTGACCGAGCTTCTGTAGTCTTCTGCCGGCCGGTTAAACTTCATGATCGCTCATGCGAAACGTCATTTCAAACTTTGATATTGACGGAAATCTTGGAAACTTCGGATGTTTTGATTTCGATCATCTCGTATCAATGCAAACCGTGCTAATTAAAAATGTGTTCCCGCATTTTGGTCACACAAATTGGAGAGATGGCTAGATACCTCCATTTGTATTTTAACAGTATCAGAATGTAGAAACTTTAAGATTGCGGGACATGCGAGCTTCTCTGTCTAAACAAAACAATTCTGCTTCCTTGTAAATATTTTTTTGGATACGAATGGCGGCTTTATTTTAACGATATAAACCTGAATTACTTTTCTCTTGCTACACAAACGCATCGGCATGTACAATATAATAAACCTGAAAATGGTCATCCTTCTGTTGGCGAGGGAATATTCATTCGAGCTAGCGCCCAGAAGTCGGCAGCATAATCTATCCGCCAAGCTGTTAGAATTTCACCTGTCGCCTGCTAGACCACAGATTTCTTCTTTTATACTTTTGAACTTATGGAAGGATCAAGTTCCCGACTATTTTGTGAACGAGGTGCTTTTTTCAACTCGAAATGCGCCACACGCTTATATAAATTTTGTATTTTTTTTTTCTGATTCGGTGAATTTTTTTAAGAAAATTAAAAAAATTGACCCCGACCCCGACCCCGGCCCCGGCCCCGAGTCGGCGTTTTACCGACACCTGTACCACTATATTCGAAACTGTCTTTAGAGTATGTAGTGAATTTTTTTAAATAAAAGTAAGTGATCATTTTCTCGAGGGCATGGAATATTCCCAGTCCACCACAGTACACGGTACCAGAAACGTCATCTTTCTGGGCCCCAGCATCAGCATAAGCTTAAAAATCTAAGCCAGACCAGTGACCAATGATCACATTTAAACGCACTTTATTGAATATACATTTTTTTGGAATAACATGTATTTACAGCAATATCAATAAGAAGTCTGGATGAAACAGAAACAAACACTGCGAGGTTGAAGCCTATTCTCATGCGCCATGATGCAAATGATCTAATTTTGTAACAGGCGCTTTGCAAACAAGTTGGATTTGTGTGGTTTATCCAACCCTATTCCTTTCACCATCGTCAATATCAGTGGCTAGGACATTTTTCCATGCCCTAGCCGTCACATGCACGATGCATCACGTCAAACCTCACTAAAGCATATCAGTTGGTCACGATAGAATTGCAGAAGAAAGTGCAATATGCATTTTATATATAGCATTTAAAGATAATGGCCAAACAGACTAAGACAGAAGTTTTAGCCTTCCTAATACCGTTTAGAGTTTGTATTCAAATTTCATCCAGCCGTGTAATTTAATAACGTATTATACATGCTTTTACAGCAATATTTACATGACCGGCTTAAATTAATAACAAAATTACTTTTCACTTGGTTTATTTGCAATACCGGTTTTTTTACCTTACTATACAGCTATTTCGAGAAAGGTTGTCGGAAAAAAGCACAAAACTGCACAAGCCAATCCCGAAAGATAGTATGGGTCGACGCATTGAGCTACTGCACGTGTTGAATACTAATGACATATAACAACAAAATAAGCGCAAATTTCAGGTTTTCTTTCTACTGTGCGTTTACATTTTAGAAGAATTTTCCTCACTCAAAGACATGCGACAGTAAACGTAAAGCTACAGATATATGCCCCTGAGAGGAAAACAAATTTTCCACGTGCAAAAAAACAAATTTGTAAATTTCCTTTAGGCCAATATGCAAAATTCCAGTGAATACCCAGACCACCTTTCGGTCTTGTCGCGTACACTTTGATGTTTTTTTTTCCGACAACCTTTCTCGAAATAGCTGTATACAATGACATGATGAAGCTTTGTTATACTCCATAACTAAACCAAAAACAAAACACCCAATCATTCAAATTAACAACAAGAAGCACTCCTTAAAAAAATAATAAACTAAAATTGAAATTGAAGAAAATTCCATCGGTCTAAAACACGTGCACGCACAATCAGATCAGTAACGTTTCAGTGCAAACATTTTAAAATACCATAAATAAAACTTTGTTATAATTTAATTTTTTCCAAAAGAAACTGAAAAATAATTTTAGAGGCGTCACGTGATTTCATGGATATTCTCTCTCTTGGTCTTCCAGTATTTAAGGGTTCCCTTGTGGTTGCATCTCTTCATCATCCACCCCAATCGCTGGATTCCCATTACAAAATCTGGAGAGGAATTTTTCTTTCAAAAAGGTGCGAAAATCTTTCATTTGCACAAGGTGAATTATAACGTTGATAACACTGATTGAAAAAACCATTATGGTACTCCCAGTGCGGATGACTTGATCGGTTTGAAAACTAATCTTTGGCTTGGCTGCCATGTTGTAGATAACATAAGCAATGTAAAAGAAATAAGGGGTAACAAATGCAAAAGTTAGAGCAATAACAACATATACGCAACGGATTCTGGCAGCTCTAACCAGTGACCTAACTCCATTATCCATCGTGACATCGATGGTTCCCCTTGTTCTTTTCCATACAGTCATAATAAGCAATATATTTATTGCAATTAGAATAAAACTTGGAATAATGTACTGGAAAAACGTAAAACTTATAAACAAAATCCTGAACGGAAGATATTGATTATCATACCTGCATATTACAGTGTAATGTGTATCATTTAGATCATATCTTATCCCATCGAAGGTCGCAGCAGGAATCATTGCAACTACAAACCCTGCAAGCCAAGCAAACATCACTACCTTCTTCAAAGTAGAACGACTAAACGTGCGGGGAACTTGTCGAGTTGAAAAATACTTCCCAAAGCTTATAACCAACAGGTTGTTTATCGTAACACAAGGAAACAGAATAATGACATACCGCCCTATTTTACAGGCCCAGCCTTTTTGAAACACATCAAAATACAATTGTATACCTAGAAAAGGAACTGGAATTACACTGGCTAGAGCATCTGAAATGGCTAAACTCTTAATGTAGAAATTAAAGTTCTTTTGAAAGGAGCACGTCTTCATAAAAGAATTTGCCCTTTCCTTAGACTTCAAGAAGAGTAGTACGAGAACATTTCCTCCAAAGCCTACTATCGCTATGGCAACCAGCAACAGCAAAAGTGTGAGTTTGGTTGAAGAGGACAAAGGTCTAAAGATGTATATTTTACCAAGAAATTCGGTTTCGTTGTTAGGCGTGGACAGGTTGGAAAAGCTGGACACCATACGCGTTCCGTCCATTCCTGTCTTTTCAGGTCAACAGATGAAATCTTTAAGACAAATAATAATAAATTATTGAGAATAATTATTAAAAAAGAACACAATATGGCAATAATAAAATGGTGTTTAATTCTCCTATCCTTGGTATTATATCATTGTTCTCTCAATAAAGTTAACAAATACCCTTAAGAGATGTTTAAGACAGCAAAATCACCTGTCATGACACGGAAGAAGAGGGAGCCGCAACACATTCTTGACCTTTCAAGCGTTGTAATTAAAAGGCCCTGCCAAACGGACGCAACATGTTAACGCAACATATTGCAACATTGTTGGGTCGTGTTGTTAGATGCTGGGAAGGAGCTGGCCAAACGGTTGCAACACATTTGACCACCCCGTTGCGGCATGTATCAACATGCTGGACGGCGCTTTGTAATAGCACGGTCAAATAGCAATCTTGGCGAATTCCTATTCTGATGACGTAATTGTGATAAATATATGGGGCAAAAATCGCATTTTTCGTTTAGGTTTTCTCGAGTTTCCTAAAGTGAAATTCTATAAAAGTTGGCATAGGGGTTATGGCCATTTTGCTTTACGTGGCGCTCGTTGTGTGACATTCGTTGTGCGATCTTCTTGCACCATAAGCTAATTCAATGTTGTTTATTGCATATCTACCACAGGCAAGTCTGTTGATATTTGCGTGTTGTCTATACCGCACTATAGTTCGGGATCGTTCATTTGCTCCAAGAGCGAATCCAAGACGGTCAAACACTGAAATTTTCTCCCTAGTCTCCGCTATCTTGTTTTTTGATTATACGATCTTCGATTTCACTGTAATTCATTACAGCCAGGTTTTTCGGTCGTCACACGGGCACGTGACCAGCTGATGCCAGGGCCTTTTCCCGTCCGCCCTCACGAAGAAGAGAGAACCTGACGACAGCGACGCCGAGGACAACACCTGGTGAAAAAGTAGATTTTACTCTAGAATCTCGCCATTATCCACATTTATGAACTAACTTGGGTACTGCGCGCACTCTGATTGGTCAAACTTCCGCTTCCCGACATGGCAGACGAATAATTAACGTTAGTTTAATGTCTTATTTTGGTCTATCTGATCATAATTAATATTTACTGAGGCTGATTTACTAAAATAAATTTTATCGTCCACCGCAGTTTGTGAGAAAGAACTAAACTGATAAATAGTCCAGTAGAGGAAAAAAAACAAAACGCAGAAACAATCATACGAGATGTATCACAATAAAAAGTTACACTTTCATCGCGTGTGAATAATACTAATGACATGTATAACGTTTCACTCAACATTTACTTGAAAACCTTATTTAAAAGCAACTTCCTCAAATTGGTCGCGAATTATTTGAATTATTTTGATGGCAGAAACTCATGCTGCGTCCTTGCACGCGCTTGAATTAATTCTAGTTTTATGCAATTTCAGTGACAATCTACTCAATTACAATTACGATCAATTACGGAATAAATAAATTAGAAATAAAATTTCGAAAACCTTATTTGAAAGAAAAAACTACCTCAAATTGATCGTGATGAAAGCTTACTTGAATTGAATTATCTTGAAGACACAAACTTACGCTATGTCCTTGTAGGCGCTTGAGTTAATTCTAGTTTTATGCAATTTCAGTGCTTTCTGTAAAGCCTGTCATTCGGCGAAAACGAAAAATTACGTAACAAATAAGTTCGAAATAAAATTTCCGAAGCAGAGTTTCTGAAACTAACCTTTATTCTAAATACCTTCGGCAGACTTTGAAGTTTTTAAACTTGCAAACTTTCTGTGCAGTCCTTTTCTTTCGCGATGAATGGCTCCGGCCACAGTTCAGTGCTAGATTTCTTCGTAAAAGTTGTTCCGTTGTTCCTTTTCCCTTTACTTTCTTATGCGGACTTACAATTTTAAACGAGATTTTAAACGTTTTTGTCGCGTCGATTCGTGGATTTTGGTGTGGTGTTGAACCTGTGTTTTATTTTTTCAGCTGCTGTGATTGGTTTACGCTTCATTTCGATGAACATGTTGAAAATAAGACACTTGATCACAAAATATAAAATTGATTTCTATTTCTTTAAAAAAACGTTTTCCATAGTTAGTTCATTAAAGCAATAGACCACACTTTCTAGGGGTTTACTAGTGCAATAATTCTCATTGGGATATTGGGAGAACACTCGAAAAGCTTGTAAATCACTCGCCTGACGGCTTGTGATTTACATCCCACAGGGGTGTAAAGCGCTCTTTTATAATTTTGCTTCAATTTGTCATGGCACACTGCAGTACTTCTAGTTTACCTCTCTGCAATGGCCGCTCATAAAGTGCCAAGGGAGGTAATTATGGTAATTTATGGTAATTACACTCCTCGCTTAAGTGTTGAGAAGAACACGAAAAGAACATCTACAAATTATCTATAAACCTTCGACGGCCAGAATGCTATCGTTTTTACAACCAGTATGCACTTAAAAAGAATTTCATAAACAAGACAAAATCTCTTACAGCAGATTTTGAAATGCAAACAAATATTTCGTGTTTGTGTACGACTTGAATCTTTTGCTGTTCTGTTGACTGGGCCCTGGCTTTTCTCTTGGCATCGCTTACTATCACAGGGTCCGTACCACACGTGAACAGTTCAAATCACGCGCCATATTATATTTAGTAATGAATAGTCCGTAAACTTGTCGACGTCAGTCGTATAATGATGGCCTAAGGTGTCCCCCGAGACCTTAAGTCATTTAAAGTTATCGCCCATAGAAAACAAATTGCTTGCGACACATTTACAAATTTAGCTTTTCAGTTTAATGTTGTTTTGGACCCAAAACTAACATATATTTATATTATTTTACGCTCATTCATACCAGGAAGACTGTCATGGCACACTGAACAATTCATATAAATTGCTGTAGTACGACGAGCGAAGCAATCAAATTTTGAGAAACTTTTTTGCTTATTTCTGCGAAAGCAAGCTGTATTGGGAAACACCAACTACAGTCTGTTTGGTCTCCTACAAGGACCTATCTATGTGCAAAATATGAGCGAAATCAATTTTTTGACTTGTGGCGCCAAAAGTCGATTTTGGTCGATTTCTGCTGACAGTAGCTTTTTAAATTTCTATCCCAGCATTAATTCGGAAGGTCGCTATATTTTGAGCACCATCATCATCAATTTTCGTTTAATATTTTTAGTTAAATAAAGTAGTTTTCACCCTGCTTTGCCAGCCAATGTGATAGGTAGAAAAAATTAAACTCATACCTTTGGCAGCTTTGGCCTGAACCGAAGTCATCAGTGTTTCGTTCTTGGCAGTTGTCGCCCTTTGGCAGTATTCTTCTAATTCCTTTTGATCCCTATAGAGTTTTGACATTTTCACTGCATTTCCTTTTAGTTCTCTGCTCAGAGTTGATCGATCAGTTGGTAAAGGGCGTGTGTTTCACTTATCTTTGACGTCCATCAGTCGTGTGTGCCGCTCCCAGTTTGTTTTCGTGCTGCTTTTTAGAAGGAAAATATGGAAATTTGACCTTTGTTAGGTGCAGATTTACAATCACTTCTTTTTAATTTTTAATTTTTTCGATTATTTTTTTTGAAAAGTTGAAAAAACACAGTTACCAAATTGACACTAATTACAGCAACGTTATCCACGCTTATTTCAAAATTTTCAACAAAACTTACTAGAAAAGGTTCGCTTGCACTAAGCACAAAGTCCCATTGATAGTTATTACATTTAAACAAGGGCGTAGTTACCTGTACGCACATACGCACGTGCGCACCTGAAGACTCAAAAATTAAAAAAAAATGTAGTATATGTTCAGGATGTATTCGCTGCCCATGGACAGAAGGTGTTCAGTTTTCTCATTTTTTTCGCAGCTTATCCTTTTTCTTTTAAAACTCCTGCGATGTTCCATAAAGTCCTGACCAGTGGGGTATTCGCCAGTGTAATACGGACTGATTTGAACGATTTTTTTAAAAAACGTTGAATACCATTATGTACCAGGGGAGGCGACGATCTCTGGGATTTGACTGACATTTTGCTGCTATGATCCTCTTCATATTTTTGGACTCCCTTTACATCAAAATTAGAAACAGCCCTAGAGGCTTGATAAATGTACACGGAAAACTGACCCACGGAGTAAAAATCCCGTTGAAGCCCTAATTTTTTTTAGACTTTTTTCGTTGCTATTTCCTGAATTGCAATTTCACTGCGAGGATCATTTCTTTTCTTTTGACCCGGTTCAGACGCCGAAGTTTTCATGAGCCGAACCTTGAATTACGTACATGAAAAATTCGGCGCCTGAGTCAGTTAAGAACAACTATTTTAATTTGAAACGGTTCAGCCTTTCTTCCTACCGGGCTTAGCCGGGAATAACGCCTGTGGACCGGCTTTGATTCAGACGCCAAACTTTTCATGAGCCGGACCTAAAGCATGAATAGTTATAATGTATTTTACATGCAGTTTCTCGCAGACATTTGACACTTAAAAGTGCTTTGCTTCAAACTGAATTAAGTTCGGCATCTGAATCTAAAGACGAGATTTCATTGATTTGGGCCGACCATAATGTGAATTAAATTCTGCTCATGAAAAGTTCCTTGTCTGAACTGTGCTTTAGACTTAAAAATGTTATGCAAGGAAACGCTCACCTGTTTTCTTTACGGAAACATTTAACGACATTTTGCCGTGCTTTTCGAGGTAGCAATTAGTTCATTTTATAATTGTTGCAAGTTTATTTTGTTTTGCCAAAAGATTTTGGTGGCGCAGTGAGCATAAATTTGTTGTGCCGTTACGTAAGACATTCGACCGACACCTATACGCCACTATATATTTAATATTCTTGTTGCCGCTTTATTTTACTTTTTACTATTTTTGCCTGCAATCGACTTAGTGAAAAATAAATCAAACGATGCTTTGAATAATATACTAAAATATATAGATAAAAGAAGATGGTAAATAAGCTCCGTAGTGAAATATGAAAAATGAAATATTCATCATGTGACAAGCGTGTGATAAAGAAAAGAAAAACTATAATTCCCCGACGGGAATAGAAGCCATGACCTCCCAAACAACGGGTGGGCGCTCTATCCACTGAGACACGAGAACTCATGTTGTGCAAGGCCATTTTACTAGGTTTATATGTGACACGTGTCCTGCAAACTGCTAGGATCGGCAGTGTCGATATCGTCCTGTATGATGATTAATAAATAAATGAATTAAGAGTCGGGGACTCAGTTTTTTTTTGCCCCACGCTCATGACATGATGAATATCTTAACTTGCAATAAATTATATTTTTGTATCTTTGCTATTGTTTTTGCTAAGATTACCGTTTTGAAAGTGTAATAAATATTTTGTTTACCTGCCAACCTGATCTTTTCGTGTCGTTGATATCCAGTTTGCGTCGAGATATCGTTCGTTTAAATGCGCGAACGCTTTTATTTATATTTTTAATGCTGCATATTCACATTAAGAGTTCGCTGAAGGCCCTTATATGGTTCCTTTAACCCCTTAGCAACTCATTGTATTTGGCGATAAGATTTAAATTTGCTAAATACATGTACGTCATTCCTTTTCAAGCGCTGTATCAGTTTTGTAATCCTTCCCTTCCGTGGCAATTAAAAAATGTCCAGTGTTAAGTCCTTTTGAATTTCTGTCGTGAGGTTTCGAAAGTGAGGTTAAAATGTGGGAATCTTTGTCTTTACCCAATTTGTTGTTTCATTTCTTCGATTATTTACTAAATAGACGACTATTTACTGCTACCTTTACCACGGCAATCATCTTACATCTTTGTGACAATCATGTTACATGCGATAAATTCAATTGATTTAAATTTTAAAAGTCAACTATTAAAGTTGGAATTCTTATTGTTCTGAATTTGGAATAAAATATTTTTAAGCAATTAAAAGTTGCCTATTTTCCGGGATCTTTTCGAGGTTCAATTAGTTTTTAATTGACGTTTCGACCAGGTTCATTGGTCGAGAAAATACGTTTCTATGAAGCTGTTCTTGCGAGGGATTAGTTTTAGTTTGAAATCTATCAAAATATATTCAAATTTTCTCGCTTCTTTATTCCGCGTTTTACGCGATCCTGTAACTTTATTAATCACAACTATAACAAAATTCTCGAATCTGATTGGTTCTTAGCACGCCCTATTTTTTACCAAATTGGAGCGCGCGCGGCTAAAGTGTCCAATAACAAACTGTCCAATAACAAGGTGTCCAATAACAAGGTGTCCAATAACAAAGTTCGCGTGCTGCGCATGCGCGCGCTCTTTATTTGGTTCCTTGTTGTGACTAAATACTCCTTGATATTCCTAAAACCTTCAGCTTCAAGAATGGCTTTTTTGCCTTAGTGATGATAAGTCCTTAGTAGGCTTCGCTTTATCTATTTTTTTTTCTCGAATTTTGTTATACTTATGATTAATTGATAATAGGACTGAGTGTCGTCCAATTCTGTCTGTAATCATACTCGTGATTAAACAAATCGGACTCCCGCTACGCGGTCGTCCGATTTTGTTAATCACTCGTATGATTACAGACCGAATTGGACTCCACTCAGTCCTATTACCATTACATATCGTTTCGTTTTTGTTGATGTGATAATTAGTTTTTCGACGTATCTCTTGTCAGTAAGCCTCATGTTTGTTCCTGCTAGTCTCTCAAGATGAAAGTTCTCTCCGTCAGCTTGGATAATAATCAAAGGGCCATTGAGCAAACTTGTGAATTACTAAATCAAAATGATTTAAAACGGCAGAGAATAGCAGTTCAGGCTTTTAACCAGTTACATTTTCAGCAACCCAAGTCAAGACCCTGATGGACGGCCTGTTTGTATTTGGTGATAAGATTTAAATTTGCTAAATACATGTACGTCACTCCTTTTCAAGCACTGTATCAGTTTTGTAATCCTTCCCCTCCGTGGCAATTAAAAAAATGTCTAGTGTTAAGTCCTTTTTAATTTCTGTCATGAGGCTTCGAAAGTGAGGTTAAAATGTGGGACTCTTTGTCTTTACCCAATTTGGTGTTTCATTTCTTCGATTATTTACTAAATAGACGACTATTTACTGCTACCTTTATCACGGCAATCATCTTACATCTTTCTGACAGTCATTTTACATGCGATAAATTCAATTGATTTAAATTAGAAAAGTCAACTATTAAAGTCGGAATTCTCATTGTTTTGAATTTGGGATAAAATATTCTTAAAAAGTTAAAAGTTGTCTATTTTCCGGGATCTTTTCGAGGTTAAATTAGTTTTAAATCGACGTTTAGACCTCATGACATTTACAGGGGCGTAGCTAGCTGTACACACATACGCATGTGCGTATCTGAAAAACTCGAGCATTAAAAAAATGTAATATATGTTCAGGATGCATTCGCTGCCCATGGACAAAAAGTGTTCAGTTTTCTCATTTTTTTTTCGCAGCTTATCCTTTTCCCTTTAAAACTCTGGCGATGCTCCGTAAAGCCCTAACCCCTTGTAATATGGACTGATTTGAACGATTTCTTTTAGAAAAGTTGAACACCATTTATGTACCAGGGGAGGCGACGGTATCTCCTTGATTTGACTGACATTTTGCTGCTATGATCCTCTTCATATTTTTGACTCCCTTTACATCAAAATTAGAAACAGCCCTAGAGACTTAGTGGACAGATGTACATGGAGAACTGACCCATGCTACGCAGTAAAAATCCCGTTTAAGCCTTGAGTTTTTTTTAGATTCTATTCAATTTCTTGAATTGCAATTTCACTGCGAGGATCATTTATTTTCTTTTGCTGAGCCGAACCTTGAATTACGTACATGAAAAATTCAGTTTCTGAATCAGTTGCGAACGGCTGTTTTAATTTGGAACGGCTCAGCCTTTCTTTCGGGCTTAGCCGGGAAGAACGCCTGTGGACCGGCTTTGATTCAGACGCTGAACTTTTCATGAGCCGAACCTAATGCATAAATGATTATAATGTATTTTTTTATTTTTTTGCAGTTTCTCGCAGACATTTGACATTTCGAAGTGCTTTGCTTCAAACTGAATTAAGTTCGGACTCTGAATCTAAAGACGAGATTTCATTGATTTGGGCCGACCATAATGTGAATTAATTTCTGCTCATGAAAAGTTCCGTGTCTGATTTGCGTCTTAGACTTTAAATGTTATTTAAGAAAATGCTCGCCTGTTTTCTTTACGGAATCATTTACCGACATTTTGTCCCGCTTTTCTTAGTAGCAATCAGTTCATTTTATAATTATTTATTTGGTTTTGCCTAAAGGTTTTATTTTTGCGCTGTGGGCATAAATTTGTTGTGCCGTTACGTAAGATATCTGACTGACACCTATACGCCACCATATATTTAATATTCTTGTTGCTGCTTTACCAGAATGGAAATATAATATTTAAGTCCAGTAAAAAAAATAACTGAGGACCTTCCCTTTTAGGCTTCGTGCAATTTTTATTTTACCTTTTACTATTTTTACCTTCAATCGACTTAGTCAAAAATAATTCAAATGATGCTTTGAATAATATACTAAAATATATAGATAAAGGAAAATGGTAAATTTTATGCTCCGTAGAAAAATATTAAAAGTGAAATATTCATCTTGTCACGGGCATATGATAAAGAAAAAAAAGCATCTGATTTCCCGACTGGAATAGAACCCACGACCTCTCAAACAACGGACGGGAGCTCTATCCACTGAGACACGAGAACTGATGATGAGCAAGGCCATTTTACTAGGTTTATATGTGACACGTGTCCTGCAAACTGCTAGGTTCGGCAGTGTCGATATCGTCCTGTATGATGATTAATAAATAAGTGTTTTTTCTCATGACATGATGAATATCTTATCTTGCAATAAAATATATTTTTCTATCTTTACTACTGCTTTTGCTAATGTTACCGTTTGGAAAGTGTAATAAATATTTTGTTTACCTGCCAACCTGATCTTTTCGTGTCGTTGATATCCAGTTTACGTCGAGATGTCGTTCATTTAACTGCGCGAACGATTCTACTTATATTTCTAATACTGCAGCTTTGAATGCATATTCGCATTTAGCCTGCGCTAAAGGCGCTCAACTGTTTCCTTTAACCTATTAGCAACTCATTGTATTTTGGCGATGAGATTTAAATTTGCTAAATACATGTACGTCATTCCTTTTCAAGCACTGTATCAGTTTTGTAATCCTTCCCTTCCGTGGCAATTAAAACATGTTTAGTGTTAAGTCCTTTTTAATTTCTATCATGAGGCTTCGAAGTTAGGTTAAAATGTGGGACTCTTTGTCTTTACCCAATTTGGTGTCTCATTTCTTCGATTATTTACTAAATAGATGACCGTTTACTGCTACCTTTACCACGGAAATCATCTGACATCTTTCTGACAATCATCTTATGTGCGATAAATTCAATTGATTGAAATTAGAAAATCAACAAATAAAGTCGGAATTCTTATTGTTGTTCCGGGTTTTTTTTCGAGGCTAAATTTGTTTTAAATTGACGTTTCGGCCAGGTTCAATGGTCGAGGAAATACGTTTCATGAAACTTTTCTTGTCAGGAATTATTTTTAGTTTGAAATCTATCAGGCGGCGATTCCCAGAGTTTTTTTCCTAGATATATTCAGATTGTCTTGCTTCTTTATTCTGCGTTTTCCGTGATCCTTTAACTTTTCATATTGCTTCGTTTTTGTTGATGTGATAATTAGTTTTGCGACACATCTCGTTTTAGTAATCCTCATGTTTGTTTCTTTTTGCACCTGCTAGTTTCTCAAGGTGAAAGTTCTCTCCGTCAACTTGGGTAATAATTAAAGGTTCTTTGAGCAAACTCGTGAATTACTAAATCAAAACGATGTCAAACGGAAGAGAATAGCTGTTCAGGCTTTTAACAACGGTTAAATTTTCAGTACCCCAAGACCTTGATGGACGGCCGGTTTAATTTGTGACTGTTCCCGAATAATCACTTAAAAAACAATTCATGTTCAGTATGGATTTTCTGCCATGGAAGAACGTATTCAGCGGATTTTTTATCAGTTTTGCTGAAGATTATCCTTTTCAAAACGACAGCAACAACATTCTTTATTTGAACACGATATAAGTTACATCCTCGGAGACCCAGAGGTAGTTAGTCGGGGCAAAACGAAGTAAGCCGAGCAGAAGTCGTAGCGACGAAAGTTTTCAAGAAAAGCGGAAAGAGCCCCTGGGAAACGAGTCTCTCCAGACCACTTCCAAACGGCTCTGTGAATGCTGGCTCCTGATTGAGCAGAAAAAATCCTTTGTATTGCTCTGCCCAATCGGCGAACAGTAACTTCAGAGTCGCTTTCGTGTATTCTTACACGGCGTTTGTTTTATCGGCCATAATTTAATTTCAATTTACACCAGACAGCCGAAAAAAGTCGAGAAATCATTTCGGATGTCAGAAAAAATGATGTTCCAAGATGCTGCGGAAAGTTTCGTTTTAACAGATCAGAAGTATAGTAAACAGTGGCTTGTTTACCTGTGCAATGCATTGGCTGCCATTCGGCATACTCGTCTGGCTGCTGCAATCCACCGTGCGCAAAAAGATGGCGACTGGTATATTTACCTGTAATGCTTAGCGCGCAAAAACCGTAAAACGCTCATGAAAACACACAGAAAAGCTTTAAAACCTTGAAACTTGGCATAACATTGTTGTCAGTACGGGGAAGAATTTCGCCCAAAAAAAAACAAAAAAAAAAACTTAGCTTTCTATCTGCCATATGGGCTTTGTTAGGTTCTCAAGGTATTGTGGTGAAATGTACCGCCGTCATCGTTTTTCTTAGGGTGGATTGAAGTGGGGTGGCTCCTAGGCCATGTTATTCAAGTCTACCATGATTGGCACTGTGAAAGTTCAATTTCGTTGGTCGAAGTTTGACAACAGACTTTCGGAAACTCTTTGTGTTATTAAAACAAGGATCGTCAAATGAATGTCAATATCAATATAATATTATGTCAATGTAATATTAACGGATGCTAAAACCCGACGAACCTCAAAGACGTTCGCGCTTATTGTTTTTGCACATCTTCACTGCACACGCAATTCATGTTTCAACGTCACACCACGTCATTCATCGAGCGCGCACGCTGAAAAAACTTTTCAAACAAGTAAAGGACTGGTAGCTGTTGCGTTAACTTCGCTCCTAGCTTACTCTCTCGAATGGTCGGTGAACCCCAATTTTTTTTTGCGATTCTCGACAGATTGTAAAAAAATGAACAAAAAGTCAATGTGGGAAGTTAAAAAATTTCTAATTTTTCTGCCCACGCGGCATCGAATGTTGCCCATCTTTCAACTGCCAGGCCAGTGCAAATGTGATCACTAACTGGTTAGATTTTCTTAAGGAACATCACCAGTTGAATCAATTTGCTCAATAGATCCACTTGAACAATATTTGGACAAGAAAATTGCATCTCATGGATTTAAACACGATATTTTTGGACAAACAGACACTGTCGCCATGGTCAGAAACGAAGGCCGATTTTTAATATCTTAAGGTGATCTTTCGGACATCTTATCTCCGAAATGAATTTGGTGACCCCAACTTCTTTATATTTCTGACATGAGGTACCCATAAACTCACAGAGGAGAAAGTTTTAGAAAAAAAGTCAGTGTAAGAAGATTTTCGCGCGAGCGTCCTTAAAAGTAGCACGGAATTACCCATGTGAACTCAATTTTCAGTGAACTAAAGTGCCTCTTACCCTGCTTTGCCTACCAATCAGATAGGTAGAAAAAAATGAAACACACCTTTGGCGAAGGCGTCAGTGTTGGTCTTGGCAGCTGTCGTCCGTTTGACAGTATACTTCACGTTCCTGTTGATTTCTCTACAGTTTTGACATTTTCGCTACATCTCTTCTGAGTTCCTTAATCAGGTTAAAGTCTTTTTTTCTCTAAAACTGATCGAGCAGTTGATAAAGGGCATGTGTTTCACTTATCTTTGACATCCATCAGTCTTGTGTGCTTCTAGTTTGTTTCCGTGTGGGTTTTAAGAGGGAAAATATGGAAATTTGACCTCTTGTTAGTTGCAGTTTTGCAATCATTTTTCTTATTTGTTTTCCTTTGATTTTTTAAAAACGTTTGAAAATAACATTAACTGACGCTAATTGCAATGACGTCAGTGACGTGTATTTCGAAATTTTCATTAACACTTATTACAAAAGTTTCACCTACACTTAGCACAAAGTTCCACTTATACTAATTACGTTCTATTGCAAATAAAAGTTGATAGGAAATTGTTGCTAAAATTGAATTGGTCGAAGGACGAATTTGTCTGCAGCACTTGCATCTGGCGGAAAGCGAACAGGAATTGCGCATTTGTGAGGTATTTTTTGTCGTGCTTGGAGGATATGATATGCGATTAATCAGTGAAGAATATTGTTTTCTTTGTTTACACTTGATTAAAAGCTCCAAAGGAGTGTAATTGCTTTTGTCAAAACGTGTTAGGGCTGTGCAGTTGTTCCCTCTTCTGTGATCAGTGTTAAAAAGAAAGGACTGGTAATCGGGGTAAGTGAAGTAAAATCAAACAAGACGATGATGCCCTAGAAAGGTTGATCGCTAAAGATACGATGTCCATTACATCCACTGTTGTGAGTTCGCCGAAGTTGACCAGCTTACTAGTTTGCAGCCTTCAACCACATGTAGCCCAAGCTCGTGTACGAGTGTCTGTACTATGTTATTATGTAACAGTCAAAATAAAAGGATTTGTAAGGAGGGAAACGGTTGTGTTGTAAAATCTGGAAATGTTAACGAGTTTGAATAAAATTTCCCTCCCTCCCTTCATTCGTTTGTTTCTCGTTTTCTGTCGCTATATATCTTTTTCCAAGAAAAGCAATGAAACTAAGAGCCACAGTCATAGAGCAACTCAGAAACCTCACAAGAACAAAGTGAAGAGCAAGCCAAGATATGTTGTGTGTGAAAGTTTAAGAACATTTAGTCACCTTCCATGGGTGTTTTTTGATGTCGACATTTGCCACGGCGGCCATCTTGGATATTTTTCATAAGGGTGATGCGTGGTCGACATTTTGAGTCAAAAATCAAAATTCCTTCAAACTTTCCCAATTGGAATAAGATATGCTGTGTGTGAAGATTTAAGAATATTTGAATGGTGTTTATGATGTCGATATTTGCCACGGCTGGCTATTTTGGATTTCTTGAAAGGTAAGTCGTCAGTTTTAGTCAAAAATCAAAATTCCTTTGAACTTTCCAGTACCCCCTAAAAATGACTGGCCATTCTTAGAGCGAGAAACTCCTATAAACACTCATAAAAACGCTCAAAGAAGCTCTTACAACTTCAAACCCAGCATGAACAATGTTGTTCGTGGCTTTCTGTGCCAATTGCGTGAAAAGTAATGTCGCGCAAATGAAGTCTTTTTAGTTTCCGCTAGACACACATGCTGCGAACAATTATTGATAATTACATGTGATCAGTATAAGGCAGCTTTGTGCAAAGTGTAAGTGAAACTTTTGTATTAAGTGTTAATGAGAACTTTAAAGTAGGTGTATATGACAATACTGTAATTAGTGTCAATTTGGAAATTAGTGTTATTTTAAAAGTTTTCAAAAAGTAAAACAAAAAGACAACAAAAGAAAAGCTAAAAAATAGAAATGATTGCAATACTGTACGTGAGCCGAATTTCCATATTTTCCCGCCACACGGAAACAAACTAAAAGCACAGCGATTGAAGTATTTCGAAGATAAGTGAGCCACCCGTCCTTGCCTACGCGCTGGATCAGTTCTAAAGTAAAGATAACAAATTAATATTAAGAAACTCACAGTGGAAATGTAGCGAAACTATCAAATCTCCAACTGCTGAGACCGAAACACTGACGACTTCGGTTCGAAAAATTGGCGACTTCGGTTGGCCAAAACTGCCAAAGGTATGAGTACAATGTTTTTTTTAAACTAAACAGAGTTGCTGTCAACCAAGATGTCAACTACTCTATTTAATTAAGTTTAACGAAAATTGTGAGCCACCGTGTTTAAAGAGTAACTCCGAAGGCTGCAATTAAATTAAGAAGTAATGCAGTTACCGAAATCCCGAAAGAATACCTGATAAAATTCAAGACAGGGTGACGACTCCTTGTTCAACTAGGCACTGATAGATAATTTACAAATGACCCGTGATTCCTACCCGAACTTGTCTAAATAGCAGTCGCTTAGAATGTTTTTTGAACTTGATCATGTTCATGTCAAACACTGGCAGTATTAATGGTACCTTGGATACGACTGCCTCTATCCTGTACCAATCTGAACCAAATGTGAAATTTTTGGAAGGGAAATTACTCCAATATAGAGAACAAAGCATTGGGAGTACAAACTACCTAAACTGGCATAACTTGACCTAGAAGAAAGTTCACTGAAAACAGAAACGAAGCACTAAAACGAGTCTAGGCAAGCTTTTTGTTTATTTAAAACTCGTTAAAATAACAAAAATAAAAGTAAAAAATAAAAACTATATAGCCACAAATCGACCCAGAAACCTCACCTGAAGCAAACAAGCAAATAAACAAACAAACAAACAAACAAACAAACAAATAATTTCAGGTTTTAGAATACAACCGTTCTCGCCATACAAATCCTTATATCTTCGACTACTACGTAATAACATAGTTCAGATATTCATATATCTGTTAACGTTTGGGACGTAAATATTTGAACTCCTAAAATTTTTAAAATCTAAATTGATTTTATGCCTTCATAAAGAACTTTGACTTTACGAAATCTTCTACCTTTTCCTGGCTCATATCGTCGGCAAGTCCATGTCCTACGTGCCAACCAGATAAATTAACAGGTGATTATAAACGAGTGCGTAAGCGGAAAAAGACATCTGAAATGATTCAGGCTAGTTAAAACGTGTGCCGCTGTTCAATTTCCTTGAAACCTTGAAGATTTCTTAGAAATAAAAATTAAGTAATTACATATTCAAAGAATTTCATGCCTGGCTATCAGATCTTATAATGTTGGTCAAAAAGCAAGCACCTCTGCTGTAGACCACTTTCACAACAGTTTTGAATCACATTGAATATTGAATTACGGTAGTCTGTGATTTTGGGTCGTGTTGTTTATAATTAACTCCTTGAAACTGAACATGCTTTGCTTATCGCCGTGCCAAGATGTCGCATTTTATTATTCCACCATTGCACCATTTTATCATATCAGGTCAAGAGCACGCGCAAAATATGACACGTTAATATGCTGTAGAACAGGGTATAAGTATGGACGGAAAGCGGAGCAACAAGATGGCCGGACTAAATGACCTAAACTTTGACTTGTTTACGACCTTAATAGTTGTATTCGATGGTTTAACATATCATGTACGCGGACATTTTGCTCATCTGCTCGTATTATATGTTAAGGTGTATATAATCTTACTACGTCACAATAAGTTAAGCCAATCGGGAAGTATAAACGGTGACCACCTCCGCTTAATGGATGTGACCGCTTAATAGAAAGCCCCTTAATAAAGCTGAAAATAAAGGAAACTGTGAGAGTGACAGAGGACCAATTAATGGAAGTTTCATTGTACGGCCTGCGGAAATACGTAGGAGAGAGTGTTGATTAAATCCGCCATTAAAAGCAAAGATTACCTGTTTAGGAAGCTGACCAACGGTTCTGAAGAAATTGCAGTTTGTAAGTGTAATTTTTTTTATCGTCATGTATTATTACCATTTTTTAATGACTGCGTTTTGGAGGGCGTAATTTTACACAAGTATTTAAACCATCAAAACAAACATTAACGAAATGTTTAAAATGCCATTTGTTTTCAGCCTTTTCTTCCAGATTTTTATAAGCAGCTGTTTTTAATTTTCCTTATGCCTAAAGCTGCCGGTCTTTAGGTGGCTTTTTAATGCAGCGTTGCTCTACTTATTTAAATATCTATAAAGGGGAAAAGTAAGAAAACTGAAAACGACCTCATAGCCACTAAACGACCCAGAAACGTTTTTGGAAGCAAAGAAACAAATGACCAAAGCGAGGTAAGTTGTTTTTCTAGTTAAAAACATGAACTCCGACTATTGAATAGCTCGAAGCGTAACGGACGGACGCTCATCGAGCTTGGGCTACCTATGAAAATGCCATATGTACATTTAAGAGCGGGCTTCCGTAAATATCGCCTGGAGGAGTGCAATTTGAAAAAAATTGAAAATTCTCAAACTTGGCCAGAATGTAGGTCTAGTGAAACTATTTATAAAAAAATGCTTTAAGTTCAATCAGATTTTTATTTTACGCGAACGGCGACGATGACGGTTTGAAAGCTCTAACAAGGGGTGCATACAACACATCTCTTAAAAATGTACCAAAAATAAACAGAAAGGTACAGTCAACATTGAAAAGAAGACATACTGCTTAACAATTTAAATGGTTAAAATTAATGAACAATTTGAGGACGAAGGATAATCCGTATAAGTTCATTGTGCCACAATAATTTTGACAACAAATGATGATCTTGGAAAATAAACTGTAATATTTCGGTATAAGCTATACCATCATCAGACTAAGAAAATTAACATACAAGCTAGATCTTAAATACTGTGGGTGACGAGACGAAACAAAAAGTTTACTCAGGAGAATAGACAGAGCTCTCTGCTGGATTTCAGTCCATTGTTGAGATAAGGTGCTAGGCGTTTGATGAAATATGCCTCTTTGTACTTTTTGTTTCGTCTCGTCACCCACAGTATTTAAGATCTAGCTTGTATGTTAATTTTCTTAGTCTGATGATGGTATAGCTTATACCGAAATATTACAGTTTATTTTCCAAGATCATCATTTGTTGTCAAAATTATTGTGGCACAATGAACTTATTCGGATTATCCTTCGTCCTTTATGTACTGAAACTATCATCAGGTACTGGGTTTTGAACAATTTGACTCAAGACATAATATTTTCGAGATTTTAATTTTTCGGTTTATTTCGCCGAATTGAGCACGGCAAAAATGGCAAAATTGAGAGCGACAAAATTCAACTTAGTTACATAATCCGGTGCTATAAAAATACATCCCAAAGAAAGAGCAACATTTCGACTTTCAATATATGTAATAAAATGTTTGGGCTACTCAAACAGCCAAATTTGACAGCGCGAAATGCAAGTAGTACCGAGCTCAAGAATCGCTATTTCATGTTACGGTATTCCTATCAATAAAATGCCAAAATTGACAGCTAAAAATTGTACTTTGGTTCGGCATCTAGTGTTATGAAAATACAAACCAACGAAAGAGCAACGTTTCTTCTTCAAGTAAATATAAAAATATTTTTGGGCTACTTAAACAACGAATTTTGAGAATTTTCGATTTTTTCAAATTGCACTCTTCCAGGCGATATTTACGGAAGCCCGCTCTTAATTTTGCTCGCACTTCAACAGTAAACGAACATTTATAAATTTCAAATAAATGAAATTGATGTCTAGTTTGTGAAATGGCCTCTCACAAAAAGAGACATTTTGCTTTGTTCTATGATCAGCGCAAATTTTCCATATTATTATATGAGCCGATCATCTTCAAATGAAAATTCAAACCGGCAAAGGGATACAAATGTCAATGGTTTAAATGAATAAATAAATCAATAAAAAAATACAAGTTATTAAAAGATCGCAAAGCGAGCACGAATCTTAAGTAAACATGAAAAAACCATGAAATTAAAAGAAGAAGCAAATCCAAGGCCTTGGTTGCTACTACAACAGGAATAAGGCATACATTTGGCGGTTTATGTCAATGAAGGTTGATGTAATTCATGCCCTCACTAGCCCACGATCCGCCTTAAGCAAATACAAATATGAGTTAAAGACATAAAGGTTACTTATTGCTAAAAAGTCAGTGTATCCAAAAACTATGAACCCTTGACATCTCAAAGCACCTGAAAACTCAAACCGAAAATTGCTGCGAGCAGAAATCGGGAAGTTCGAGAAATCTGCATAAAATTGCAATGTTCAACTGAGTGCAGCAAATCTAAGGGAAAA
Source organism: Meandrina meandrites (assembly GCA_963693305.1). NCBI lineage: Eukaryota > Metazoa > Cnidaria > Anthozoa > Scleractinia > Meandrinidae > Meandrina > Meandrina meandrites. The sequence goes on along the minus strand of OY855907.1, from coordinate 14,664,513 downwards.
TAATTTTGGTTTCGAGAAATCAGGATTTTTACTGTATTCCTCATACTCATGTCACCTCTAATACTGTACATGCTTTTTTTCTTAAAAAAAATGGTGACGAATTATCTAGCTTAGCAACAACATCCGGAGCTAAATATTGTCATCCAAGCACAAGTGTTTATGGGCGGCAATTTGTGTGCATTTCCTACCAAACATAAATTCTCCTTAAGAAAGAAAGATGGCGGCGGTACATTTGACCACAATACCTAACACAGCCCATATGGTACATAGAAAACTTGTTTCTGCGAAATTCTTTCCCTTACTAACAACATTGTTCGTGCTGGGTTTCAAGGTTTTAGAGCTTTTCTGTGCGTTTTCACGAGCGTTTTTAAGGTTTCGCGAGCTAAGCATTACAGGCAAATGTACCAGTCGCCATCTTTTCGCGTGCGATGGATTACGCTGGAACAAAACTGAGCTAAAGCTTAGGAAGGTCACTAAACAAAAGGCAAAAGGAATTGAATTCTATAAAATCATTTTATAGAGTTCAATTGCAGTTTCTATAGGTACACGCATGTACTTAAATAAATTTATTTTCGAAAGGCATTTTTTCGTCCGTTCGTTCGCAAACTGAGGTTTTTCTGAGGCTTATGCTTTCCCCGTAATTTCAGCAATTGCGATTTTAACGGCTTAACCCTTCCGGAATTAACAAGCCTCGTCAAAATATGTAAATGTGCCATGCATGGTATTCCCATAAACGCTTTTGTACCAAACTTTGTCTTTCACTTAAAGCAAGTAAATTCTTGGGGTCGCCCACCACCTCTCGAAACTAGTCACTTCATTGGTTTTTAAAACAATAGATAACAGGTCACAGCAATGCTCCTAGCCCCGAATAACAATAGAAGTACAGTCGACTCCCGATAACTCGAAGCTTCAAGAGAAATCTAAAAAGGTTCGAGTTATCGGGGGTTGAGAACATATGACCGAAAATAAGGTGTTTGATGTTTTTCTATTCATGCAGTGTACATTTTAATCAAATTTCATTACTGAACAGAGAAGTCGACTGAAAATAATAAAAAAAATACATCTCTAAATTACTGCATAAATCGGAACGTAACGTTATTTATTGACATTTTGAGGGAACACTGTGAAAACCAGCGGAACTTGAACTGAACTGGCACGTTTTGTGTACAATGTAAAAGAAAGGAAAAAGTTCACACGGTGGCTTTTATTGTTTTGGACTACAGTACCCTGTTTGTTTTGACTTGTCACATATTGGCAGGCATGGTTCGAGTTATCGAGGGTAAAACTATAATTTATAGAAAATGGCCTGAAGGGAAACGAAAATTGCTTCGAGTTAGCGGGAGGTTCGAGTTTTCGAGGGTTCGAGTTACCGAGGGTACAATTGCAGTAAATGTATGACGGAAATCCAGGGGGTTCGAGTTAGCGAGGGCTCGAGTTATCTGGAGTCGACTGTAGTGTTTACAGCAGAAAAAATAAGGATGCAAAAAGTAATGAAGTTTCGCCGCTATTGCTCGAATACTGTTCAAGTAAGACACTTTGTACCTCTTACAAGTTTAATAATATACATGAAAAAATTACTCGATTCTGATTGGCTGAGAGCAGTGCAGTTCAGATGTAACACCAGTGCAAAAAGTGTAACACCAGTGCAAATTAAAAATAGACGCGGACGAAAACAACGACAGGGGTTTTCGCTAGGTAAACAACAGTAAAACACCTAAAAGATAGTTCTAAGAAACCAAATACAATTATTAGCACCTCATTCTGGCTAAATGTACGGAAAACGTCTTGCGGAGAGAAAAAAAATATCGCCAACAAAATAGGGGAAAACGAGCAAGCCGAACTAAAAGTTCTGCCCTAAAGTGAAAGGTCAAAAATTAATAGTGACGACTTGTCTTGGAACCAGACAGCTTACAGAATGATAATAGCTACACTCGACAGGCATATAAATAAACAAGGATACAAGTTTTTCAATCCGGCAAGTAAGGCCCGGTTCAGACGCCGATCTTTTCATGAGCCGAACTTAATTCCTTGAATTAAGCACATGAAAAGATCGGCGTCTGAATCAAATTAGAACGGCTATTTCAATTTGGAACGGCTCACCCGTTCTTCCCGCCTGGCTTGGCCGAGAATTTCGCCTGTGGAACGCCTTTCGAAAGGCTTTGATTCAGACGCCGTACTTTTCATGTGCCGATCCTAATTCATAAATTGTTATATGTATTTTGCCTGGTTTTATTGGAACTGTATTAGGAACGGCCAAAAAGTACGGCGTCTGAATCAAGAGGCGTACTTTTGTTAATTTGGGTCGGTCCAAATTCGAATTGAGTTCGGCTCATGAAAAGTACGGCGTCTGAACCGGGCCTAAGTTCTTCGCCAAGTTCTTCGCCGGTCTGTCATGGGGAAACGTCCAAATATAAAAGCGCGAAGTTCAACCGAAGAAGAAGTGGACGTGCTATGACAGTAGGAATTTATTGGTGCCAAAACGCCAGAAGCACTTACATATCTGTAGTTTGTGGTGGCTTTTTGCATTTATCAACTGCCAGGTTTCTTTCATCTTTGGCCGCTCGAAGCTTACATCTCGGTTTTCAAAACGGCCGCCGTCCAATTCTTCAGTTTACGCCGAGCTTCCACAGTCTAATATGTACATTGTCTTTAGTCGGTTATTGTTAACCGAGTTGTGCTTCAAAAACGTTTGAAAAACCACAAATTCCCAAGTTTACAGTACAACTGAATGAACCTGAATATTTCGCTCTTGTGAAAGTTTGAACTTGACATGTGTTTGCTGTGCTTCAACCAATCAATTGAATGAAAAATCAGAAAAGGCGCGCGGTGTCAAAATTCAACTGGTTTTCTATATCTGTCTGTCCCTTTTTTCATGTATATTATTAATAAGTAGTCACATGATTTTTCTCGTGCAATTAGGAATAAATAAGCACTTGTAAATTTTTCAAAGACTTCAAATTGCACTCGCCCTACGGGCTCGCGCAATTTTGTTAGCCTTTGAAAAATTTACTCGTGCTTATTATTTCCTAATTGCACTCGAAATCATGTGATTACCTATACAAATAGTGTTTAATTAAAAATTAGCCCATTACTTATACCTACCTACCTACCTACCTACCTACCTACCTACCTACCTACCTACCTACCTACCTACCTACCTACCTACCTACCTACCTACCCACCCACCCACCCACCCACCCACCCACCTACCTACCTCCCTCCCTAACAACCTACCTACCTACCTACCTACCTACCTACCTACCTACCTACCTACCTACCTACCTGTCTGCCTACCTAGCTACCTACCTACTTACCTAGCTACCTAGCTACCCACCTACCTAACTCTCTCCCTAACTACCCACCCGCCTACCTTCCTCCCTCCCTCCCTCCCTCCCTCCCTCCCTACCTACCTGCACACCTACCCACCTACCCACCTACCTACCAACCTACCTACCTACCTACCTACCTACCTACCTACCTACCTACCTACCTACCTACCTACCTACCTACCTACCTGCAATCACACAAAGATCAGATGAACAATCGCTCAAGAAGAAAGTAAAGGACTGCAACAAAGTTTTAAAAACATTTTGTAATCAAAATGGTTGGGGCTTTGTCGAACACTTGAACATCGACGAAACATGTCTGAACAATTACAAACTCCACCTTAACAAGAAAGGTATTGCTATTTTAGCGAGTAATTTTGTAAATAATATAGTTCATTGATATAATTCTTACTTGACAACTGTGCCGACACCCAATCTCATTGCCACCTCCAGCGTCCGGATCAGGTCAAATACTCTAATGCCAAAGTGTCGTGGATTTAAAATGGCTAGTTTGAATATTACCAGTCTTTTGAAACATATTGATGAACTTCGCGTTTTTCTAAATGATCAAAACATCAACGTTCTAGCCTTAAATGAGACCGGGCTAAATGAGAGCATTTCTGATCAGGATGTGAAAGTCCAGGGTTATGATATAATCCGCCGTGACAGGTCAACAAATGGCAGGTTTGGTGGTGGCGTATGTTCAAACATAAGCCATTCTGTCCGTACAGATTTGGACAGTCAGCTCTTGGAAATTATATCAATTGAAATTCATAAACATAACTCAAAACCCTTTGTTATTACTTCATGGTACAGACCTCCAAATTCACCCCATGAACGTTTCGCGCATGTAAACACATTATTAGGCAAATTAGATTCTGAAAACGTAGAACATTTTCTCCTGGGGGATCTAAATTGTGACATGCAATCCAAAGACAATGCTAATGTGAAAGCTCTTCTAAACGTAACAGATATTTATGGATTGGAACAACTCATTAATGAACCTACCAGAATTACACCTACTACAAGTAATTTAATTGATCTGATTTTCACAAATCGGGCAGAGAATGTGTATTGTTCAGGGGTGTCTCATGTCGCCATAAGTGACCACAGTTTAGTTTATGCATATTGAAAAATTTCAATTCCCACTTTAGTTTATGCATATTGAAAAATTTCAATTCCCACTTTCTCCAAAGGAGTTAACTTGATAACATATAGACAGTTTAAACATTTTAATAGCGCAAATTTCTATGCGGATATTTTAGCCCAACCCTGGGATGATATAAAGAAATTGCATGATCCTAATGATATGTGGAGGAGGTGGAAAGAATTATTCCTGAATGTATGTGAAAAGCACGCACCGATGAAGACCAAGCGGACACGAGATTCTAAATCACCATGGATAACCACTATTTTAAAAAAAACGGATGAATTTCAGAAACCGCCTCAAAAGAAAGGCTATTAAGACAAAGGATCCATTTATTTGGAACCAATTTCGAATGGTTAAAAATCAAGTGAATTGGGAAATCAATAGCGCTAAAAAAGCGTATTATCAAAATGCCTTCAACAATTGTTGTGGGGATCAAAGGAAAACATGGAAAACAATCAATGAACTGACCTCACGAAAATCCAATAAAACTGTTATTAATGAGATGGAATATAGTGGGGTAAATTCTGAAGACCAAACAGATATAGCAGAAATGCTAAAACTCCTTTTTCACAGAAGTTGGGCTAAGCCTTAGTGGAGACGTAACAGAAGTTGATAAATCCTTCGACGAATTTCTTACCGCAACTGATAAAAAAGTTTTGTTTTTGAAAAAACAACACCTACACGTGTTTTTGCACTACTATCAAAGCTTTGTAGGTCAAAGGCAACAGGATTAGATAATATTTCAGCGAAACTTCTAAGGGAATGTCCAGATTTACTGGCGGAATCTCTCACTCATATATTTAATCAATCCCTAATGACGGGTATCTTTCCCGATGAGTGGAAATCTGCCAGTCACTCCATTGTATAAAAATTCTGGGAAGCGTTCTGATCCGACGAATTATCGACCAATATCAGTAATTCCAGTTGTGGCCAAAGTCTTTGAACGGATAATCTACGATCAACTTTATCATTATTTAACAAAAAACAACTTTCTCTCGTGCCATCAATCTGGTTTTCGGTCTCTGCATTCCACGCTCACCGCACTTATCGGAGCTACAGATAGCTGGGCCTTGGATATAGACCGTGGTCTTGTTAATGTCGTAGTCTTTTTAGATCTCAAAAGGCATTTGATACAGTAGATCACGATATTTTGTTGCGAAAATTGCAATACTATGGGATTTGTCGGACCAGTCATCAATGGTTTGCTTCTTATTTAGATAATCGAACACAGATTTGTCATATTAATTCTTGTCAGTCAACTCCGAAATGTCTAAGATGTGGTGTTCCCCAGGGAACAATTTTGGGACCTCTTCTGTTTTTGATATATATTAATGACTTACCACACTGTCTGACATATTCGGAACCCAGAATGTACGCAGATGATACTAGCCTAACACTTGCTAGCACTGACATTGAGCATATAAATTATCGCCTTAATCACGACCTGAGTAATGTGTACGAATGGCTGTCTGCTAACAAGCTTACTCTAAATATGACGAAAACTGAGTTTATGCTTATTGCATCAAGGCAGAAGTTATCACAATTTACGGAAAGTCCCTCTCTTACTATAAATTAGAACGCAATAGAACAAGTAACCTCCGCTAAATCTCTCGGAGTTTATGTTGATCAAAATATAAACTGGGAGTGTCATATTGAAAACATTTCTAAGAAGATAGCTTGTGCCATTGGTGCAATTAAACGAATTCGGCATCTCACTCCATTTAATATTTTGATCAAAGTTTATAATAGCCTTATTCAACCACAATTTGATTATTGCAACGTAGTGTGGGGAAGCTGTAACAAGGGCCTTTCTGAAAAACTGCAAAGGCTTCAAAACCGCGCAGCTCATACCCTAATGTCTGCGAGCTATGATAGTAATTTAGATGATTTGTTCCGGACACTGGGGTCTCGAAGACTCTAATATCAAAGATTGGAACAGAAGTCTATCCTAATGTATAAAACATTACATGGTATGACTCCTGATTATCTGAGATCAAGATTCGTATATCGTGACGATGTTAGTGCTTATCGTTTAAGGAATACCGAAAACAAATTAGTTCTTCCACAACCTCGAACTGATTATCTCAAGAAAAGTTTTTCGTACAGCGGAGCTCAGCTGTGGAACAACTTACCTACAGACCTAAGACAAGCATCTTCACTGGCCGATTTCAAATCTAAATTAAGTCGGCACTTGAAGTAATATCTTAATTTTAAGTAAATTTTAGACACGGCCTCCATGAAAAGCAGACTTTTTTTTTTGTTATTTGAATTTGTTGTTATTAAATTTTTGTAGTTAGTTAGATAGGTAGGTAGATAGTCCAGTAACTTAATTGACTGATGGAAAAACCGTGTATAAATAAAGTTATCCTATCCTATCCTATCCTATCCTACCTACCTACCTACCTACCTACCTACCTACCTACCTGCCTACGTGCTTGCTGACTTTAATCTGACTTAAATCAAATTATTTGTCTTTCAGTGAAGAGGTGAAAGCGACCTTGCCCAGTTAGTCTTCTATTCTGGAAGGCCATTTCTGTCTACTTTTTTAACAATAAAGAACAAAGACAATTCGAACAATATTGTAAGTACCAGATATATAATCTCAAATCGCTGTTGTCCCGTCTAATCGTAGGTGGGGGGGGGAGGTTAGAAAGAGATGGGTGGGATACTTGGTCTGTTTGAGAAACGATCCTCGTTAGTAAACCATGATTGACTCGGAAGCTTGTTAAAAGAAAAGTGCATTTAATATTGAACTGGAAATATTGTGAACACTTCCATGTACTCAGTCAATCAAAAATTGATCTGTGATATAGTTATACAACCAATTAACGCAATTAAATTACATTAACATGCCTCAATAGTAAAAAACACTTTCACTGTTTAAAGTTCTCGGTTGTTTCGAACCGAATAATGGCGGACATTTGAATTGCGAGTTCATGGTAAAAATAGTTGGACTTTCCGTTTGAATTAACAAACATACTTTTGAAATCTTAAGAGAAAAGTTAAAGTGAGTTATTGATAATAGTAGCACTTTAAAAGCCGCAAAATAACTTCAACTCTGTCGCTTTTCCAAACACAAACTAACGCAGAGTGCATGTGACTGGCACACAAGTTTGAAGCGATCTTTCTTTCTAACTAATTTAGATGAGTTTCTACGTGTTACGTTGTTATAAAACACAAGTATACACTCTCTATAGGAGGAATTATCAACAAAGGTCTATAGACGTTTCTACATGGAACAGACCTACGGGAAGCTAAACATGAATATCAATATTTTATCATCATTGAGGTATGCAAACTTTATCAGTTAAACTTACTTACTATTGAAAACCATTTTCAGGTTTTCGTCTCTCAATTATAGCAAGGGGCCCACAAGTGAAAGTGGAATTTAATCACATTCTTTCGTGCAGATATAATCCAATCAGAAGTCAGCTGGAAGCTGTCCTCGGCTTCTGATTGAGTAATGACTGCACTGAATGCATTAAAAGTGGTCACACATTTGGGCTTCTTGCTGTAAGTGTCAATCAGTTTCAAATTAATTCGAAAAAAAAACCCTTTTCGTAATCAATTTCTTTGTCGAAATTCTAGCTTAACAGACACTTCTAACCGAAGTTCCTCATCGTTATAATACATGATTTCTTACCGATTTAAAGATATGTCAGAGTAGTTCTCGCATCTTTGACATTTTAAATTCGAACATCTTTTATACATTTCAAAAACAGTAAAAAGTTCTGTGAAGGGAAGTGAAACGGAACAAACATTAGTTTTTCTAAAGTAACATACCTTTGAAAGGTCGATAATGGGCAACGGTTGCAACCTTCTTTTGAGTCAGGGCAATTGACGTCTTAAACATTTATCATTTTGGTGAATAGTATTACCACTAGTTCTGTTGTAAAGTGTATTTGTCAACTAAACGGCATTTTATCACTGTGTCTTGGCAACTAATTTTCATTAATTTCTTTTCTTTTGACTTAAAGATTTCGTCGGTTGACCTGAAAAGGCAGGAATGGACGGAACACGTTTGGTGTCCAGCTTTTCCAACCTCTCATCCACGCTCAACAACGGAACAGAATTTGTTGGTAAAATATACGTCTTTAGACCTCTGACCTCGTCAACCAAACTCACACTGTTGCTGTTGCTGGTTGCCATAGCGATAGTAGGCTTTGGAGGAAATGTTCTCGTACTACTCTTCTTGAAGTCTAAGGAAAGGGCAAATTCTTTTATGAAGACGTGTTGTTTTCAAACGAACTTTAATTTCTACATTAAAAGCTTGGCCATTTCAGATGTTCTAGCCAGTGTAATTCCAGTTCCTTATTTAGGTATACAATTGTATCTTGATGTGTTTCAAAAAGGCTGGGCCTGTAAAATAGGGCGGTATGTGATTATTATGTTCCCTTGTGTTACGATAAACAACCTGTTGGTTATAAGCTTTGGGAAGTATTTTTCAACTCGTAAAGTTCCACGCACGTTTAGTCTTTCTACCTTGAAAAAAGTAGCGATGTTTGCTTGGCTTGCAGGGTTTGTAGTTGCAATGATTCCTGCTGCGACCTTCGACGGGATAAGATATGATCTAAATGATACACATTACACTGTAATTTGCAGATATGATAATCAATATCTTCCGTTCAGGGTAACCTTTATAAGTTTTACGTTTTTGCAATACATTATACCAAGTTGTATTCTAATTGCAATAAATATATCGCTTATTATGACTGTATGGAAAAGAACAAGGCGAACCATCGATGTCGTGATGGATAATGGAGTTAGGTCGATGGTTAGAGCTGCCAGGAGCCGTTGCGTATATGTTGTCATTGCTCTAACTTTTGCATTTGTTACCCCTTATTTCTTTTACATTGCTTATGTTATCTACAACATGGCAGCCAAGCCAAAGATTAGTTTTGAAACCGACCAAGTCATCCGCACTGGGAGTACCATAATGGTGTTTTCAATCAGTGTTATCAACGTTATAATTCACCTTGTACAAATGAAAGATTTTCGCACATTTTTGAAAGATAAATTATTTTCCATATTTTGTAATGGGAATCCAACGATTGGGGTGGATGGTGTAGAAATGCAACCACAAGGAAACTCTTAAATACTGAAAGACCTAAGAGAGAGAATATCCATGAATAGCCACGATGTGTTTTTCTGTGCAAACAGCGAAAAAAACGAGACGACTTTCAGCCACTGCATACTAATGGCTTATAGTGCGCAATACGCCAGCCAATCAGAGTGCAGCACTTACATAAATGTACTAATAGCATTCTACTTAATACGGATGGATTTCAAAGGTCAAATAATGTAGATACTTGATTCCTTAAACTGCAAAATTTCTGAATGGTATAACGCTAATCAGCGCTAATAAACCCGCGTCACACTAAAAGTATTTAATAAATCGGGCTCAAATTTCTTGGGAAGGTTTATCGTGCAATGCACTGTTCAGAACTTTTATGTATGTAGCTTGATCAGAGACTTAAGCTCTTATGCTAATCAGAATGTTTTGCTTGGATGTGTTTTTGGTTTGGTTAATAGCGGGGTATAGCACAGCACAAATATGTTATTGTATATATTGTATATAAGAGAGCTTAAGCAATAAGGACGGCAACGCCGAGAACAACACCTGGTGAAAAATGAATTTTTATTTTACTTGAAAACCTCGCAGTTACCCAGATGTATTCCGTATATCTATTGGCTTAAGAACTAGCTCAAGGTGAATGTGTAAAGAGAGCGTTCAACCCCAAATAGAAAAACGGAAAATTAGCGTTCGTGGTGCACGTTGTCCAAAATACTCAGCATTTGGCCATTTCATGTTGTTGTTTTGCAAAGAACTGCCAAGAGGTGTACCAAGTTTTTTTTTAACGCACATGTGCAATTATTGTTCTGATCATTAAACCTTTTGTTTAGTGAAGTTCTCGTTGCATTTTGCCGTCATAGTTTGCTTTAGCTTTCTATTAAAAGATTTCAAACCCGGTATTGTAAATAGACTATGTAATGAGTAATGTTACCTGTTATTTAAGCTGGCCGTGTCAATACTGCTTTAAAGGTAAGATCAATATGTTATTAAGTAACAAGGCTGGATGGAACTTGAATACAAACTGTAGACGGTGGTAAAAAGACCATAAATACTATGCCTCCTCTTTAATTTTGTTCATTATTTTATGAATGTTAAAAATGCATGTTGTCCTTTCTTCTGCAATTCCATTGTGACCAACTGAGTAGGCATGTTTCTGTGTTTGAGAGGTTATACAGGATGCATATGATGACGAGAACATGAAGAAAAGAAAAAATAATGCCTTGACTTCGAGAGTATCGAAAATAAAAGGAATAAGGTCGATTAAGTCTGCAGAGCGCCTTTAATGAAAATAGATCGTTTTTCATCATGGCGCCTGAGAACAGATTTCAACCTTGCAGCTTTTGTTCTTGTTTCATCCAGACTTCTCTTTGATATTGATGTAAATACATGCTAATCTAACACGAAGACATGTCTTGTCAATAAAGTGTGTTTATTAACAATTGGTTCATGCTTTAGCGTGCACTATCGAGTTAGAGCACGAAAAAAGTGCATATTCAAATCTCAGATTTGGCTTAAACTTAAACACAAGAACAAAATAGCATTTTTAGGATATTCGTTTTGTGTACAAATGTAATTTGAAACGAGATTCAATGAAATTAAGACGGCCAGTGCGATATGAAATTTGACAGTTCTGGTCTGGATCGAATTTCACTGTTCGGTGAATATTTAATGAGCGACGATCACTCTCTTCCCAATAAATTTAAACGGCGAACTAAAAATTGAAAAGACTATTGAATATGGCTTTTTATTTCTATTCCCTAATGTTTTAGTTTACTTTTGTTTAGTTTTCTTGATGTAAGACCGGTATTGGTCCAAGGTATTCAAATTTTAAACAATTAGCGATTTGGTGTTGTTTTTTTTTATAATTTCTCAAAATTAGGAAAAATTATCGACATTTACAGGAAAGGCGTTATAGACAATTTTTTTTACATATTCGTTTAGGGGAAGGTTAAGCCTTTACATTGTTGGAACTGCCATGTTTTGATTTCATCCGCCAGCTGAGAAAAGAGGACCACAAAATGACCAATTTTTGGGTTGTTTCTCGAGCTTCCTAACGTAGGGGTGAGTAATATCATAGAATGCGAATAGATTACCTTCAAATTGCTTGAAACTCCTACAGCTCATAAAATAGAAGTAGATCTTTTTTGCTATGTAAAAATTATGGCGGTACAGGTTGTCTTTGCTTTGCACCGATTGCTTAAAAAAGGTAAACAATCGTATGAAATTCGGTCGCGCGCGAGCAAAATTCGGTCAAAATTATTTTTAGCTCTAGCGGAAAACACTTTAAACCAACAACCAAAAAGATTGTGGTTTTGTTACTTTGACATGAAGGCCTTTCACGTCTCAAAAACATCAGGCGATTTGATTTTTCGATCCGGAACCGACCGGTCGAAAATTAGAGAGACTGCCTCTTAAACTTCAATAGACAAACATGATAATGATAATTAAGTAATTTCGTGTTCAAGAAAGTTCATGCCTGGCTATCAGATTTTATAATGTTGGTCAAAAAGCCAGCGCCTCTTCTGTAAAGCACATTTTTGGGTCGTGTAGCTTAATTCCGTGAAACTGGACATGCTTTGCTTATCGTCGTGTCAACATATCGCATTATAATCTAACTACGTGACCGTTAAATTAATTCTAAAACGTGTACGGTGACCGCCTCAGCTCACTAGATGTGAAAGCTTGATAAAGGTGAAGATAACATTAAGCCTATGGAGGATTTCGGGAATTTGAAAGCGGCTGCTTAATTAATAGAGGTGACTGCTAAACAGAGGGCCGCTTAATGAAGGTGAAGATAACATTAGAGTGTGGGGGCGACAGAGTACAGTTTCATTGTACGGCACACGGAAATACGTAGGAGGAAGTGCTGATTAAATCCGCGCTTAATGGCAAAGCTTATCTGTTCAGGAAGCCCACGAAACGGTTCTTTGTAAGTGTAGTTTTTTTATCGTCATATATAATATCCATTTTTAAACGAGTGTGTTTTGGAGGGCTTAAATTTCACACAAGTTTTAAAATGCCATTTGTTTTCAGCTTTTTCTTTCGATTTCATGAAAGCAGCTGTTGTTTTTCTTTAAGTTTCTTGTATTTTCCATATAAAGCCACTGCTTTTTAGTTGGTTTCAGCAGTTTTAATGCAGCTTTGCCTCTATATATCTATATGGGAAAGCAAGAAATTGAAAACGACTTAAACAGCCATAAAACCACCCAGAAACGTTTCTGGAATCAAAGAAACAAACGACCAAAGCGAGGTAAGTTGTTTGCTATTCAAAAATCGTTCTCTTCTTTCTTTCAAGTTGGACAATTTTAACTCCTTACGTTTCGACTGTTGAATAACCCGAAACGTAACAGACGGACGCTCATCGAGCTTGGGCCACCTGTGGTAATGCCATACATTCAATTTTGCTCGCACTTTAGCAGTAAAACACATTTTAAATTTGATTTTTATTTGTGAAATTATCTCTTATGAAAAACAACATTTTTCTTTGTTCGATGATTAGCTTAAATTTTCCATATGTCCAGCTAAGATGAACTACTCAAAAAGTATTGCAACCGATCATGAACGGCCTTGTTAGCTCAAATACAGATCTCATCCAAATAAACACATAGATAAATATAAACAAGTTAATGAAAGGTCGCAACGCGAGCACGACACTTAAGTAAACACAAAATCGCAGTTAAAAAAATAAGATTAAGCAAAAACAAAGGAAAACTCATTTTAATCTCCTCGCAAACTTGACGGCCACTAAAACTATGAAAAGGCATGCATCAGCGCGTTGAAGTGAAAGGAGGTTGATGTAATTCATATTCTTGCTAGCTCGCGATTCGCCTTAAGCATATACAAACATCAGGTTTTGGAGCAGACGAGATATGATCTGCGATCGTCAAAGGCGCGAGCGGCTAGCGGAGAAAGAGGGGCGTGCTCCTCAGAAACTTATAAAATCTAGAAGCATTTTCACCATTTTTTTCCGAAAATATAATGTTGATGGCTACGGCCCTGAACATGACCAGAAAAATATCAAAGATAGAAAGGTTTTTAAATGGCTAAAGAGTCACTGTATCCAAAACCTGAGAGAGCTCGACTTCTCTAGGCACCTGATAACGCGAACCGAAAATTGGTGGGATCGGAAAGCGGAAAGTTCGAGAAATGTGCATCATGTAGAACTGAGTGCAGCAAATCTAAGGGAAAGGTATTTTGGTTCAAGGAATCAGGATGACACGGTATTCCTCATAATGAAATCACCTCTAATACTGTGTTTTTCGTGGAAAATTGTGACCAATTATCTAGCTTAGCAATAACATTCGGAGCTTAAGATTGTGATGTTTATGGGCGGCAATTAGTGTGTATTTCCTACCAAACATTAATTGTGTTGAAACGAAACTTAACTGAGCTAGAGCTCATGACATTCACTAAAATAAAGGGCAAAAGGAATTGAACTCCACTGATAAAATTTTTATAGGTACAAGCATGTACTAAAATAAATTTATTATCGAAAAGCATTTTTTCGTCCGTTTGTTCGCAACAGAGGCTTTTCTGTGGCTTATACTTTTCCCGTACAAATAGTATTATTATCTTATTGGTTTAGTTTTTGGTTTTAGTGTTCCTTTCTCATTGGCTTGGAAAAAGATGCGATTTAAACAAGAAATAGTGCGATTCGTGAATTGGCTAAGAGCCAATCAGATTGCAAGGATCACCAGTGATTTCAAAATGGATGTAATAAAATTGAATATCTTAGGGCAGAAGAATTTTGCTTACAGGAAAGTGAATTATCGTGAGGCACAACAAAATAAACACACGATAATATAAAATGGAACTGTTATTCTCTTATTATTTTTACGAAAATTAAATTAATACATATTTAATTTTCCCGTCTCACTTTTCTGGCCTGTAAATGATTCAAAAATTGAAATTGATCGGGGGTGGGGGCGGAATCATTGGACTTTAGATATTCATGATTCCTGTCTTGAATTACCTCAATGATTCGTGATTCATTTAAAAATTTCATTCGATATTCCTGATTCATTTTTACGACTATTTTGCAGAATGCGAAATATCAGCAAGCGCGAATTCACTCGCCTGGTCGTTCGCTCAGTCGGTCAATCGATGGGTCGTAGACTTTTGTTGTTTAGTGGGCTAGAAAGGGTCGTGTTGTCATTTATAGAACTATTGCAATCCAGATCGTATTAATAAAATATTTCTGGCTATTTTTCGCGATTCGGGCATAATGCGCTTTTAACTTATGCAAATTTGAGTTGAAATACGATCTTGGCGATGTTGGCAGGTCGCAAATTTGCATATTTGAAAGTCTTTACAAAAGCGTCTCGGATGTAATTTTTTCGTTCGCTCCCTTATTTTTTTTCTTGTTTGCTTGTGTTCCTTTGATAAAACTTCGCTTTTTTCATCAAATAATTTGAGATTTTTTTAATAGTTTTAATAATTAAAATAATAAGTAGGTTAGGTTTAAATACACGCTTCCTAAATTTCTTTATCAAACTTTAAACAGCAGTCACTTTCGACAGCAGTTTTTCATTCAGCAAGGTCAAAAATGCGTGTCTGTATCGGCGCCATTTAACAAAAGACTCCTCGCACGTTCCCAAAAATGACACGCTTGAAATTCGTACGGTTAACACGCAAACTCTCCAAACCTTTCGCACCATCCGTACGATCCACGCATTGTAAACCAAAAGTTTATTTTACCCGTAGTGATCACTAAAAATTCAACTCGTGTAACGCTGGATTTGGTGTCATAAAATAAACATTATGAAACAAATCAAGTTATCATGGAGAAGAATGTCCAGTTTATGTGCTCTTTAAAATAATAGCAATTAATATGAAATTATTGTTTACGTCGGTTATTTTCTTGATCCTTTTCATCTGGTGCTGCCGTAGCAGCACTCACTCACTCACTCACTCACTCACTCACTCACTCATGCCCTTTACGCCTAAGTGGCATGTAGGGCAGCAACGTGTTCCCTCCACATCTGGCGGTCCCTTGCCATGAACTTGATGCCCTCCCAGGTCTTCCCCATCTCCTTTATTTCCTTCTCAATCGTCCGTCGCCATGTGATCTTGACCGCCGTAGCAGCATTCACGCTATATTTTTTTTCTTTCCTTATTAGACAAAACTTGATTTTGTATAATTTATGTACTGTATCTCATTATTCATAAGTGGAATGCACATTGACTGTAGTTTTAATTGTTGTTTTCAAAGTTTGCATTGTATCACTGGATTTCACGGGTTTTCTAGCGTTACATTTTTTGTATCGTTGGTGACAGGTAATAGGGTGCGTTAAGCCTAAATTATTATAAATGGGAAGCAGTTATTAGCTTCTTGGAAAAAAAAAGACCTCGGAGATCGTGCGCGTGCCCGCCGGTGTGTTGAACTCTCGCTGCTCTCCATGCCTTCCAACCCAACGTAATGAGCCAACTTAACACACAGGTCCGCAAAGCGTATATGTGTCTAGAGCGTTATGCATCATTGCATTGCGGATTTTAAGAGGTTCAAAGAAGGGACAGCGGAAAGAAATTTATTTTTGGAAGAAAACCAAAATATTTTCATCGTTTTTGCTTATACCGATGCATATTGGTCATCATGCAAAATAGTCGTCGCCTTAAAGAGGCCTTTCATTCATAATTGTTTTCATCCAGTTTTCAAAATAACTTTCATCCAGTTTTCAAAATAACTTCACTTTGCCAAAATAACGTCACTGTATGTAACATACCTAATCACAGTCAAGTTGATAGGTGAGGGATGAAGATTTAAATCGCGTGCTCTCCCAGAAAATTTTGAAAATTAGACGCTTGGAAATGCTATTTTCGGCCATTTCTTTGATATGACTGTTAGGAAGTTTCGTAGTTTAATGCATTCTATTTTCACACGCCTCCAATATCGACAGAAACATCCATATAATTCATGATTCTTTTAGCCATCTCTCTTTATTCATGATTCCCAAGTTTTAAAAATTCATTCATGACTCCTACAAATTTTACAGCTATGATTCATGATTCATGATGATCCCACTTCAAACCCCCGAAAATTGACGTCGCTGTACTTAATTAGGTTGCTCGTTTTGGGATAAAACTTTTCTGCGTTAATCTCTTGCGGTGTGCAGGTCGAACAACTTTTACTGGACGTCGAAAAACTAAACCTATATAAACTGTTTGAGTTTCTTTTAGCTTCTGTGAGAAAATCAAAAATAAACACAACAAAGAAACTCACGGCAAAACACAAAAACACACTGAAGTCTCGGCAAAACGCAACAAACTTGCGACAGAACAACAAATCACAAGGCAACACAAACTCAACAATTTTTAATCTTTCGCGCGGTCGGGGGAATGAGACGAGTACAAATACCGTGTGATATTTGTACTCGTTTCGCGCGTTATTTGTACTCTACGAAGCAGTGTTGGATAATGAAATAACTTTCAACAACTGACAGCGCAGCATCGCGCGATTTCCCGCCAAAATACGACGTCATACCTCTTTCCCGGTGGGGTACCTTTGGAACTCCCCTCCACTTCCCCCAGAGTCCGTAGGGCGGTCGTACGCTCACGTGACAACCAAATTTTCTCGGCTTGATGGGTTTCCAAAGTTTGTTACCATGGCGATCCGCTGGCGGGCTTCGCGCGCTAGAGCCTCGCTGACAGCTCCGCTATTAATCGTTGTTATTCGGGTTAATAAATTTACAGGTATTTCCCACAAAGTTTTCGTACCAAACTTTGTCTATTTCTTTAACTCTCCACCTTTCAAGCAAGTGTAATGTAAGTTTATTAAGTATTTAAAAAGTTACTTTGATAATTATGGTACTGTAATATAGTTAATCACGTGAAAAATTATGACGTAATATTATGTAGAAACAGTGTCATGTATTTCAAAAAGTCTGCCATCTTGGTTTTAAAAAACTTTGAAGAAAAAAACCGGAGAACACTTCACAAATGTATTTGAAAGAAAATTTTGGTAAAACACCCTTTGAAAACATGTTTGTTATAAACGTGTTCTCCCATAGTGTTTTAGGAAAAGTAACAAAGTTTCGTCGCTATTGCGTGAATGCTGTTTAAGCAAGACATTTTGTGTCTCCCACAAGCTAGTGTTAACGAATGTTTACCCATTACCCACCTACCTACCTACCTACCTACCTACCTACCTACCTACCTACCTACCTACCTACCTACCTACCTACCTACCTACCTACCTACCCACCTACATACCTACCTACCTACCTACCTACCTACCTACCTACCTAACTACCTACCTACCTACCTACCTACCTACCTACCTACCTACCTACCTACCTACCTACCCACCTACATATCTACCTACCTACCTACCTACCTACCTACCTATACCTACCACCTACCTACCTACCTAACTACCTACCTACCTACCTACCAACCTACCTACCTACCTACCTACCTACCTACCTACCTATACCTACCACCTACCTACCTACCTACCTACCTACCTACCTACCTACCTACCAACCTACCTACCTACCTACCTACCTACCTACCTAACTACCTACCTACCTACCTACCTACCTACCTACCTACCTACCTACCTACCTACCTACCTACCTACTTGCCCGTCTGTCTGCCTCCCTGCGTTCCTACGTACCTTCATTTTTGCTTGCTGACGTTAAATCTCACTATCAAATTATTTATCTTTCAGTGAAGAGGTAGAGGCCACTATGCCCAGTTTGTCCTTTATTCTGGAAGACCGTTTCTGTCAACCTTTTTGAACAATAAAAAACAAAGACAATTCAAACAATATTGTAAGTACCAGATACATAATCTCAAAGCACTGTTGACTCATTTTACTTGTCGGAGGTGGGGGTGGGAGGGGAGGGAGGTTTGTTACCCTTTTCGTAATTAATTTGGTTTTCGAAATTCTAACCTACCAGACACTTCAAACCAAAGTTCCTAATCGGCATAATACACGATTTCTTACCGATATAAACGATATGCCAGAGTAATTCAAAGGCATATTTCGCGCAAATTTGACGTATCCAATGCAACCCTTTTTTGTACAATTTAAAAGTAATAAAAAATTCTGTAAAGAGAAATTGAAAATCAAAAAAAACATTCAGTTACATAACTGAAAATTTATCATTTTGGTGAATAGAAGTACCACTAGTTTATTTGACAACTTTATTGAGATAGCAACGACACAATACCAACGATGGGAGACTTAAACGCGATATCTCCACTGCTAAACTGTGACTTTTTCAACTAATTCTTTTTTAATTTCTGTTTTTTTGGCTTAAAGACTTCGCCCGTTGACCTGAAAAGTCCGGAATGGACGGAACACGTATGGTGTCCAGCTTTTCCAACCTGTCCACACCCATCAACGGAACAGAATTTGTTGGTAAAATATATGTCTTTAGTCCTCTGACCTCTTCAACCAAACTCACACTGTTGGTGTTGCTGGTTGCCATAGCGATAGTAGGCTTTGGAGGAAATATTCTCGTACTACGCTTCTTGAAGACTAAGGAAGGGACAGATTCTTTTATGAAGACATGCTCCTTTCAAAAGAACTTTAATTTCTGCATTAAAAGCTTAGCCATTTCAGATGTTCTAGCCAGTGTAATTCCAGTTCCTTATTTAGGTATACAATTGTATCTTGATGTGTTTAAAAAAGGTTGGGCCTGTAAAATAGGGCGGTATGTGATTTTTATGTTCCCTTGTGTTACCATCAACAATCTGTTGGTTATAAGCTTTGGGAAGTATTTTTCAACTCGTCAAGTTCCACGCACGTTTAGTCGTTCTACTTTGAAGAAAGTAGTGATGTTTGCTTGGCTAGCAGGGTTTGTAGTTGCAATGATTCCTGCTGCGACCTTCGATGGGATAAGATATGATCTAAATGATACACATTACACTGTAAAATGCAGGTATGATAATCAATATCTTCCGTTCAGGGTAACCTTTATAAGTGTTACGTTTTTGCAATACATTATACCAAGTTGTATTCTAATTGCAATAAATATATCGCTTATTATGACTGTATGGAAAAGAACAAGGGGAACCATCAATGTCGCGATGGATAATGGAGTTAGGTCGCTGGTTAGAGCTGCCAGAATCCGTTGTGTATATGTTGTCATTGCTCTATCTTTTGCATTTGTTACCCCTTATTTCTTTTACATTGCTTATGTTATCTACAACATGGCAGCCAAGCCAAAGATTAGTTTTGAAACCGACCAACTCATCCGCATTGGGAGTGTCATAATGGTCTTTTCAAACGGTGCTATTAACATAATAATTCATCTTGTGCAAGTGAAAGGTTTTCGCACATTTTTGAAAGAAAAATTATGTTCCATATTTTGTAATGGGAATCCAACGATTGGGGTGGATGATGTAGAAATGCAACCACAAGGAAACTCTTAAATACTGGGGAAGACCTAAGAGAGAGAATATCCATGACTAACCACGTTGTGTCTTTCTGTGCAAAACACAGCGTGCAAGCTCGAAATGTGTTCCTGGCGAAAATAGCGGGTTTTTCCTTGGTGAGTTTGCTGCTTGAAGACAATCTGTTATTGTCTCAGTGGAACCTTTTTCGGTATTGTTTTTGCATTATTGGAATAGATTGTTCTCTCTCTTTTGTCCCACTTTACTTTTTTTTCTACAATTTTAAAGATGGTAATTCTTGGATGGCCAATTTTCAAAGATCTATAATGATCCTTGTTTCTTCCTTTCTTAATGGACGAGATACGATTGCCTAAAGGTTTTGGACCTCAAACGGTCTGGGTTCTAGGCCTCCTGAGGTAATTTTGTTATACTTTCTGTTAACCGGGTAAGGACCGCTTGAACAAACAGAAAATTGTAGCCAGATCTTTGTGTAGATCATGAACAGCAAGGAATTTTAAACATACTTTTCTTTTCACAAAACGCTAGCCGGATCAGACTGCTGAAAACTTTTAAAATTGTTAGTTCTTTTAAGGGAACCTCCACTCTTATGAGAAGTCGAGGTTGAATTGTTGAAACTAGTTTCCAAATTTTACTTTTTAAAAAAGACCGAAAGAGAATTTGTGTCAACCAAGTCCATGTATGTTGACTGTTACTGCAGTACAGGAAGTTATAGATCAGCGGAAATCACCACTTCACTTAGTGGCTGCCTATGTTGCTGAGTAACCGCGCTTCCTTGCTAGTCGCCATGTTTTCGTATCACAAGTGTGATTCGTGTAGTTCAAGTTAATCCGTGCAATCCTTTAGTCATCCGCCTTGGTTAGGCGAACTAAGTTGTTATCTCGGGAATAAAGTGGTTCCTGTGAATAACAACGGTGTTTATTTGTGTTTGTCGAAACTCCTCCAAGCGAACAAGTGCGACGTTCGGGGGCAGCCACAGTTGACCATTGTTTGGTCGATATCAGTTGGCCGTTCAGCCAATCAAAACTCCGGAAATACATTATTGAATGCTTCAATTAATAACATTTGTAAAATGTTAATTAGAGATCGTTATTTCGGAGTTCATGAGCCTCTTGAATCTAGTAATTTATGTTATCGGATGCAAAAGCTAACATAAATTATAAAGTTCTTCAGTGTTTAAACTTTACCTCACTGGCATATGACTGCGTAGAGAATGCTATATACAAATTGACTCCAAAGGTCTAGAGAACTCGCGAAACGTGTATATAGCTGCTTTCAAAATTGCAAAATTGCTGAGTGGTAACAGCGTTTATCAGCGCAAACAAAACCGCGTCACACAAAACTATGTAATACACCGGGCTCGAATTTCTAGGGACAGAATTGTTATATATGTAGCTTGATCAGGGGCTGAAACCCTTATACTAGTGAGACAAATATAGTAGGAAAAAATAATCGCCTATTGCGAAACAACTAGTTGTTAAATAAGTGACTGATTTCCAGGTATTAGACCGCAAGTATGTTATTTTGTTAATGGAAATGACTTCACTTCTTTCAAGAAATTTTATTGTCATATACCCCGCATTCAGAACGCAAGTTTTTCGATTGGACAACAGCGCATGACGTGACACACCTTACACATTTTTTAGCCTATATATCTATTCATTCGCGCCATTTTTTATCATTCGTTAACGGCTGTAGTTTGGCAGCCGAGAGCTCATTTTTACCAAATTCTTAACCAGAGAACGTCTTAATTTTTAATCAACACCTCAAATCGCTTTAGCTCCCAAGGGGAATAACACTAAAACGTGATCTGGTTGTGCGTAATTTCTGATACATTATTGTTTTAGTAGTGGTTTTCTTAGTTTGTTTGGCTAGTTATAGAGGGTTTTTATATGCCGTCACGGCAGCCATATTCAGTTGGTGTACCAAGCATTTCCCCCGGAAATTAAGCAATACTTTTATGCAAAGTAAACCAATATGGCCGCTGGTCACGTGAGTAAAAGCGCCCTACTTATTTGTTTGCTTCGATTTTTGTTTGGTTTGGTTAATTGCGGGGTATGATAAAGCACTATTATGTTACGGCAGCGTCGAGGACAACACCTATAGTGAATATAGAGGTTATATTTTACTTCAAAATCTCGCAAGTATGCAGATGTATTCAGCGTATCTATCGGTTTAATAATTAGCTCCAACTAAATGTGTAAAGAAAGTGTTCAACCCCAAATACACGTTATCCAAAATACTCAGAATTTGGTCATTTCATGTTGTTACTTCACAAAGAACGACCCAGAAATGTACCCAGTTTTAAAACGCATGCAAAGAGCAATTGTTCTGCCTTTTGTTTAATGACGTTCTCGTTACCGTTGCCGTGGTACTTTTCTTAAGCTACCTAAATAACACTTCTGTCAAACCGGTATTGTAAATAGACTATGTTAAGAGTAATGTTACCTGTTATATTAGCTGGCCATGTAAATGCAATACAATACTAATATGTTATTAAGTAACAAGGTTGGATGGAACTTGAACACAAACTGTAGACGGTGGTTAAAAGACCATAACTACTGTTTTTCCTCGTTAATTTTGGTCATTATTTATTTTATAAATGCTAAAAATGCATGTTGTCCTTTCTTCTGCAATTCTACTATGACCAACTGAGTATGCATTTTTCTGTGTTTTGAGGTTATATATGATGCATATGATGGCCAGAACATGGAGAAAAAAAAATGTCTTACCACCGATATTATCGAAAATAAAAGGAGTAAGGCCGATTAAGTCTGCAGATGTTTTTCATCATGGCGCCTGAGAATATATTTCAACCTTGCAGCTTTTGTTCTTGTTTCATCCAGACTTCTCTTTGATATTGATGTAAATACATGCTAATCTAACACGAAGACATGTCTTGACAATAAAGTGTGTTTAAAAGTGTTCATCAGTCACTGGCCTGGCCTAGATTTTTATGTTGTTCAGTTGCTTCAGCAGATGTTGGTGCACGGAAAGATGACTTGTCTCGGAGGATGAGAAAATATTCCATGCACTCGAGAAAATGTTTAGCTCATTTCATTTGCAAAAACTCATTACACATTCTAGAGTCAACTACATATTCCATCATTACATATTCCACAGACAAGGCAACAAAACGGAAATGCTCAAGTGTTAAATTATATACAGGGGTTGCGTTTTCACTAGGACAATTTATGTTGACTAGAAAAAGTCAGAAAGGTCCGGAAATACAGTGAAAACAGCTTGCCCTATATTTAGCGAGTTAAAAATACAAGATGTTTTCACGAGAAAAATCAAGGGATTATCTCGCCTTTATGACCGGAAGATCACGCAAACTCATACTTCCTCGCGAGTTAGTTTAACTTGTCCTGATAAATGCGCAGCCAATCACATTGCGTGTAATCACAGACGCCTGTCAAATAATCTGGCAATATTATTTGCCACACGTTCAACTCGCGGTTCAGTTTGCAAAACCAAACTTTTAAAGTAAAGTGCTCGCGCCACAGATGATCTTGATATCGATCCAAAAGGAGCTGCTCGAACCAAAATTGTGGCTTGGGTAAACCCACATGTCTTGTGCTTACGACGATGAATTTTGTTTTCTTGTTGGATCGACAGGATTACAGCATTTCGTCGCATCCTCCTCATCTGGAGAGACATTAACCACATCCTCTCAAAGAAACTCCTTCCCCTTCGCATAAATATAGCGAGAATCAGTACAAGTCTTTGCCTCCCGTCATTTTTGAAAAAAGGTGTTCTGCAAGAGTTTGTTAGCTGGCTGGGAATGAGGAGTTGTTGTTGTTGTTGCTGGAAGATGTGTTTGTTCTGCTGTAAAAGTTTTCCTTTTGGAATGGGCTGGCACAGCATGGAAATGAATGAAACGGTTCTACATTGAGAATTATCGGGATAAGTTGCCTTTGGTATACGCGAGGCACCCTGTTATCCTCCCCCTCCCCCCACGGAAGGGCTAAATGTGGACCTAGTGCCACACCCAGCGTCTCATTTTGTTGTGGTATATTTGGTTTACCTTTTCCTAGCTGGGAGATTTTTTAAGGCCTTGCTTGGAAATGAAATTTCGTGCACGATTCTCCTGGGAGTGCGGAACAAGTATAATTTTCCCAGCAACTAAAAATAAAAAAGCATTTATTTGGTGTTTATTTGTACATTGTACTTTGTACATTCCCTGATCAACTCTAAGAAATTGCTTCGTTAGATGCCCCTGTATATAGTGTAAACGTAATTTATTTCGGTCGGTTTTGATTGATTTCATTGAAATGGAGGCATGCGGTTACACCGCACTCTTTCTTGCCATAAACAATACCACAAAAGCCCAGTGTACGGCAGCTAGTTTATGTTGAATGACACTTGCCATGTGCAAGGTACAGAAAAACGAAAGAAACAGTAACCGAAGATCGAGCGCAGCGTAGCCAATACTTCGAAGTACCGTTAAGCCCTTCATGTTACTAAAAAAAGATAAAAAAACCAGCATTATTTTGCTTCTGAATTCCAAAGACTATCACTTTAAAAAACCATCATATTTTACTTCAGCCCTTCCACTTAGGTGGTTCTATGGTTACTGCTCTGTGGTGGACATCGAAATTTCAAGCAAGTACGTAAGAAAAAATGGTGGTTGGTGCAATATACTGTACTCGTATTATCCGTGTTGGACTGGAACTAGCGTGCAATAGAGGCTAATGCGGGGAATATCATTAGCAACAGCTTCATGTGATTTGCATTTGAAAAGATTCCACGCACTAGCCTCAATTGCAAGCTATTTCCAGTCCAATACCGAGAATACGAATATGGTCTGTTAAGCGAAAACGTTTCGGAATTCCTCCTATGAAATCAATCGAATCGCAGTAATTATTTAAGCTAGGGATCAGATTAAGAACTATGTACTAATTTAAAGTGCCCGAAAAAAACCCGCACTGTGAATTTCCTTCTAAGCATTAGTCCAACAGGGACAGGCCGTGGGCAATAAGAAGGTAATCAATCCTTACTTCGTAAATAATTCCTGATCGTAAAGAGCTGAGGTTGGTTATTTCGTGGAAATTTTGTACGGGTATTTGTGAATGTTCACACAAAAATGACGATGGTTATCCTCATTATAAAAATAGAGTCATTGCATAGATGCATGATAAAAAATCTTTTTCATGGCAATAATCCCTTGCTAATCGCAAAGCAGTAATTACTATATTGTGCTTTCCCTAAAAATTGATTCTCAATGTATATAATAGTAACAAAATATTCTAAATGAGCATGTTTGAGCTTAATATGAACGAGGTCATGATTAAGCCTTATAAATTGTCTGCTAAGAAATGCAGCGTGGCTGCTCATAGAGCAGCTTTCCGTCTACTCATCGTAGAATCTACGGACGTAGTTTCTTTTCTGTAAACTACTATTATGTCAATGTTAATTTTGCCATGTGCTATACTTAATATTAACGCTTAGTAAAAAACTTGTACTTGTCGTCATCGAGTAGTCCCTCCTCCACACAGGATGGGAGGTCGACGTCGAGTTCTTTATTAAAACTCTGTGTCACGGTTCTCCTCTCCTTCGCCTTCACTGCTTTCATGCGCATGCCCGGTAACCTGGCCGTTAGCCATGTCATCGTTAGCCTCAGCATCCAAGCCTGGCTGAGCCCGCAGTGAATCGTGTACAGGGATATCTGAAGACAGAAATTCTCCCGGTATTCTACTGAAGCGAACCTCGTCATACGGAGCCTCTTCCTCTGTCGGTATTTCGTCGTGTACCTCTAGGTAGTCCTGTAGTACAGCATCAAAAGACAACGACATATTTAAAGGAGCTAGGTCACGGGGATTTTGCGGAATTTTGGTTTAAACAATTCTGAAATTAGTAGTAGGCAACTTAAGGTGGGGTACACCCGATTTTGAGTGAAATTTTAAGAGGTTTAAGGAAGGGATAGAACAAGGAAAATTATTTTTGAAACACAAACAGACAGTTGACCCCAACGCAAGAGCACTCCAGGTTGTCAGGGGACTGTTTGGGTGTCCATATACTAATTTTTAACTTCAAATTCTAATTTTAAAACCACATTAAATCTTTATATTTCTTATTTCTCCAAATTTTACTAATCCTTTGAGAAAAACTATCCCTTTCCAAACATCCCCAAAAATCACCAAAAAATTTACAAAACACCGCTCAACATAGCTTTGTGAAATGAGCATAGAGTTTCTGGATTACTTGAAACGCGGACATCACATTCGCATTAAACCAAGTTTAGCGGTGGAAAAACAGACTTTAGGTGTACCCCCGCCTTAACCCACGAAAAACATTATCTTTGAACACATAAAGGAATACATAACGTTACTTTGCGGGGAGAAACCAAGGCTATAAACATCAATTTTTGGAAGACGCACGGAAACAACTTGAAAAGTTTAGCCTTAATTGTTCAAGTTGTAATCCATTTCCATCCATGCTATCCGTTGCTTAAGACGCTTGTTAACAGTTAATGCTCTAATATAAGAATTGTTAACAAAAATGGACAATTATTTTTATGTTTCCTCCGACGCAAATATGTACTTTTGCTGTTCATAAATATTTTAAAGTCCATGACAACGCCCCTTTAAGAAATGTTAAATGAAGTGCGTTTTGACATAACTTGATGCAAATATTAGAGAGAAGGTCTCACATGAATGACTTGCTTCTCTTCCAGAGGACAATAAAACAAACAACAGGAATAATGCCCCTTACTCCAAAAACAATAGCAACTGCTACACCAGAGGACCAGTAGAATTACAAGCTTGTGAGAGCTGCTATACTACTAAGAAAGTTAGGAAGTTCAAGCGTAAACCTGAGCTGCTGGCGTGGGTTTACATAGGTTCTACCGAATTCTTCCGTACTTACTCGTGCAAGTTTTTAAGACAAGAGTTCGAATCATTTAACGGACACTTTGATTGGTTTGTTATCGTGTTTTGATGGCGTGAAGACATGGTACGGTTATGACGTAATAATTTTGCTGGCTTTATTTGATACATTTTTATTTGTTGTTTCATAAAAAAAGAAATTGTGCTCCTTGTTTATAAAAGCAAAGGAACTTATAAGCGGCGGTTTACAGTATGCTACTTACAGCTTCTGCTGACAACAAGCTGTCTATGATCCGAGCAAGCTCATCAAACTTCGGTCTTTCTTTTGGGTTTGCGTGCCAACACCTTGTCATGATATCAAAGCTAAACAAGAAAAAAAAAACAACAAATTATTGAACGCGTTTTGTTATTCATAAAACACCCAAGGCTGAGGAGCTGTCGACGTCTATTATCCATGGATTGTTGTACATGACGACCATTCCTGAAATTTAACAATTTCGCATGCCAGTGAGCATAGAAAAATACATATAACTTCTTGGCTAATAGAAAATTGCGATTTATTGTCAACACTGTCGGGCATGATCTGGGTTCTTGTCAGCTAAGAATTAGTGGAAATTCTGTGCGATTTCACGGGGGAATGTTTTTTAAGTCTTAGAGTTTGTGTTTAGAAAGATTGCCAATATACGGCGATTATTCGACAAGTAATATTAAAAAAAAAAAGTGTAATAAAAATTACGACGTTTGAAGTTTTAAAGACATGCTTTGAATATACCGTATCCATCGGTTAAAAAATACAAGCAATTTGCAGTCCCTTAATACTCACGTTTCATCAGTACATCCTTCAGGCCTTGGCAATCGTTCGCCTCGTTTTAAGGCAGCAACAATTTCCTGTCCTCCAAGGGCAGCATAAGGAACTTGACCTTGAGGATGAACAAAGTAAAGCATATCCAGTTAGCCAGCTGATAATAGCTAGAACGAACATGGATTTCCACAAAACGCACGACCAGCTTTAAACATCCTTCATTCAGTCCATATAATAATAATGGATTTTAATTATTATCATCACCATATTCGTGTTTACGTCCTATAAAGAATAGGTTGAGCCATTAAGGTTTAATTCTAGCATATTACGGCAATGACACTCCAAACATGACAAAACACAAAACTGAAGTAAAACACCCTTCAAGAACATGGTTGCCATAGAAACGACAAACAGTCTCACCTCCAGTTTCTATTTCCCACAGAACAACACCAAATGCCCACCTATAACCAAGAGAGCAAAAGTTGTTAAATACAAATTACTGAAGTTAATCTCCAAGAGTGATCAGTATTAGGAAGAAGAGTAAATTGAAACGTGCTTCTAAAGTAAGAGTAACGCTTCTGGTCTCGAAGAGAAAGAAAACAAATTTTCGCGTCGTTAATAGATGCTTACTGTATAAAGAAGTTTAGGGAGAAAGGAAGGCGGGGGAAAGCATTTTCATCTTATTTGCGATTCATTTTCAGAATAGTTTGATGAAAGGCAAAACGTAGCACAACAGATAATTGAGAAGACATCCGTCGCATTTAAAGATTGGATGGCGTAGTCAAACATCCTAGCGCGTGCTAATCTTTTAACGAACGCAATTTTTACTCTGATGAAGGTGGACAGAGGCCACCGAAAATTTAATGTTAAAAAAACCTAGATCAGATGAATCATTCTAGTGAAATTAAGTCTACCGATCGCCACAGACAAAGTGTATTTACAGTGATCAGTATATTAACATCTACTGTACTGGTATATTTTCAAGCAGTGTAGGTGGAGGAAAATCACCAACACTAAAGCTACGTCACAGGAGTTTTGCAGATTTTTGGTCTAAACTGTACTGAAATTTTTGGTAGGCAACTTAACCCATGAAAAACATCATCTTTGAACATCAAGAGGAAAATATAACTTAAATCAGTTGCGGAAAGAAATAGCACCGCGGCTATTTTTTGAAGACACGTGGAAACAACTTGAAACGTTTAGCGTAAATTTTTCAGGTTGTAATCCATTTCCATCTAAGCCATATGCAGCCAAAGACGCTTGTAAACTGTTTGAGTGCTCTAATATAGCAATTGTCAATAAAAATGGACCGTTATTTTAAGGTTTTCTACGACAAAAATACATATTTTGGCTGTTTAAAAATTTGTTAAAATCCGTGACATAGCCCTTTAAAATTCATACAGAGTAAAATTTTAAAAAACGTGTAAGCTGGTTTGGTTGGCCATAGCTTTCGGAAGGCCTCACATGAATTGCTCGCTACCCTTCGAGAGAACAAGAGAACAAACAGCAGGAACAATGCCGCTAATCCCAGAAAAAGTGCTTTACTAGAGGACCAGTAGAATTAACCTTACGAGAGCTTCAGGGACCGCTGAAACCTTTTAAAAGGGGTAGGGCTAAAAACTCTGGCCAAGACAAACAAGCATCTGGGGTCACTGCCCTGCCATTTATCATGCATTTGCGTTCCATCATATTTACAACCCCAATTAATATAACATAGTCGCCCCAACTTAGTATTTAAATAAAACTGCCAAAGATTGCTACTTTTTGAAGTGCCTTGCGGTTCAACTGTGCCGAGCCTTTGACTACGTGACGTGCATATGTAAAAGTAGAAGCCTTTTGTTACTTTCAAGTGGTAAAATATCCCTTGCATCTGGAGCTCTAAAAAATCAACCCAAGCAAGAAAGTGGTAGGGCTATAGCCCTACCAGCCCCTCCCCCTCTGCGGTCGCTGAGCTACCACACTACTGAGATACTTGCCATAGCTCAAATGGTTTGTAGATATGGGATGCACAGTGGCCTAGTGGTAACCTCGTTCGATTCCAGTTCCTAACGGTCAAGGTACGATCGTTGATCGGAATGATTGTTGTGTTCTTAGACTAAGAACAGGAGCCATAATTATTATGGCTCCTGACAAGACATTTTATAAAACTCTCCAGGACAATTTCCATTCGAATACGACCCGAATATCGATCAAAACAAAGACTGTTCTAAGGTAATACTCACACGTCACTTTCAGAAGTATATGAGTAATCTTCCAGCGATTCCAAAGCCATCCACCTGACTGGCAGCTTACCCTGCAAAAATAGTTAAACTGAAGCACAACTTATGTAACTTATGGTTTGGGTTTCGTTTAATGGAAAAGCAGATGGTTTTGTTTGAAATATGTTGGTTGAGTTCCTGTTTCATCAACGCTGTCAGCTGGCAGTATTTGTGGCACGATGGCATAAAGTAAAAGACTTAACAAGGGACTATGCTAGCTGGTGATTCTGCTCACTGGGGTTATTAGTTGGCGTTACATCTGTCAAAATTCTATTGTTCCGCGCAGTAATACGATAAGAAACAGGACTCTGGTCGCATAAAATCAGACTCGGCAAAATTCAGCCTTGCGAATAAAACTTATGTAAGATAATGTTTGGAGGCAGCATGGTCTAGTGGTTAGGGCGCTGGACTTGTAATCCGGAGGTCCCGGGTTCAAATCCTCCCCACTGCCACTAGATGGATTTGTCTTTGGCGGTCCCGAATTCAACTCCTCTACGCTTTGTATATAGCCAACTGGTCACCCTCCTGCCAGTTGGGATTTTTAACAAATTTCTGTTCTATATGTAATATTTGTTTGCTTATTTAAAGTGCCCATAATTAGTACAACAGTGCTAAATACTCTGGCACTTAAATAAAGTGATTTATTTTTTTTATTTATTTATTTTTTTAATTTGTTTGCTTGAGTAAAGGTGTTAGAAGTGAAGTCTTTTCCACAAATGTGTAGTGTTTGAGCTTAGCGTGTCGCTTTCAGCGAATGGAGACAACATACAGAACATAGACAACCAAAATAACTCAAAGTTTAATTTTATAATTATACCGCTCTACAAGAGGAAAGAAGATTACAAACGCTTAAGATTTTAAAAAGTCATGTACCACTATTCTCATATTCAAAATAGCAAATGCGACTCAAACGATCCCTTACCGCATAGACGCATGTTTTCCATAAATTGTTTGATCATCGCGAATCACAGCGACGCCAAGTAAAACAAAACAATATCCTTGGTATTGAACTCTTTGCTAAATAGGCTATGAAGAGCGAGCAAAGTAAATTCTGCAATGTAGAACGAGCGGATATGTTTCGACCGACAAAGCCTACCGTTAAAAGGCATTGATGTTACGTCAAATTAAACACAACACTGCAAAGTGTTGCGTCTCTCGCTGTGTTCGTTGAAACATCACTTGCAAACGGCTGATCTTTTCTCCACAATTTAGGTGTCTTTTCAGCGACCCACACAGCCAATGAACAGAATATGCTATCTAG
The DNA here is from genome assembly GCA_963693305.1 of Meandrina meandrites. NCBI lineage: Eukaryota > Metazoa > Cnidaria > Anthozoa > Scleractinia > Meandrinidae > Meandrina > Meandrina meandrites. The sequence goes on along the minus strand of OY855907.1, from coordinate 14,633,456 downwards.
CCAAATCACCAGATGGCTCCTTTCCAAAACATTGAGTTTCGTGGCGTTGTTGTCGCAAAACATTTCAAGGCCGCTGCTAGTTCAATGGCTGCCATGCAAAGGCATAATACGTCCACGTAGTTGTGCACAAAAATTGCTCTAAAAGCGAAAAGCCTGAAGCCTAGGCAAAAAGGTTCTTTGAACGATGAGAAAAGTTCGACAATAAATTTCAACACAAACTTCACAAGGGTGACTGAGATATAACTCGATGGAAACAGAAAACGATTCTCCCGACCAACTTGATATAGTTTACCAAGCGCCTTCAAGAGGTCTCGCTCCGTCGCGCGCATGCGCCACAGGCGACATAGTCCCTTTAAATGAAAAAAAAAACTTGTCTCTGGTAGCAGGGTTACCCTCTTTTCTGGAAGTTGGCCTCGCGCCCCAGGATCACCCTACCTTCAAAGCGAGTGAATCTCCATCCAGGGTTACCCTACCACCTCCGAGCCAACTTCCGCTTAGCCTGCTCGCAGGCTAACTTCCGCTATCTCTTTATAAACAAACACATGAAAAGCTATTTCGCCTGGGTTAATTCGGTGTGGAGGGTAACTTTGCAACTAGGGACAACTTTTCTCCGTGTAAACATTCCCTTATATTAGGCACGTCAACGACAACAATTGCCTAATAAATCAAGATCTCCATGGATTCATCTACAAAGCAAAGAACACGTCCTCATCAGAAAACGAAAATGAAAACACCATCAAAAAATTTATCTTACCCCGGATGTGGTTTCGTACGCGCCGCTTTCGTAGATGTCACGTGCGAGTCCAAAGTCTGACACCATTGTAATGTTTCCTTTTCCAAGCAAAACGTTTCTGCAGGCTAAGTCACGATGCACGCACTGTAGACAAAATTGAAAAGTATAATCAGTAAATGCCAGATAGCTGATATTCTTACTGTTACCATCAAATTAAGAAGTAGCAGCTCGTGTAAGCTTGTAATTTTACTGGTCCTCTAGCCTAGCAGTTGCTATTGGCTTTGGGGCTAGGGGAATTGTTCCTGTTGTTTGTTCTATTGTTCTCTCGATGGGAAGCCAAGCATTCATGTGAGACCTTGCGAGAGCTGCTTCCCGACCCCTGGAATTTGCTACATGCTCACAGCAGGCTCTGACAACAAGGAAGTAGAACGCTTCTTTACCTTTACTTTTGCCAGATGGTTCATTCCCTTAGCGATGCCGTACGCAAATCGCAGTTTTTCAACGTTGCTTATTCCCTGAGACTCTTGGATTTCCGCCTTATTCGCAGTGTTAATGTAGTCTCCATAGTCCTGCTTCTTGTGCTTCCGAATATAATCTAATAAGCACCCGTTCTCAGCGAATTTCACTATGACCCACAGAGGACCTACGGAAGAAACGGTAACTTCTTTTAAAGCAGCACATTAATCCACTTGTCGACCGTTGTAAGAAACATGCAAACTAAATTAAACTTCTGTCAAGTTACCAAGTGACGACCATGAAATTTGATAGTTGCTAGAAAATTCAGAAAGTAGCCATCCTCCTACTGCATTAGCGACGTCCCAGGCTAGCGACTTCGCTCATTTCCCTTTCGTAAACAGTCGATGCCATTTTTAACGGTCAATGTCATCATTGGTGACCAAGCTTTTCGGAATGGACGATGCTACATCTGCTCTAGTTTAGGCATGGATTAAGTCGAAACTGTGCTTTGATTATAAGATTAAATTAAGTCCAGATAAGCGATTATTAAATCTAAGCTAGATTCACGCTAGGGATAGGGTCATCTATAATAGATGTAGCAGTAAGAAAGTCACCTTATTTCATTAAATTTTTTCGGGGGTTTGGAGGGTCAACGTGGTGGTATAATGGTGAGAGAGGGATGCTAGCACGTCAGAGGTTCCAGGTTCGATTCTGGGTGGTGACGTACAATTTTTTTTTCTTTTTAGTAGAAAAACGAAAAATCGATGATAGTGAAAAGTGTCGCTAAAATGGCATCGACCGTTACTTTGAGGTCGTTACTTTGAGAACTACGGCATAAGTATATGGGACGTATTTTACATAATCTTGCATTGTGGCTTTAGTTACAAGGGCTGCCTTTCTTTGAGTCTTCATACTTTTGCATGTTATTCACTTAATTACCCGGTGTGCGACAAATGCAGAGTGCAGACTAGCAGACCTTTTAAGTATATATCGTGTTACACTTACCATTATTGAGGGCTAACCGTAAACAGGCTAACCGAAGAGTTATTCAAGCTCCCCGGAGCGCTATTCAGATTGCCAGTCTGCAGGTCTACAGTCTGCATTTGAATTACCCATCAATGTTAAAACATGTACCTCCTTTCAAATCCGAGCCTAATCATTGGGATAACCTTCACTATTTTAATAAATGGCCATTAATTTGTTATTTTAAAGAGACATTGTCAAAAAAGGGAAATATGTACTTGGGTTTAGTAAAGAAGGAGAAAAAAAACATTCTCAAACTCATTAATAATTCACCATTACATGAATAAGAGGTTAGCAGTTAGACCTACCATCATCTGAGCATGCGCCGATCAAGCTAACAACATTAGGATGATTGCCAACCGAGGCCATGATATTGAGCTCATTAAACAAGTCTCGTAACTCGACTTCAGTGCCGTGCTCTAAAAATGAAGAATTCAGTACAAATTAAAAGAATGATGGTAAGAGGAGTTGTATCATTTTTGACACACTCTAAAATGTAAATCTCTATATAACTAACATGAACTATCAGGAAGATTCCTGGGAAGACAGAATATAATTGTATTAGAATGGGCTGCAAAAACAGGGTTGAAATTGGGCCAAACTTATTTGAAATCTGTTTGAAAGCTGGCGTGAGCAACCACTTTCAAAAGTCATCTGAGTAGTATAGGATGCGTGTTTTTGTCCACCTGGTGGTTAAAGTCATTTTGTATTTTCTTCAAAACACTTTAGTGATTTTGTGTGAAGTAAAAGAAGAGTTTGTTTCTAACTTTTTGTCAAGTTATGATCTCTACGACAAACCAAAATGGAACTTCATAAAGTACTGTATAGTATGAGGGTCGCTAACCTAATGGCTAGTGCATTAGATTACAGACCGAAAGGGACAGGTTTCACCCCTGGCTGTGACTATAATGAAAAGAAGGTATGTTCTAAGTGTCTCTCTCTACGTAGGAGTGTTCGTATAAACAGTCGGCATGCAATTGTTGAGGAAATATATGTAAAAAAATGTTGGGGGGTCGAACACGGGTGGACCAGGAATACTGCTGGATGCTTTGAATTCATGCTACAAAGCGTCGTCTTGCAACGAGAACATACTTCATGATATGCTTTCACCAGTTCGTGCATTAGCATTTCGTCAGATAAAGGTAGGGCTAAACCACTGTTTGAAAAGTATTAAAGTAATGAATGTAACAATTCCGTTCATTTGATGTCTTGTTCTGTTAACTTAAACTTTTATTCTTCCGTTGAAGGATTGAGTGATCGGTAGACAATTGTATGATTTTAGTTTTCCGTAAGTGCACTTACTTTTTAACATCTTGACAGCGCATTCGATGACTTTATCGTTGCGCATGAGGTATCCTTTCATGACGACACCGAAAGCACCAGAGCCAAGTTCGTCGCCGATTTTGAGGTAATCCCGTGGGATTTCTGGCCACTGTCGCTGGAAATCAACAGGCGGCAAGGTTACCCTAAGTTGCCCTTGTTCGTAAATATTCCTATCGCTTGCAGGAGGTCCATATACTCTTCGATGTGTGCCTTGTAACTGCAAAATAAAGCAAGATTTGAATATGCTTAAGGGAAAATGGCATTTGTTATTTGAAAAATATTCAAGGAAGTGCCTGCTTCGATTTATCAGTTCAAGGTAATTCATCATCTTTTTCTTTTTCCCTAACCGGAATATAGGGTCTTGCAATCTCTCTCGCCACATTTCTCCCTCTTTCGCTCAAACCCCAGCACCGCACAAAAGCCTAAGAAACCACACTCCGCAAGTTCGAGCTCATTATAGCTCCTTTACGGTGCTGAAACACGACATGTTGCAAGGACATGTCGCAGTGATATTCAGCACAGACAAAATCACAACCTGTTAACACATGAGACAATCTATCAGGAGCATGTTGCTGCGATATCTATCATTAATAGGAAGCGGGTGATATATAGGTATGTGCCGCGGGATAGCGTATGGTTTTTGAGGTTGTCCGTCCTCAAAAAAAGGAAGGTACCTTTTTTATATCATAGATACTGAGATTTCCTCACGAAAAAAAGATTACGTACAAATGATACGCAAAATGCATTAGCCAATAGGAAACGCGAACGATGAAAACTCACTAGTGAAAAAACGTCGTTCGTCCAAACACAAACGCGAACGATGAAAACTCACTAGTAAACAACATCGCATCGCGATTTAGATTGTCGTCCATTTTCGTCTCGGCGACATGGCGGAGGCAACTGCTTCAAGGTTTGTGTCTTCAGACGACACAATTGAGTCGTTTATTGAAGAGCATGAAAACCCCAACGCGGTGAAAAAAACAAACCCGAGACGTTACTTTGTTGACAGTGTTCCTTCAAGCAAAAGGAGAAACACGCGAGATAGCAGAAATTCTTCCTGTTGAGTTGAATGAACTTCTCAGCGAATTCATATTAAGCGTCCGTAAAAAGGAAGGGCAAGAATACGAGCCGTCGTCGCTCCGAGGGACGTTGGCGAGTTTTGAAAGGCACCTTAAAAGAAATTCCTATCCAGTTAGCATCATCAATGACCTAGCATTTGAAAAGTTAAGAAAAACACTCCCGTCTAAACAGAAACAGCTCAAGAAACAGGGAAGAGGAAACAAGCCTAATGCATCGGTGGCTCTAACAGAGGATGAAATAAAACTTCTCTTCGACAAAAGGCTTCCTCGGTCTATCAAGTCCTGAAGCCATTTTAAACACCCTGTGGCTGAACAACAGCCTCCATTTTGTACTTCGAGGAGTGAAAAAGAGGTAATAGTTCGCTTGCGTTGTCCTTGTGTTATTCAGCGTATACCGCTGTTTTATAATATCTGATTTACAAAACATTAAATTCGAACTTATAAGCCTCAGTCAGGTTTTTTTTTATCCAGCTGAAAAGTGTTTATAAAAGTTGTGAAAGTATAAACTGACGTTTTATTTCTTGGGTGACTTCATTAAATATTTGATTTTGAAAGAGAAACTGATGTTTTAGTTATTCTAGTTTTACACGAACACATTGCAGTTGAATGGGTTCCCTAAACACGCGCGTAAGATTGACAAACTTTGGCTTTTCAAAAATCTCAGTATCTATAAAATAAACAAATTACACCATGGAAAATGCTTTGTACGATTTTTTATTCACTCGTTGAGTTGTATCAGAAAAGTCACTCGTTCGTTTTCTGATACTACTCAACGAGTGAATAAAAATCGTACGCGCGCATTTTCCATGGAGTAATCTCTATGTCCCCTTTGGCGTTGTGATGCGCGTAAACGTCCATCTAAACGAATAAAAGATATGGTCTGATAACACAGATTCTGCCGTCAAAATGCTCGATGCTACAGGGGCAAAATTAAAACGTTTTACGTTTGTCGTTTCGTGAGTTTGGTCTTCAAAAAAAGAATCAATTTTCGATTTTTTAAATAGTGTCAAGCTGTAAGAACCTTTGCGGTACACACCTTACAGGAGTACCCGCGGGGCTTACTTACTTCATCCAGTGTATATCTCCTGTCAGCAGGTTTAGGCGGTATGGAACTTGCTCGGCACTTGATAAAAACCAGTATAGCAACAATCACAATGGCCAATACCATTGGAAGAACTAGAACAAGCACTATCTGTAGAGATTTTGGATCTGTCAGAGAAGAAGAAACCAGTATGAGAAAAACTTGATTTACTGCTTGGTCGAGGTCCGAATTCTAACAAGAAGCACGAAAAAAGGTGTTGGAAACTGGTTTCCTTTGCAGCCATTGTTGCTCAGTAGCTCGTTACCAGGAAACGAGTGTTGCGTGGCTTGATCGAAGAGCGGCTTTGCTTAATTACAGGAAGCAAACTTAATGCAAGTTGCAATTTTATTTCGTTAGATGCTTTACATCCCGACTGAACCCATCTACAAAATAAAATAAACAAAAATACGAAAAAAGAACACACAAATATAAGAGCGTGCCGTATTTGGCAATTCATGTTAAAATACCTATTACAACCTCAGGGCCGTAGCTAGAATTTTGCATGGGTGGGTGCGAGTACCGGAGGCATGAGCGTCTAGCCCGGGAAAATATTTCCCCGGGAAAATTTGAAAAATTTTAGTTGTCGAAGTCCACTTTTCCTGCATTCTGAGAGTCCTTTTAACCCTTTCTCTCAGATTAAGCGGACCTTTGCGGCGCGTGAGGGGGTGCCGACGCACCCATCGCACCCTCCTGCCTACGGCCCTGAACCTTGTACAGTTTGCAGTAACCAACCGGGGAGAATATTGCACGAGGACATCGTTTCGTAACTGAGACTCCAAGCAAAAACATGGCACTTGTTCTACTGTTGATTGAGGTAGGAAGTCCTACAAGAATGGCTGAACTACTTCAATGTCGTTTGCGGATACATCAAGGGTGCTTTTTCTATCGGTGTTGTGATATCTTGCCAAGCCTTTCAAATATCATCATTTGTTCTTTTGGTCATTCGAACAAGACAGATTGCCTGGCGATAATTCGAAAGAGAGTCGGCGTGGTTAGCTTTGAGACCACTTATATTTTTAATAAATGCCACCATTGCCTTATCCCAGGCCAGGAGGGTTGTCGACAGGGCTAGCGACCCTGCCACGTAAAAAGTACCACATGCTACAGAAACCTTAACCAACGAACAAGATGCTGGTAGGAGGATAGAAGCAAGCCAGAAACTGGATGTAGAACGGATGATAGCCAAACCCGAATGGGTGCTAATGTCTCGAGAGCGGACATCCTTCGACCAAAACCAACATAGCGTCGACTGCTGGAATGTGCGGCCTCTCTACCAGACAGGGATACTCGCTCAGTTAACGGCCTTATGTGCTACTTAGCACAAAGATGATTAAGTAACGTTAGTAATAGTTTTAATATAGCTCCGTTCGATGACCTTCGGTTTTATGCACCTACGCACCTTTTTTGGTTTTAATTCCCAACGATTTTGAAACTCCAGTCTTCTGTGCATTTTCCCGATGAGCCTCAACTCGCACCTGGTATTCAGTGTCCGGTTCAAGCTCGGTCAGCCTCACTCCGGTGACATCCGCGCCCACAGTCACTTCAGTACGAAAGTCAGCGTTGCTGCCAAGCACCTCTCTAGTTTGTACAGTGTATTCGTTTACCTCGTACACTTCCGGGTGATGTGGCAGTTCCCACGTGACAGTGGCATGCGTAGCTTGTATATAGTGCTTGTCAGCTTTGAGATTTCTGGGGGGAGGGGGTGGCACATCTAGAAAAAATCAGAACATATGTTACTTTACCAAAGGGTTGTCTCAGCACTTCCTTGAAAGCTATCCCCACTCCACTAGGAGCTGGTCGCTTTGTGAGCTCCCGTAGGCGTAGAAGAAGAAGTTATGAAAACATATGAAAGTATAAAATATATGAAATATCGTACATTTTAACTGCAGGCGAAAGATATAACACATGAATCATCCGTGTGTACTGTCTTCCTTAGGGGGCATGTAACAGGAACAAAATCATAGCATACACACGGAACAACATGTAAGAAAATATCCCGGGGACCAAATTTTGCAAGGATGCAATGCCCCTTGTGGGAACGTACATGATTTTATTACTGCTACATGTCACTACGACTTTTGCCTGCAACATGTCTCCTTGTTTGTGTCGATTCTAAAGACGTAGCAGGCGCCTCCGCTAGCTTGAAGGATGAAATGGCACTTAGGCTACGACACTCACTCAAGATTATAACACTTTTTAGAGATAGCATTCCAATCGCTTTTGATTCCGCTATCTTCAAGATTCCTTCTTCTATTTTGTCAGAGGGGTTCCCATCCGTCGAAGTAGCGTTCACCACAAGCTGCATTGAAGCAAGGTTTGTGCTATATAACATGCAAAAAGTTAACAAAAGATATTACATTTAAAATGAATCATTACGTTTTTATTCATGTTGTATAGCGAACATCAAGTATCCAGAATATCCTTAGATAAAAATGAATTGTATGGTATCCAACATTTGTCGGGGTATTACATATGTTATTTCTATTTATTAGCTATCTCTAGAGGCCTACAAGGGAAAGAAAGAGTCCAGATTAGGTTTCACGTAAAATGTTTTTTGAGCGAGTAACATAGTATCTTTTATTTAAGGAAAAGTCTTGCCTTACTTAAGGAAAAGATTGTCTCATATGGTGGTAGTTTACCTTGCAAGGAAACAAAATATCTTCAGCCAGTATAATATATTTTCAGTTCTTGTTTGTTTGTTTGTTTGTTTTTATTGTGAAAATTTGCGCGTCATAGGACAATAACAGCCTTACCTTGTATCCACAGTCACTAGTCCTTTGTTGCCAATACGCACATCTTTGAGGTCTTGAAAAAATTTTTCCCCCTAAAGTAGAAAAATCAAAAGTCATGATCCCCTGGGTTACGCTGTGGTCGCAGAAGCTGATTTTCCTTGCGTGAACGGTTGATGCTATCATTGGTAACCAATTAAATTAAAAAAAAATCATCGGTAAGCAAGCTTTTCGTGATCAATGAATCAACCAATCAATAAATCAATCGGTCGGTCGGTCGGTCGGTCAGTCGATGCGACAGGACATTCAATAATTACTCTGTTTCAGCAAACTATCTTAACTGCTTTTGTCGAAGATTGTAGTGCTTTGCTCTCTCCACATATTTCGATCGCCGTCGTGTTTCTACAGACAGTATTTTTAAATGAGTTACTTCACGGCAGGCAGACCTTGAAAAAGGTGACCAAAATAAATGTTTTTAGTTTATTGTTCGTTACGCATCTTAATCTTCCTCTGTCGTAACCATTCTTGTTCATTTTCAGTTTATTATGCCACATTGCTACATTTTTTTACCATAGAAAACTTTTATTTTGAGGTTTCCTTCACTAAATTTAAAAGGCATTTAATTTGGTTCCAGGGCCAAAGCTAGCAAGCAGCAAAATGAGGCACTTGCCTAGTCTACATTTTAACCCAAAATTAAAAAAAAAAAACGTTGAAAAAATAATCCCCAGTTGAAAACGGTTGATTTTTTTCGAAGAAATACCGTATGAAAATGCTGAAAATAGCGTTCCAGAGCTTCTAGATTTCTAACTTTCCTAGGGGGAGGGGGTGCATGCCCCCAACCCTCGCAGCTTGCACCTTCCAAGATAGCAGATCTTGCCTCGTCAATGTCAAACGTTTGACTACGGCCCTGCCCCGCCTCTACTCTACGCTAGGAAAATGACTGAACATATCGTGGCATCTTGTCCTTCCTCTAACCTCTGATTCAACTTGCTCTTTAAGGAATCTGTTAAGTGATCCATTGAGATAGTGTTCGTGGAGGGTGCTCGTCCAGACAATCTTTATGTCAAATGCTACAGAGGCGTAAACTATAAACAAAGTAAACAACAGCAAATGTTTCACGGTTACAATTAACTATTAAAAATGGTTGATACATCGGCTAATAAAGACCGTGACTTGAATGTTAGCAAGAAAAATGAGTTAGCGAGTTTAGTACGCCAGAAACGAGTATATTCTTAAGTCTTCTATATTCTTAAGTCTTAAAATCGCTCTTAGACCGAAAATTGAAAATACTGGCTTCAAATAGCTATTGTTCTTGAGGCCAGGAGCATTGTTCCTGTTGTTTGTTCTATTGTTCTCTTTTCTCCAGTAGTGTAGCAGCTCTCGTAAGTTTGCAAGTCTACTGGTCCTCTTGTGTAGCAGTTGCTGTTGTTTTAATTTTGGGGGCTAGGGGCATTGTTGCTGTTGTTTGTGATATTGTTTTCTTGAAGGGTAACGAGTCTTTCATGTGAGACTATGCGAGAGCTGCTACCCGACCCAGGTTTCTGTCTACCTTACATTGTGGTACTGTGAAAAATGTGCACAAAAGCTCTCTTTGTGCTCAAGTCCTCGGGACACGCGTCTGCGCGATATTCTCGTGCTTAATTCCAGAGTACACAGAGGTTAAGTTAAGGTCATTGCCCTGTATTGCATTGCGCATCCTTACTGCGCAGAACTTTACACGTAACTAGCGCGCGCAAGTGTGCGCGCACATAAACAAAATGGCGGCTTTTTTCTATGGAATTTTTAGCCCGCGAGAGAAATAAATCGTCGATTTCTCGTAAACGAGTATGGTGACCTATCAATTTTTCCCCTTTTTTGGGGTGTAACTATCAAATTCTTTCTGTAAAATGAATACAGATCAATTTCCATGTTTAAAAAAATGATTATCACTGGAAACGTGTACTTTGCCAGTACTCGCAAAGAAATTATTAAGGAATTATGTGGTATATATAAGGTCTTCCTGCTCCTGAACGAATGTGGTGACCGCGCTTTTTTATTTCAAAATTTAAGTTTCCTAAAGGTAATCAACCAGTAGACAAAGTTTGAAAATCTATGTTCAGTTCTATTTCGGGGAATGACCTTAATTGCAACGGGGAATTTATGTATATATATTTGCAAATTTTATAAAAAACTCAAATAGTACTGTATGAAAACAATAGTAATTAAAAAATTTTTATTAGTATGTAAAAAAAAATTAATACTGTTATTTTGTCACGGCGAGGACTTCTTCGCTCTAAATTTTTTATTAGTATGTAAAATATTTTTCTATAATATATATTTTTTACTGATTAAAGTTTTACGCACTATTTTTTTATACAGTACTATTTAAGTTTTTTTTATAAAATTTGCAAAAGTGTAAATACCGATTGCAACGTACATTACAGCCATACCTCCAACTACGGTCAATTGGACATCACCCTTCGCGACTCCCAGACGATTTGCCGCTGTACACTGATACTGTCCTGTACTGTCTGTATGATCAACTTTCGAAATGTGCAGGCTTCCGTTCTCAAAAACACTCAGCAATTGAACTACGTGTTTATAACCATCGACAACAGTGTCTAGACGTTCTTGTTTCTCCTGTGTGACATTTGTTGGTATATCGTGTGTCACTGTCCAGTAAACAGATGGTGTAGGGAATCCTTTGTAGTCACACGGCAGCAGAGCGGGCTTCCCAGACGAAATGAAGATCTCCCGAGACTTGGGCTCAATAGATGGTGAAACTGCGAAAATAAAATAAAAAAAGGAAAAAAGTTAGATTGTTAAGAGGTTACCTCAGGAGATAAAACAAATGCAAAACCGAAATCTTGCCGCTCGATTTTTGATCAATTTCAGTATGTGGAGCTTAAAGAGGCACCCGATATATTTGACAATCTGTCACATAATATTTTAGGCATTTATAAAACAAGATTAAAAAAAACCACATTTGTTTCATTTCAAGAGTAACACGTGCGATATCGTGGTCCTACAACTGGCCGACGTTGAGACACCCAATCAGATTCGCGGATTTCCAGCAGAATACAGTGGTGTCTACCAATTTGTACTGTGGCATAAAAACACCATCCATCGGTCCAAGCGACTAACCGCAGCGAGTGACGAACTCAAAGGTAGTATGGTTCCCAGGCCCAGCTGATGAGTTAGCGGCCACTTTCACAGTGTAGTTGTTACATTGGTCCAAAGAGGGGACTATGACAGATGACGTGCCGTTGCCAGCTCTCACGCGGCTCTCTTGTGTGTTTTCCTTGAAGACAATGACGTCATATCCAGTGATGTTTTCCTCGGGAAAAGCCGCTCTCCAGCTTACTCTGAGAGAGCTTGCGTTCAAAAAGTTGGCCGATAAACCACGAAGGACTGAAGGATAACAGATATTGAAATAATATCAGCAAAAGAGGTTATGAAGAATGTGACATTGAAACGAATTATCAACAGAGTAGGACTGGTGTTTCGTTAACGTAAAACCACTCGTGTCTTTATGCAGTATTTTTTTGTGAAGACAAAAGAGAAAGGCTTGATCTCTAGTAGTTGTGGAAAAGACTGGAAAGCCTTATTTTTATCGCTTTCATTAAAAGAACGTACAGGGACCATAAAAGGGTAAAACGTTTCTGTTGGGGGGGGGGGGGGGGGGGGGGTATGTCACTTTATTTGTCCAGAAACTCATAAGGGATTGAAACGTGTAACGCGCGTTCACAGCGTTTGCATGAATGTTTAGTTTTGGCCCGGGAGCTTTGGCAAGTATCAAATTTGGAAACAAGACGTTTGACAATCTGTCGCATAAAATTTTAGACGCGAATACTTTTCACACGTAAAGACACACGCAACCGAACATGAATGACGATGAGACAGATGAATTTTAAAAATCAAATTTAACTTTATTCAACCAAGCTTGTTCAAAAACAAAAATACGCCATTGAGCGCAAACAAGCTCGTGCTGTGAATTTAACCCGAATATTGCAACATTAATTAGTAATTTTTTTCTCGTGGTTTTCCAAAAATTATGCGAATACGATTGTGGAAACGTTCTGTACATTACGAATCAAAGAGAGTTTCACGTTTCAACCCTTATGGGTTTTTGATATGTCAATTTTTTGAGATTTTCCGCTATGCGTTACAAGGTTCTTGACAGTGAACTGAAGTGCGGCCAGCGGAACGCATACTGAAATGCACTGAAAGTGTGTAAGTTGTAAGAAAATTGCTCCTTTTAAACAATGCCCCAAATAATCTGGTATTTCTTACACTAATTAAATTTCACAACCTTACAGCATGGAAAATAGAGGATTTTGATAGCGCGCGCGAGAGAGAAGATAGACGTGCATTCCAGGAATAGTATCTCTTAAGTTTATTTACTGTGTCCTGAATTAGCACAGCAGTGTACATTGATACTAAATAGTGTTTTTTCTTTCTGCAATGTCGAAATGAAAGCGGGGTTATCTCAAAACGAATCGGACGGTAGTTTCTACAGGCGTTCCCGTGTCCCGTGTCCCGGGTCCCGTGTGAAACCAACAAAATATAAGCATTTACGCTCCCTGCAGGTTTTAAGAATGTGCCCTTCATTGACGAGAAGAAAGGTAATCAGACTAAACCTTGGGATATGCTGGAAAGAACTTCTTAGTCTAACAAACAGCCCCAATTACAACATACCTTGTGCATCAGCCAGAAAACCAACATTCAGAAGAAACACACAAACGATGCACGTAACATGTAACTTCATATCGTTTGTAAGGTATCACGCCTCGTGAGGTATATCTAAGGAATAAAAGAAATAATTTTAAAGGTTCATGAAATATTTCTGTGATCTGTTGAGCCGCTGTTTGGGCCGTCACGCTTCTAGCTTTGTAGAGAAGAGGTGCGTGACTTTTGAAATGAAAATGAACACTTCTTAAACTTTTTTTTAAATCAATCAACATCGTATATTTTTGTGAGAAGGAGCTGTGTGACGTCAGTAGAGTCTACCGGGGGCTAATCAATTATACTGCCAACTGAAGACCGGGGAGTGCTTTTTATTTTCACAGACCGACCATCTGCACCAAACAACTATAAATGGGACGTCATTTTTCGATTGAACCGGGCCAATGGAGAGGAACTCCCTTCCTATGCATGAACTGCGGTTTTTACCATTTGACAGAATAGACCAGCTGGGACGATGGGCAAATTTACCATTTATAATTTAGTTTTCAGTTATTGTACAGGTTTAGAACATTAGACGGTTTGTACAAACCAGAGTGAAATAACCTTAATCGACTCACTGCATGCCCTATTCAGACCAAAATGTTCAAAATCTGTACCCTATTTCAGACTAAAACGGCTTGAAAACCATACCCTTTGGGGCCGCACATGCCTATATAGCTCATATAAGGGAGTACTCCCCCCACCCCCCTCCCCAGGCTTTGGATCAAAGTATGGTCCACCCGTTGCGAACATTTTCCGCCTGGACCGGACGTTCCATTTAATCTCCAATCGAAATTTCCCAAAAATCATTGCAGAGCCCAGCGAAGAACAAATTTCTGCTGGATGGAGTGGGGATGGAGGGGAGTTGGGGGGGGGGGGGGGGTGAGATTGCTGGGTTGAAAGAAGAGGCCCTGCCAGGGTAAATTCCGACAAGCGACATGGGCCAAAAAGTAGCGACAGCGCTCAAACGAAATAGCGACAAACGACTGACGAAGACAAATGTATGTCGCTAAATTTCCGACAGCGTTGTGTAGCCTTGACAAAACGCCGACACGAGACATTTTAAAATTCCGACAAGCGACCTGGGACACCCCCCTGGCAGGGCCTCAAAGAAGAAGAGAGGAGTAAAAAAATAAAGATTTTGTGATATTTCAGCCGGGAATTATCAGACTGATCAATAGACACACTCACTTACCTGTGACAGGAACAAAGTCACACAAACACGTTAGAGAAACGCAGAAATGTTATCAACTTCCGCATCACCTATTGGAGCAAAAGATCAGCGAAATACTGCCAAATCAAAACGCTAACTAGAGTTTACTAATAATGACATTCTAAAGTGTTTCGTAACGAGAATGCCAAGATTTACTGGGAATTGTACAATTTATCTAGCTAAGTTACTCCCTACGTTAATTATATGTTTATTATTCATCGATTGCTGTTTTCAACAAGAGCTTCGTCTTATTTATATAGTAGTGTTTTGAATTCTTGACGTGACATTATAAATGTCTCAAGTCGGACGACTCATCAACTATTATTGAGCTACTATTTCAAACGTATTTGTTATGCAACTGAACTCTCTGGAGGGTAATAAACGAATAATGTGAAAATACTGAGAAACAGTTCACCTACGTTCTACTGTTTGTGAAAATTCCAATACAGACTGTGACCGTGAATCACCGTGTTAATATCTATATACCGAGTTTGCATATCGTGTCTTCGAGTACATACGAGTAAGCTCATGAGCATCGAAGGATTGCTTGATAGCCCTGATAAACAACGCGACGATATCTCCAACACAAACTATAAAGTTTCAGAGCAAAATTTATATCTTAGAACATTCCCGATCGGTAAACATTATAGCGGGCATATATTGAAATTTAACAACTCAGTGAATCAGAATGTGCAGTTATGACACAATATAATGTCACGAATTCGAATTCCTGCTGAAGAATATGAAATTTCAGCAGTCGGTTAAGTTCGAGGGAGAGAGCATAAAACTGTTTTATCTTAACACTAAAGAAAAAGACTCTTACCAGTTAATCAGCAGTGATACATCTTGAACGCGACGTTTTGATCTCTGTCGCAGCTTCGCCTTTTCAGCTTCCTGTTCAGCGGTGCGGAAAGGGAACTGGAGCTGTATTTTGGTCACGCCAGTTTTAAACAAATCGTCACGCAGGTTGTCACGCACTTGCCTCAATGTGTCAAATCAATACAGTTTGCTTTTCTTTTCTAATATAAATTATGCAACAGAAGAATGTTATTGGTGTGTGGGTCAGATGAGATATTTGTTTTCCATTTTTTTGGGTCCATTTTATGATTTTATTACGACGAAAGTAACTTTTGAGTCCCTGACCCTTATGAACAGCGGATATTCAAAAAAATGATGGCAACAACATGGCGGACGAGAGGAGTTTTAGCAGGCTTTTGTACTCTTGCTGTCGTAACAACATTTGTAAACAAGGTATTTACCTGCAATTCCTTTAAATTTTTTTGTATTGATGTTAATTCATTATTTTCTGTAAAATTTTATTGTAATTTTAAAATAACTTCCGTGTGCTTGCCATGTGCTTGAAACCATGTTGAAACCAGTCGAAACGCTGTCTGTTTTTCAATCAGTATAAACCATTCTAGAAGCTTGCCGAAACATAACTTTGATCGCAATTTTAGGACTGTTTTCTTTATAAATGATTTCTTCCTCTCATTCTTTTGTTGCAGCATGTTCTGTCAGATTTAAAGTTTACTTACCCCACAATTTTTCAAAGGTACGTTGTTTTATAGTCGCCATGTTGTTAATTAAGCCAGAAGCTTATTAATAAGTAAATTTATAATTCAAAATTTTAAACTTGATAATAATCATTAAAAACGATAAAAAACGCTTGGGTGACGTTTTACGAATCCTCACCCTTTCCGGTTGGCCTGGACCTACAAATCTTCAACCTTCGGTTGTATTTTTAAAATGTGTGATAGAAACACCAGAGCAATACCGTGCAATGAGATTCATCGAGTTGTAACTCTTTTAAGTACGAGGTATGAAACAACAGGAACTATTGCTATTCAATAAGATGAAAATAAGTTGCGGGTATTCTGCAGTTTATCCGAAAAACCACTCAGGCTGAAGCACTTACAAGATGAAATTAGGCATCGCCTTACCCATCATGCACAGTGTTGCTCCTGTTACAGTTAACATATTTGACTCTGCTGACTCTCTTGTTTTTATTTTTTTTTTTAATTTTTTTTTTTGTTAGCTGGCAAACTGGAACTGTTGCTTTGATATTACTGTCCATGAATGCCTTAGGATATATAGAACTCAATATTGTACCAGTTAACAGGTAACACTACCTTTGTGCAGCTGTGTGACTTGTACATTCATGTAACTATCCTGATAGTATTTTGCAGATACCAGCAAACTTCTTTTTTCGATAATGCACCCTCAGTTCCCGACTCTCTCCTCCACACACCAACTTCACCATGAAAAATAACTCTTCTCACTGATGACAAAGCTTTATTAACCCATTGACGCCTGAAGGTTTTTAGCATGCACCCACCCCTAAATACCTGGCTCTTTTACAGCATGTAATGCAAACGTACGAGTGCAAAAAATACCATATGCGCAGTAAATTCAGACAAACAATTAGTTCGCAAAGTAAACTTTTATTCCAACTAGACATGTTGAAAGACTAATTTATGAATTGAGGAGTTTATCAGCCTTGATAAATTGATTCCAAACCAAACTTAAAGACAGTGATAAAATTTTATTCACCTCCGTGCATGATTTTAGGAGCTCGCAAAAACACACAGTCAGACTTTGAACAAAGTCTTAAAAATATCGTAAAATACTCTGGAAAAAGGTAGGTTTTCATTCTGTACAAATGACACTTCCATTAATTCAATAGAACTTGGGTATTTTCTTGGTGCAGAAAAGTGGTAATTCGAGATGACAAAAATATTTACAAATCACGGCAGCGTGAAACAGGGAAAATCGCTGAGAAAACTACAGAATTCTTACAACTAAATGAACACTAGCAATGCTTTCCTTTACTTTTAATGTTAATAAACATACTCCTTTGTATTTTCTGAAGCACTGTAGTAATTTTGTAAAGCTATAAACACAACTCAAAACAAAGCGGCTAAATAAACAACTGAAGCAAGTCTTGGTAAAAAGATCAGATATCAGATAACAGCACGTGTGTGTCAAATCTGTTAGCTTCAAAAGCACAAAATTCCAAACTAAAGATTGATTAATGAAAGAAACTTGAAAGAAACTTTGTTTCAAATTAAATTTTATTAAGGATAAAGCCAAGAAATGTAACCAAAAACATCAAAATGTCAAAAAATTTCAAAGCCATGCAATTCTGCATCAAGAATTAATTATTCTCATGTTCATGCTAAAGCAAAACTTAAAAATATTAGCTGATGGCTTTTGCAGTCAATTGTTCACTCAATGGCTTTACTGATCCTTCTTAAAATTCCATCCATATTTGAAGCACTAATTCTTAGCCTGCGAGCAGGCTTTCCGCGCCCTTATTATGCGCCCTTATTATCCATAGAACAATAGGAGAACCAAAACCTCTCCAGGGAGGGAAGGAAAGGGTATTTGTCACCATGTGCTTTTTATGGGCGGTTAGGGGCGGCACAGGCATTTCAGGGGTGGTTTTCGCACGGGCGGTCACGGGTGGCACAGGCGCCAATGGGTTAAAGATTGGTTCTTGCGTGGGAGAATAACTTCAACTTACTAATCCTTAACACAGATGTCTGTATTTATGAACTCTCCCCTGATTATCCAGGACTCTACTGGTTACAGTTATGAGGATTCTACTGGCCTCCTGGATGAGTTACAAAATTTCCCAGCAACGTGCTTAAAAGGATACATTACTATAGGAATCATCAATATTACAAAATTCTTGATTCTGATTGGTCCTTAGCACACCTATATGCCGTAGTTGAGGTGTGAACAAAGAGGTATCCCATTACAGCTGTCCGATTACAACTTTTTGTAATTGGATACCTGTAATCAGACTCTTAGATTACATATATCTAATGTTAAACCAGAAAGGAACTGCTTTATTCAGTTTGCATAAAAAATTGAGAAGGACTTTATGTTTAATGCTGTGGTCCCATTTTATTCTTAAGATAATAATTATTTTGGCATTTCCTTTGTTCTGGTGTATGGATAAAAAACAGCCAAAAATACCAAATTCCACCAAGGCCGGCAAAATTGTAAATATAATATACAATGTAATATATGCTTGTTAGTAAATTTTGACAGTGTTTTTTTGTATGAAAAAAAGGTAATTAAATATTTAATATGTAATTATATATTTTTTTGCAGTGGTGTTCTTGTATCCTGGCTCCCAGCCTCATTGCTATTTAGTGGAATAATTTATTCAGGATCAGTTGCTCTTTCAAGACTGGTAACTAGTGAACAATGCAAATTTACCATTTAACTACTACTTAATTACTCTGTCTATATTATTCTTTCTTTGAACATGATTTTGGCAGTTGTAATTCATTTGTTATTGCCCTATTGAAAAAAAAGTTTCTTTAGTTAGTGTATTGATGAGTTATATATCCTGAACAGTAAAATCCCTATTAAGTGGCCAGTTGTTAAAATCCCAAACATGTCTGAGTGAAATATGTCAAATATTAAAGCTGGCAGCCTTTCATAAATGACTGCAGCAACCTTTCAGGCCATTCCAGTGAGATTCATCTATTGTTTTAAACTTTATTAAACACAGGCCACCAAGAATTTGACCCTGTTTTCAGCAAAACTAATGACCAATAATGGTCCAAAATACATTGTAGATAGTGAGACAACTGTTACAAAACTTTCAAAACCATTTTGTTATCATATTGATGTGAAATCTTCCATTCTCACTCAGTGAAGTTCCTGGTAATCAAGTGATGTTCTTACCATGCCTTCTGCTAATCTCTGATGAACCCTTATTAGGTGGCCTGAACCCCTATTGAATACTAGTGGCCACTTCATTAAATCATTTCCCCAAAGGTGGCCACTGATTGTTTTATAAGCATGCATGCAGGAGAGAGGTGCATAGAGAAGGAAAAGGTGCTACATGTAAGAATGCACAAGGAGCAAGTTTTTTATCTTTTATATATATATAAAAAAAAAAACAATCAAAGCATGTGCCATTCCTTTAACATTTTATATCAGACTAATAGTCTATGCAAGTTTAGAAATGAATTAGCAACTTTTATTTACTAAATTGTTTATTTTTTATTTTGCTAAGATTCACATAATTAGTCCAAAATAATTTAATACAGTTTTGCTTGTTTTAAAACAGCCAATCCCAGTTTTCTGTGCAATGCATTACACATGTACATTGTTGGTGACATTACTGGATTCATTTTTACTAAAGAAGGTAAGATAAGTACATGTATATAATTATCATAATTTCTTTTCTTCAAGTAGAGTAATGGCTTGGGGAATGATAACAACTGACTGTAAACAAAGTGGTTTCTTTTACAAAACTTTCACTTTCAAGTGTTTTAAATTCATAACTCTGCAGATACTGAGACCATAATAAATTAATATTAGATATTAATGTGTGGTTCCAGAAAATATCCAGACTCCCCAATGGAAGGGATTGGAAATCCCTGGGGTTGGGAGGGGTCTAGCCTGCGTTGCAGCCCAACTAAACCCTGGTATAGTCCGTCTGTGAACCAATGACCAATCACAATGCACGAAAGAACGGCCATATGCAAGAGCCAATTAGAGACTATTATAGAAAACCCTGGTAAAACACGGGGGCGGAACAAGCTTTTGGTTGCTGGTTCGCAGACAGACTATACTGGGGTGTAGTTCGTCTGAAACGCAGGCTAGGAGGGGTCTTAAAGGCAAAAAGACTTTAAGGAAATGTATGAAGCTCAACTGGAATTTCCAGAGGGGTTTGGGGTGGGGGGGGGGGGGGGGGTCATTAGAAAAAATCCCTTCTGTGGGGGAGATACATGGGGGAGATACATGTATGGATAATTTATGGAGGTACACAATATTAAATACAATGCAAATTACATATTTGGAAGTTTGTTGTTGTTGTTACAGTTCAGGTTTGCTTTAATGGACTGTATTCATGTGCAATGGAGGTTAATGCAGAGAACTACAGTTGTACATGTACTATTAATAGTAAAAGTAATATTAGTTATGTGAAAATGTTTTTCAGGATCCATCAGTAAATTCACAAATGAGGTGAGATTATTTAACACTGTATGTACATGTGCTTGCAGTTACTGTAGATAAATGTGATTGTAATTTCAAAACTAAAATTTTAACAATGTGCATTATTGTACATGTAGTCTTCAGAAAGGAATTATGTTATTCCACTTGGGTCCTGCCCCTTGGTTGCTGTTTTAGGCACTGTATTGACCCCTCTGACCCCTCCCCTGTGAGGCTATGCAGTTGTATAGTCTAATTTTGTAACATTTTATCAGTGTTTGTGAAAAAAAAAAACAGATTCAATGTATGATATCAAATGGGCTATAGAAAATCAAAGCAATGTGAGTGTGCCTGCCAATTTAAATAATGTACTGCTAGTAATGCTTCCCTTGCAAAGTAGTAATTATTCCTTCAATACCATGCTGACTAAGCATGGTAAATTTCCAAGAAATATACATACCCACCACAAGGAAAGTCATTGAAAATTCTGAGGGGAAAGGAACTTTAAAGGCAAGTATTTATAGATATTAAATATATGTTGCACATGATTTATATTTATATTTGGTTTCAAATTTTAAACCACTGAATAAATTTAAACCACAACATTTCCTGATACCCATCCCAAGGAAAGTCATTGGAAATTTTGGGGAGAGAAGGTTGTCCAATGACACAAGTTGAAAAGAATGTTTTACAACCCATGTGAGTGGACAAGGTTTGTTGACCGGACAGAAAGAGTTATCAAGTGGAACAATGCATTTCATTAAGGGGACTTACACCTGATTCACACCAACAAAACATGTTTACTTAAACCAGGTTTAAGAAAATGAAAATTAGCAACAGACAACTGACAGACTAAATTTTACATAGGGTTCAATTATGCGCTAGCTTGTGGTTTCATTGTGCCAAATTTGAAGTCGATAAAGTTAGTCAGCAACTTTCACAAAGAAAAGAATTTTAAACAGTGTTTAACTAAACAACATTTAAACATGTTAAAGGAACATTTAGTAACATCTCCACATTTTGTTTGTAGTTTGATACTTACAGCTATTGGCACAGTGTCAGTGGCAGGAACAGATGTCCAGGTTTGTTTACAAGTGCTAATTACTGTATCAATCATATGAAATCTTTGTACATTGGATAATAATAATAGTAACAAGAGATTGCAATTAATAATTTACTGATGATGCTGGCAATAATAATTACGATAAATTTAAAGTGGTCTCTTGTTTGATTTTCATTAGCTCAACCTAGTCTGCCAGTATGCTGCTCACCTCTGTTAATTGCATATTACAGTGAAAGAACTCAACTGGGATCAGCCAGTTAGCCAATCACAAGACAAGCTCAGAACAAAAGAATTGGAGTTGGTTCATCAGCAGTTGTCCATTTGCCCCTTACAGTGATTGGTCCATTGATGAAGGAAGTCCAATTCTTTTGTTCTGATCTTGTCTTGTGATTGGCTTAAAAAACGCTGGGTGGCCCCGGTTGAGTTGATTGTTTCATTGTAATTATCTAGGTTTATTTTCGAAATTGTTCTCAGCATAGTTGGAAATTAAAAAGTTAGTGTTTGTCAGAAGAAGAAGAAGAAAAACTTAATTTATCCACGGTGTCACATTAATCTATTGATCATGGTCTTCCAGAGATCCCGTGCTATTAATTAATATAAATTACAAGATTAAATTGAAATAAATAGTGAAATTCAAAAAGTGTAGATTACATTGTGCATATATTAATATTTGATAAGTCTTTTAAAGAGGTTTCGGCTAACTCTTAAGTTTTCATCAGTTTTAAGATCACTTGAAATGTTGCTGTATGCGCATGGATACAGAAAAATTATTGGTTTCTTTGTGTGCTTACAACTTAAGTGCACGCTGAGCACTTGTAGACTTCTGGGATAAGTTTGTGTGGTCATTCCCAGCATTTGGATCTTTCAAAGACATCCAAGCTTCTAGAAAAAGCCGCTTTAACATTTTCAAAATCCTTCTAATACATCAGGAACATGGCTCACAAGAACATTGAACATCAATCAATACAGCCTTTTTTGCTCGGAGGTCTGTGTCTTAAAAAGTGATCTTTTGGTCTGGTTGGTCATGAAAAAATGCTGGGAATGACCACATAGGTATTTCAGAAGTTTATGAGTGCTAAGCGCACACTTAAGTTGAAATACAAGATGAGGGGGCAGTTTATAATTATTAAAATATTTCTTGTTCCAAAACGAGGGAGGAGCTTTTTTGAAAAGGGGGCTAATAGTGGATATGTTGTGTTTCAATTTTATTCTTGGCTCAAATTTCATTTTCCTTTGTTTTAAATTCATTACAGTCGAAGCCGTCGTAAGCGGACACCCTCGGGACGCGAAAAGAGTGTCCGTAACTGGAGCTGGCCGCTTACGAGAATGGTTCTCGTAAGCAGCCACTAGAGGTATAGGGGATAGATGGCCGCTTACGGGAGCTTGCCCAGCTAACAATAAATATCTTATTGTAACTGGATGTGGATGACGACAAAACAAACACTGAAATATTATGGTACTGTAATTACTGTAAAATCATTGTGGCGAACTGCGAAGTGAAGATACAGAGGTTGTTAATAGGATTTTTCCTTTCGGGTGTCCGCTTACGGGAGCTTAAAAACAAAGAAATAGTCAAAGTCGTAATCTCTGAAAGTGTCCGTGGCCGCTTACGGGAATGTCCGCTTACGAGAATGTAAAAATACGGAGTTTGTATGGGAGTTAAAATGGGGTTTCAAACAAGGCGGCCATAAGTAGCGCTTACGAGAGTGTCCGTTAAGAGAACTTCAACTGTACCATACATTGCGTTACCCAAAAACAAGGGAAAATAAAATTTGAACCGAGGATAAAATTGAACAACAACAGGTATACTGACAGTACATGTACTTTGCAAAAAAATATTAACTGTACAGCCATTTTTAAAAGTTGACTAATGTTTTTATTATTTAATTTCTTTAATTCATTACTCCTACTTTGTCATGTACATGTGTTTATGAACATCACCTACTAAAATCGATTTTAGCTTCACTATGTTTTATTATAATATAACTGCAATTTAATTATTGCCTGTTATTTTCCATTTTGTGATTTACAGTTTGATCATATGGGATATAAATGGATAATGGTCCATTGTGGATTTTCAGGCAAGCATAACCAGTAGCCCAGTTGTTATTACTGGAAGGCGTGGGAGGTGTGGTGGCCTAATGGTTAGTGCGGTGGACTCCAGATTGGGTGGTCTGGGTTCAAGCCCTGGCCGGGGCACTGCGTTGTGTTCTTGGGCAAGACACTTTACTCTCATAGTGCCTCTCTCCACCCAGGTGTATAAATGGGTACCAGCAGCAGCATGACATCCAGGGGGGAGTAGCAATACCCCTAGTTGCTTCATGCTACTGGAACTTTGCATTATATTGTATACCAAATATATTAAACAAATATTCACTGAACTGCAAAGTGGAGGTGGCTAGTGGTGTGATATTTACCGAGCCATGTTTTTGTATTATAATTTTTAACTCATTATTTTATTCCTGACTTGCACAGTTGATATAGATTTTTTTTTTCATTGTCCCATGCTCATGATGTGATGAATATTCCATCAGTTTCAGATTATAGTTTTTGCACGCAATTTGCATTGGAGGTGAATAGCAAAGGATACCCAGAAATTGAGTAGCCAATCATCGCACGCCAAAAAGGTTAAATCCACTGACATTGTAGTATATACTAAATGTTACTTACTTATACTTGCATTCTTAACTTTGCAGCTTTGTATGTGTTTTATGGAAAGACCAGAAAGAAAAATTCATTGAGTGATCTTGATAAAATGTTTTACAACGCTGTTGTCAGGTTTGTTATATTTAATTGTCATCACACTTGTTTTGATACTTTGGATATGCTTATGCTTATTTTTTTTTTAACTTTTAATATGTAGAAATAATTAATAATAAATATTGTTTGTTTAGGATTCCTGTAGCTGCATTGCACCTTTGATCTTCTTTTTAAAGAGTTAGGACAATTGAATTTAATATTATAATACATGTATGTAGTTATCCAATCCGTGTAGAAACAGTGTATGTTGACCTGCGTGCTCTATGATACCTTTAGTTTTAATTCTTGTCTTCCTGCTTGGGCATAGCAGTTTCTTTTCCTTATCACGCCGATTCTTGACTCTCTTTTTATGAATTTGAGAAACGTTAGGCATCAATGAAAAATATTTTA
Organism: Meandrina meandrites; assembly: GCA_963693305.1. NCBI lineage: Eukaryota > Metazoa > Cnidaria > Anthozoa > Scleractinia > Meandrinidae > Meandrina > Meandrina meandrites. The sequence continues at coordinate 14,608,944 of OY855907.1, read as the reverse complement.
ACATTAATGTTAATAGTGGGAACCCAGCTAAAAAGACATTTTCTGCTATGCATTATTGGAAATATTGCCATACATTGTATTATGCTATATGACAATAACTAACGGTATCTAGCATTTTTGTAAAATGACCACTTCCCTCTGTTTTCCTTATCCAGTGTTATTATTTTAATGGGAATCAGTGTGATAACAGGTAAGCAGGCAGTCATTTGTCTTAGGATGCTAACAATTAACTGTTAATGTACAGTCAAATAATTTTCACCTAGCCTTTTTTTTTTTGTAATTTGTTTATTGTCTTCGAGATAAATGTACAAAAATTACAATACTTGCTTACAATAAGTTAATTAACCATAGACCTCAATACAATACACTACTTACAATAAACTTACTAGTAGTTTCACCTAGCCTCGCCTCAGTCATCCTACTCCACTCCACTCCACTCCATCTCCTCGCCTTCTCTTGTCTCGCCTCACACTCACCTCGTCTTACCTCACTGTCACCTTATCCCATCCTATCCCGTCTCATCCCACCCAGTCTCTTTTCATCTCATCTCCTCCCATTTCATTTGAGAGGTACATTGAAATATCAGGGGTGGGGCAGGCCGCAGTCAGTGCACTGTTACATCTACATCTACATTATTTTATTAAGTTGATAAAATCTTGAAAGACATCACATCAACTGTAAGTAAAAGCCAAAATAAATACAAAAGATGTACATATGCATAAATTAGATAAACGTGATTAAAGTAAAGTGATTAAAGTAAATTAGATAAAAGTTACATGTCTGCGATGGCTAATTCATCTGATTCAAGATTCAGAGTTAAAGACTGGTTGTTGTTTTACTATGTGATGGAAGGCACTGTTACATGCAAACAAAATAAAAAGATTTGAACTACAATAATTAAAATTACAAAAATTACAGAAACTGTGTCACAAATTTTAACGAAATTAGACATAAGAAAATAGCCACCAAATTGAGTGAAATATAAAAATAACCACTTAAAACTTTGCAGGAACTTTTCAATAACACAGCAAATACAAAGAAGGAACAGATGGACAAAAATTAAAGAAGATTAAAACAATTTGCAATATGGGTTTTAAGAAAACTGTTAGGCTGAATAGTTTTCACTGAAAGTATATTTCATTTGTTTGTTTGCTTTTGTCATTTAGAGCCATGGAAGTAATTTTTTTGGCTAACGTCAAGTTACATAGCGAGTATTTTTGAAAAACGTAATAAAATAGACTAACCTCAGCCGTGACACAGTCTTTTTAGAGGTTACTATCATTCTAAAATTCCTTCAGTTACTAAATAATTTGAGTCTGCTAGTGATTACTTTTTGACCATACAACAATATGTGTATACAGTATTAGTAATAAATAATGATGGTGAATTTTAAGCGCGGCGAATAAAATGATAAGGATGATGTGTTCATTTGTCACGAACGTTGGACAAAGGAAAATTCTGAGTCGCCAACGGCAGATACCAGTTGGGAGCTTTAACCACTGAGCTACGAGAGACTCGTAGCTCAGTGTGGGGAAAAAAAAACTAGAAAAATTGCCAAGCTCATCACGAGTCTCTCGAAGCTCAGTGGTTAGAGCGTGCAACCGGCATCTGGGAGGCCATAGGTTCAATTCCCGTCGGGACTCCTTTCCTTTGTCCCACGCTTCTGACAAATGAACATATCACCTTTATCAATATGGGCATATTTTTGCCAGGTGAACTGTACAGAATAATCGAGTTTCCATTCTTATACTCAACACACTTTCATCTGGGATGCATGGGTAGGTAAGTCACACGGATTCTTTTTACTCCCTCGTTGTGTTTTACTTATCGTACGAAGTCAAACTACAAATTTTAATTACCATTTTTTTACCTCACCCACAGGCCACGCACAAGTCTCGTTCTTGGCCAATAATAAGGGTTTTTAGTTTTTAACATGAAAATAAAATTCCATTTTGTTCGCAACATACTGAAAAAACAAACTTCAAATCAGCATTTTGATCCGCCGAGAACTACATTGTTTACATGCTGAAATAAACTTTTGTGAGCCATGCAGCAATTAAACAGTGCCACGCGTGACAGGCGCTGACCTAATGGTCAGTGGCTGGGCGGTCCGGATTCGAGCCCTGGCCGGGGCACTTCGTTGTGTTCTTCGGCAAGACACCTTACTCTCATTGTGCCTCTCTCGGCCTGGGTGTATAAATGGGTACCGGCGAATTTACTGCTGGGAGTAACCCTGCAATGGTCAAGCATCCCATCCAGGGGGGAGTAGAAATACTCCTAGTTGCTTAATACTACAGAAACCGGGATAAGCTTCCAGGACAGGTTCGACGAGTGACTGTTAGATATGCAATAGTGAATGTTTGCTTTGAAATCTTTTATTTCCCTCTCACTTTCAGTGGTATTTTTGGTGCGGCGCTTGGGCTCTTTCATTCCTTTCTTTTGAGTACGGAACTTTCTAATTCAATGGGAATTATAAACAGCCTTAATAAGGTGAGTCATTTCAAATAAATGTACAGAAAGCTAGTTGTAATGCAGCCCTATGACGGATCCAGGGGAGGGGCCCGGTGGGGGGGGGGGGGGGGGGAGGGGGCGGGCCCCCACCTTATTTTTTTTCGAAAATAGCGCATTTTCTTTGAAGTGCCGGAATCATTTTCACAGAATTCAACATTCGTAGTCAAGCGGGCCCCTCCTCAGCTGAAGGTCTGGATCCGCCGCTGATAATATCGTGGTTATAAGTTCCCCTGTAATAATAATGCATGCAAACCCTAAAATAATGACAGCAGTGAACAAGGGAAAATGTTAAGAAAGAACTATACTTTTGTTTGAAGACAGGTTTCGACAGAATTTGTCACAATTTTATCGCTAGCATTTCAATCAATTCTGAATTGTACTTCAGTATTCAACTCCGTAATTCATTCTCAAACCCATTCAACTGTCGAACCATGCATTCAAAATCAAGAAGTGTTGTGTTGTTTATAAAAATTGTCAACATTTTTGGTATTAATCATGATTTTTTCCAACGCATGAATTCAGCAGGGTATACATGTTGAGACAAACCATTCTCTTCATCATCGCTTCGTCGACCAATTGTGCTTTTCTCCTTACCTGTTGTCTTAAAAATGTTCCGCTATTGTAAGGAGAAATTAAATGTTGGTCACTCATGGGATCTGTTTACATTCAACAGGTTGTCGTATCTTTTCTGTCGCTATTTCTCTTCGATATCACACTTGACGCAAATATGGCTGCGAGGTAACTAAGATAAAAGGTTTTTCCGCTGTATAAGTTATACCCGTGGTATAATTTGGTATTTTCCTTTGATCTGGTGTACGGTAATATGATAATGAATATAAAACAAAGGAAAATACAACACATTCAAGCACATATGGTTCTCTTTACGTTCGTTGTCTGGTATCTTTTTTTTTTCTTTTAAATTTGGAGCATTTCTTCTTTGGAATTAAAGGAATGATTCTCCATAGAACATAACATTAACTTGCATTTCAATGCAGGAGGCTAAAGAGGTTAAAATAAAGACGATATCCTCGCATTATTTTACAATCATTTTTATTATGCGATTTATATACAGTGACGATAACAAAAATCGTCACAGTTTCACACCAACTTTATGATAGGAAAGGAGCTTAATTTGCTTTAGGCTATCTTTGACTACGAACATCTTTTTCTCTTTGAATAATACGCGTTGTTTTTCCTTTTTATTTTTTCAGTATAATCGTGACTCTCAGCAGTGGAATACTCTACTCATACACAGCCACTGTTCAAAAAGAAGCCGAACAGCGCAATTCACATCCAATACATGACAGCTAGCTCGAGAGAAACTGTTTAAAATAATTATTACTATTACATTAGATGCATAATTTATTTATTGTACTGAGCACTGGACAGAGAAACCTATTTTCTTTAGCGTAAAGTAATATTTGAACGCTAGTAATAAAGCAACTAAAATACTTTAAACTTGGACTGTGACGAAGCATATGGTACAGCGAAATCAGTTTTTCCATAGAAAGTGGAAAGCGTTCGAGGTTACCTGTTACCGCGTGGGACTAAGTACTTTGTTATGTCTTCAAGGGAAGGGTGAGGGTGAATATTCCTAAATGTTATTTATGAGGAAATTTTATTTAGTTGCGGAGGTTATTGAGGTTATTCTTGGGAAGGAACCGCCCCAAATCTCTACCCCCAGGGATATACGGAACAGGAATACCGAATGATATCACTTTCCGAAGGATTGACAATATTTTGAAAACAGCTTTTGTCTTCAAGATTACAGATTAATAGAAAACTACTAACACTTTTTTGCAAACCACTCAAAGCAAGCACGTTTTCACATATTTTCCGTGACCAGATCTTTTTTTAACATTTCTCTTCATCACACTTTGTAATGAAATACGCGGTCGTATGTAAGGAAAAAACCTGTTGTTATTCAATCTCAGCGCCTGAAACTGGCAGTTTGCTTTTCTTGCAATAATGTCTGATTAGTTTTCGGGGATATTCAATTCTGGTCTCTTGACTTTGCCAACTATGGTTGCGTGACTTGAAAGTGTTAAAGGAGCTTTAAATGTAATAAACACGACTAACGACCTTGTGTAGAGAATAATTATGCGGATCTAAAGCAAAATTAGTATCACCCAACTAGTGGACTAATGCAAATCCTGTATTTTGATTGGCTACGCTACTAGAGGACTATTAGTAATAGTCATCGAATAGCGAAATTCGTGACGCTTTCTTTCGTTTTATTCCCAAATAAATATTTTTTCAACTTGCATTTGCTAACTTTATTATTGCTTTTTCTGTCCGACTAGTTGGGTGATACTAAAACAATTAGACCTTCCCCTCTCAAGGGCCACAGGACAATAACCCATTTGGCTTTGCCTCATGGGCTATTGACCCGTAGCCTACGGGTCTAATTGTTAAATAGTCTTCCTTAGCAGAGCTATTAGTCACTACTGCAATAACGGAGATGGCACTGATTATTATTAGGTGTGCCACTGAAGTTTCATGCTAGTCTGGCACGTGTCAGTAGGTGGATATGAAGTGACCATTTTATTGCCAGCAGCTCCTTGGTCAAATTTTAGGCTTACTGTATACATGATGAGTTAATGTTTGATTTAGTCAGTGCTACAGTAGCGGACAGAACAGGTCGGTGTACCATAGAAGTGATAGGCATAGAAAGAGCCGCAGTTTCTCACTTGAATGTTTCTGGACCAGTAACAACAGTTTGAACTCCAGTGAAAGCAGACCTGCCTGGTTACTTTGCCGTCAGCGACTGTAGGATGTCCACCATTTAACCAGGCGGGTACATTAGCGTTACACCTGAATTTAGGTGTACATGAAGTAGGCATTCTAGTGCCTGCAGCTCCTTGGAAGCGATACCAGCCATTGAGGTTGTTGTCACACGTAGCAGACGTAGTGCTGTACGTAGTTTTCCGGTTGGCCTCGGTCAGACTTGAGTAGCTTGTACATTCTACAGCTGGAATTAAACGCTTGTAATTATTTGTTCAGTTAATGTAACTTGAAAATAATGTATCTAGCCTTTGGTCAACTCTAAGCATAAAATAATTTTTATAAGGGTTGTGTATTAAAATATAACAACCCTCGACATAATACCCTGTGCAATTTTCAGCCATTCAGTGGTAATAATGCTCTTGTATTATGGAAAGAATCAGTGTTCCAAAGTTAAGACGTAGATTTAAAGTACATTTTTGCAGTAGTTTTGAACTGTAATGCCCCCATAGAATCATAAAAGGCGAACGTGCTGTGTTGGTACTGATTAGTTATTCTTTACTATATTTTTATATCTGGAAATCCGCAGTTTCTTATTGATGTCATTTATGAAAAAAAGTGATCATATTTTCTATTAAAATTCAGAAGCCATTCGACCAGCCCTGCGAGCAGAGTCATTTTAAACACCGGAGAAAAAAAGCCCCTGGTTCCTCGTGGAGTTAAGGAAGGCTGAGTCAGCGGGGAGTACCATATGAAGTGCATGTCTTGAAATGTTTGACTTTTTGTCTACATTTTATTAATTTCATTGGCAGTATACATCTAGTTACTGTTAAGATAAAACCCATTTACGGTATCAGTTACATTCGGCTTTAAAATAAACTATATTTAACATTAGTTTTGAACTGCAATGCCCTCGTTCCCATCATGAAAGGCGAGCTTGTGTTGTTGACATTAAAAATGGGGCATCAATTATTATTGGCAATACTTTTGTTTTTTTTTTTCTGGAAATCGTTTGTTATGGTTGTTATTTCTGAAGAAGGTAATTGTGATGGTACTTTCAGTTCTAATTCAGAAGCGAGGCTCACCGGCCCTCCCAGTAGAGCTTCTTACTTTCCCAAGAAGAAAAAGAGGTCCTTTCCTTCTCGTTGAGTTACAAAAGGCTGCCCATGCATGGTGTAGCTGGGTACATGTTGTTTCAAAATCTTCAAAGTTTCGTTTTTCTTGTCCGCATCATATCAATTTTCTAATGGCGAGCAACGTTCCGTTGGAGATAAAAATCGTTTGTAGTATTAGTTGCAGTTTGGTGTTGAGCATCAATTTAGCGATAGTGAAGTCGTTAGCAAGAGAGTCATACTCTCTTACTCTCTTGTCTCTTGTCGTTAGCCAATAAAGGATAGCGCTGATGCGATGGCGTCTACAAATCCCTGCTTCTAGCACAGCAGCAACTATCTTATCTTATGTAGAGCCAGAAAATCATACTGATATACGGGTAGCTCGTTTTCCCGAACATCGGCTAGTAATCGAGCCTACAAGTAGCTTAGTGCACGAATTATTAATAACTCATACTAAATATAAGATATTGTACCAAAGCGTAATCAATCATCATGGTAGCTGTTAGCAGAAATTTCTAATCGAAGGAAGTAGAATGTGTCATTCAATAATTATCATACAAGTATCTTAGTTACCAGTACTAGCGCAGCTGATCCCGTTTGCAGCAAACCCAGGCTTACAAGCAGATAGATAATCTTTATTTTTACACGGTCAAATCATCAGCTAAATTCTAAAAAATTAATTAATTAATTAATTAATTAATTAATTCTAAAAAATTCTAATTCTAAAAAAAGCTGCTTTCCACGAATGCCGTGCCTTAAAGTACTTTTTTAAAGTACTTGTTTAAGTGCAGTTGATTTATCTTTGGGTGTTAGTCTACATGACAGTGCGCGCAAATGATGTGTTACTTTTAAATAGACAGGCATGACGCGGCCTAGCCTGCGCTGCAGACAAACTAAACCCCGTATAGTCCGAGTTTAAGTTAGTCTGCAAAAGCAAAAACGTATGGAAAACAGAATGTACTCAGTTTTTCTTATGCTATCCTTATTAGGAATAAGCATTAGGATAAGCACAAGAAAAAGAAATTGTTCGTTCTGCTTGTGCTTATTCTTATGCTTTCCTAGTGAGAAGAGAATATTGAGAAGGAAGAGCGTGTACGTTGGCTGCTTTTCACTTGACATAAGCAAAAAGCATGTCTGTGCATCAGCACAAACAGAAGCAACACCATAACCGTATTAGAGGAACGAACAAACTCATTCTTCATATGCTGTTCAAACCAGGACTTTGCATAAGCACAAGGAAACAAAATTGTTCCTTCAGCTTCTTAACTGTGCTTTCTCTTGTGCTTATTCTGAGTGAAAGCCAGCATTTACTTACCAATGAAATGCTACTTAACCGAACTGTTCAATATTTGGCATACATCTAGTCATATTGGCTACGCGGGAAAAGTTTCTCTCCACCAACTGAGTTTCGTAAAGGAACTGATAACATTTACTGCGAGAAAAGTTCTTAGCTAGCACTCTAAAAAGTACAAAGCTTAGCTCCACCTATGGACAATGGTATTAAAACATTGAAGTTAAAGTATCAAGTACATCAAAACTGATCTTACCTGAAATGACAACCATTGCTGCCAGTTGCTGGTAAGACACTTTGACACTTACGATAGTCCAGTTGAAGTGTGACACAGAAACAAAATAAATTTGCGTTATCCTCACCTGTTTCGCAGTGTTCTCCTGTATAACCAGCCTGGCACAGGCAAATGTATCTCTTGTCTGTGAATCCGTTTAGACATGTGGCATTATGAAGGCATGGGTAACTGGTGCATGGGTCCTGATGAGAAGAAATAATTTCTTTTTAGCATATTCTTTTTACTTAACTTGTTAAAATCGAAATTAAAACCAACACTCAAGATGCCATCGACTTTCATTTCTTACCTTGCTGACCCAATAAAGAAATCCTTCTTGTGGTTTAAGATCTTCGGGGTGTCGTATGTGGTCAGAATTGCTTAGTTGGCATAACCTGGCACCGTCGCTTGCTGGCGGGCCGATGTTGATAGACACACAAGTACTCTCATAGAGGCACATGACTCTACACTCCAAAAGTACTTCATCATTCTCCATGTTCATAGATATGTTTTCTATGACGTGGCCTTGCAGAGCAATTCCATCAACTGGTTTGGCAAACCTGAGAGTGCGGCAGCCAAGACCTGTAAATAATGACAGTTGATATACCAGTCCAGAACGACATCATTATTACAAAACACCTCATGAGATCGAGGTATGTTAAACACATTTAAAGTTCTCACTTTTTAACCAGTTTGTGACCAATCTAGCTGTTAATTCCAGTTGCATTTTTCATTTGTTTATGATATTGTGTCGTTGCTTTGTTTTGGCAAACCTGAGAGTGCGGCAGCCAAGACCTGTAACTAATGACAGTTGATATACCCGTCCAGAACGACATCATTATTACAAAACACCTCATGAGATCGAGGTATGTTGAACACATTTAAAGTTCTCACTTTTTAACCAGTTTGTGACCATTCTAGCTGTTAATTCCAGTTGCATTTTTCATTTGTTTATGATATTGTGTTGTTGCTTTGTTTTGGGGGAATACACCGAAATTAGACGAAAACAAAAGTCCAGTTTTTTTTTTTCTGTTTTGTTCTTCAGGCATATAAAGTATCGATAAAACGATGACAAGGAAATTCATTGTTCGGACAGATGGCACAGGGAATCCCATCGTCGGATGCCTAGGAGCAGTTAGTCGGGGAGAAACGAAGTAAACCGGGCAGAAATCGTAACGGCGAAAGTTTTCAGGAAAATCGGAAAGAGCCCCTGGGAAACGAGCCTCTCCAGACCATTTCCAGTTGCATTTTTCAGTTTTTCATGATATTGTGTCGTTGCTTTGTGCTGGGGGAATACACCGAAATTAGACGAAAACACAAATCCATTTTTTTCTGTTTTGGTCAACAGGCATATAAAGTATCGCTAAAACGATGACAAGGAAATTCATTGTTCGGACAGATGGCACAGGGAATCCCATCGTCGGATGCCTAGGAGCAGTTAGTCGGGGAGAAACGAAGTAAACCGGGCAGAAATCGTAGCGGCGAAAGTTTTCAGGAAAATCGGAAAGAGCCCCTGTGAAACGAGCCTCTCCAGACCATTTCCAAACGGCTCCGCGAATGATTGAGCAGAAAAAAGTCCTTTATATTGTTCTGTCCAATCCGGGAGCAGTTACTTCAGAGTCGCTTTTGTGTGTTCTTACAAGGCTTTTGTTTTATCGGCTATACTTTAATTTTAATTTACGCCAGAGAGCCGAAAATCATTTCGGATGTTAGAAATGGGATGATTTAAGCTGCACCGGGAAATTATTGTTTGGACCGATTAGAAGTGTCGCAACCAGTGATTTGTCTAACTGTGCGATACATTGGCTGTCGTTCGGCAGACTCGTCAACCTGGCTCGTGCAGGACAAAAGTGCACGCAGAGCGGAAAAAAATTACAGTTGACCGGAATATAACAGGCAAATATCCAGTGGAATAAATGGAAGACTGCTGTGAATTTGTATCTCTCGATTTTCTAAACTTCTAATTTGGGGTTTTTATACGGGATAAACACATTTTACACGTCCAAAACTTTTTCCCTCTCTTGTACATTCAAGGGTTAATAGCGGAGCTCCCGCGCGCGCCGAAGGCGCGTGCGTGCGGAGCATCCATAGCCATATAATTGGTAACCCATACACCTTATTCATAAATGGCGGAACGCGCGGAAGAGTTTGGGTCGAGTACATGAAAGTGAGGTGAAAGGGGCTTCCGATTCAAATGAAAACAAAGCAGAGTATGGAAATGCTAGTAGTATCTCTTGTATTTCTTGAAATATCTCGTCACTTAGGCAGTGATTCTTGCCTGTTGAGGACTACTATTGAAATTCCTGGTTTTACAACCGCAGATATGGTCGTATGGTTTTGAAGTCAACCCAAAAAGATGGGAAAATGTTATCGGAAAACCGCATCGATTTTCTCAGTCTCTTCTCTGCTTTCTCGTGTGCAGTTTTAATTCACGCGACTTTAGTTTCTTTTTAATGGAAGACCGTGAAAGCTGAGTATAGAAACAGGAATTACAAAGGATTATAGAGCTTTAAAAAAATTGATACGTCTCTTGATACGGTAAGTAAAGGACGGCAATTATATGACACGAGGTTTCCTGAGTATTTCGCCTCCAAAGCATAAATGTTATTCACAACGACTGATCCTTCAGTAGAGGCTTAACTTGTTATAAATCCTTAAAATATAGAATAGGTTAAGCCTGGGAAAGCAGAAATAAGGTAGAAAGAGCGGCCTGTAAAGTGAATAAACTTTAAGATTCTCTGAAATAAAATCACTATCAACAAAGCTCAAAGTATCATACGCGAGTCGCTTCTAAACTGTAGCAGAACATTATGCGACTACACAAATTACTGACACAAACAGGCTAACATTTCTGAAAAGTCTACACAAGAATTTAATGCTACAAGCAACGGTTTCAAATGTATGTGCCATTTTATAATCACCAGTCGGATCAGTAAATGGAGGCAAAGAAATCAGAGAAAAGATTTGGCATCAAAGAAGTGCTATAAACTTTTATTACTAAATCGCGTTCTTTACTTACCGTTTCAAGAGACGTGTCAATGTTTTTAAAAACTCTACATTCCTTTCTAAATCCTGTTTCTATACTCGGCTTCCAGGGTCTCCAATTGAAAAGAAACTAGAGTAGCGTGGATTAAAACTGTACATGAGTATAAAGCAGTGAAGATACTGAGATAATCGATGCAGTTTTCCGACGACATTTTCCCACTTTTTGGTGTTGACCTCGAAACCATAAGACCATATCTGTGGTTGTAGAACCAGGGATTTCAACAGCAGTCATCAACAGGCAAGAATCACTGCCTAACTGACGAGATATTTCAAGAATTACAAGAGATACTACTCGCATTTCCATACTCTGCTTTGTTTTCATTTGAATCGGAAGCCCCTTTCGCCTCGCTTTCGTGTACTCGACCCAAACTCTTCCGCGCGTTCCGCCATTTATGAATAAGGTGTAGAAGCCGAGAAAATTTGGATGTCACGTACGTACGTACGTCCGTACGTACGCACGGATTAGGCCTGGGAACGAGTTTTTCGTTTTGCCTTTGTCCTTGATTTTCTCCTTGACTTGGAGTCCTTCTTACCCAAAAAGTGACACAAAAACATATTCGGTTCGTTTAAAGTTGATTTACCTGTCGCAAAAATCTGTAAAAACACTGCATTACTTCAGTTTTTTTTTCTCATGTTACAAAAATGATCTGGACATTTCATTTCAACTTAAACGAAGGGATTGTATGAAAAGGCGGCAGATCTGTGGCAAGAGTGGCACCTTGTTGACTTTTAAGCTGAATGAAAGAGGAGAACAAAGCTGCTGGAAAACATAGATCTTCGTGAATATTTTTCGCTTTATTTACTCATCTACAGCGTGGAAACTTATGCCTAATGATTTAGGGATACCCTCTTACCGTGAACATCCGAAATGATTGCCGACCTGAATATGATATATCGGACGATATCGGACTACAAGTCAAAAACAGCGAGAGTTGAAGAACTGTACGTCCACTTAAGCTTACATTATTTATTAATGCTGCTTTCAAACCTCTTAGCTTTAATTACTTTTGTACATTTTATACAGACATTGTCTATTAAATGTTTGGTTTCAAATGTTGTGTTTTGGTTAGTGGAGTAAACTGTAAAGTTCATTTTTGGATTTTCATTTGAAAGAATGTTAAATTATTGAGCTACATGTAGTCGGATCAAAAACACGTTTCGCAGAAAAGCCCGCAAACAAGTCCAAACCAAAACTAGTAAAACTACTCAACGATACTGCACACTAAAATGAATTTAAACGATTTATTATCCAACTGCTCTATTTTATTCGCTCGCATTGTTTATTTCAGTGAGTGTATGTTAAATATCGTACGCGCGATTTAAGATTCGTAAAAAGTTATTTACGCCGGTTTCGTGGCGTGTTACCTGCACCTGGGTGAGTGAGTTCAGACTTTTTCTACCGTACATTTGCTTACCAGAAACGAAGAAAATTCATTTAGTTCTCTACATAAAATTCTGTAATGTATTAAGCAACGTGTACGATAAAACAGAATTGTTTATCAAGCAACCAAATAAAGACGGCTCAAACTACATTGTTCGCTTGTTCGATAGCGAGCACCACTTCTAAATCACAAACTGCCACAACTCTCTCACACAAAAACCGGCTCCCAATGAATTTGCCAGGTTTGTTTTGCAGCCGTAATTTTCTTCGCTCTGGCGTGAACTCATTTTCTTTGTTGACTTTGTATCGCGCTGTATTTTTTTTTTTGCCTTGAGTTGCTTTGACTGTTTTGAAGTAAATCAAAACAAATTTCCTTGCCTTCATCGAGGTCCTTTTTTCACTGATTTACTCTAGGAAGTTTATTAGTGTACAGTAAAAGTTGTAAAAAGTTTTTATACTAAAATTTGATATGTGCTCCTCCGTGCATACGTGAGGAACCCAATAAAGTGCAGGGACATCAAAACACTGTAAATTCAAGCAAAAAATTAATAAATGGGAGCTCCGCTTTTAGGCCTGCCTAAATCTATATATTAGTACCATATATCTTTTTTATCTTCATGGGCCGCAGATCCCAGCGTTATGCAGCACGTGTGTCGGATATGAACCTTGTAAAATACCTAGCCCGCCACGAGTCTCACCGTAGTTTAGTGCTCTTTGGCGTCGGGGACTCGGAATTTCTCTTGAGTTCGACTCTCGTGCCATCGAACTGAATTTTCATCCTTCTTTTCATAATAGTACCTTGGCTAACGTTTGTGCTAGGTAAGGGAGAGAATCGAAGCCGCACTTGAAATAGACTGCCCAAAACCGTATTAAAAATTAATGGTCAAATTAGGGACTAAAAGGCCATTAATTTCAGTCATGATCGAGACCTACTCAAAGAGGACGTTGGAAAACTTAAATATTCAGACTTAAAGTATACTTGGACTAGTATACAAAATCACAAGTTGGAAGCGGTGAATCTTCTTTCTTTTCGAAATATAACCTTTGTAATTAATTTGGATTCGTTTGATGTTAACAACAAAGTTTAGGGCCGACTCAGTTGGCTCATGAACCATCAAAACGGCAGTGATGATGCAGGGTTTCTCCTGTTGGGAGTGACTATTCAGCACTCAGTTGATGTTGTGAGACTTCTCATTTTTCCATACATGAAGTATAAATCACACTTAACATTTTTTTTTCAAGTGAAAAAAGTGTCAACAATAGGAATTGAACCCGGGCCGTCGAATTACCGCGCGGAAACGCTATCCACTAGGCTACCGACGACCAGCTGCAAGAAACCGTAAAATTTTGGCTATATATCCTAACCTCAATATAAAGCTAACCGCAAGCAAACTAAGCTAACGTAGGCTAACCGGAGTGCTTTTTAGGCTAAACGGAGTGCTAGTAGGCTAACCGGAGTGCATAGTAGGCTAACCGAAGTGTATAGTAGGCTAACCGCAGTGCTGAATAGGCTAACCGGAGTGCTGTTTTGTATTCACTACATGAACTGAGTGTTACGTGGTATAAAATATCATGAGGTGTCTTGCTATTGTCTCACAACATCAACTGAGTGCAGAATAGTCACTCCCTTCTCCTGTTTGCTTTACAAGGTAAAACCGAAAAAAGGGCATATATTTCGAACATTGTATACTGTTTGATACTCGTAAACTTTTGTTGCTGAATTCTTTAAACAGTTAAAAATTTTAGTTTGACTTTCTAATAATACGAAACATAAAGACATTCGGAAAAACCCGAAAAAATTTAGAAATTCTGTAGAAGGTATAAGTCGAAACACACAGTCAAGAACTTCGCCAAAATTGGTCCCAGGTTACAAAACGTTAGGTACATGTCACTTCTGGAAAATATATTTTTTGGCGGCTATTCAGAATTTTACTTGTTCTAAAGAAATTCTCTAAACATCGTGTTAAATTGTCTAGCATGTAATAAATATATTAGGCGCCCTTTTCAGTTTAGCCTTTGTTCGAAATTATTTTATTACCGACTGCTTGAATTCAGGACAGAGTTAGTTGACGTTTCTTCCCTGTTTGAATCGTTTGTTTTTCCTGTGCACCCCGTGCGCTAATTTTAAAAAGAAAAAAAGAGCGAGCGAGAGACGCATAGAAAAGACAGAACAAAACAGCCGTTTGGAGATGGACTTCGACAAGCAAATCATGCTAAACCTTAATCGAAAAAATGTTTGTTTTTTTGCTCTTTGCTGAGAAGAAGACTCGTCACACAGAAACGTCACGTCAGCACAGAACGTTAACTCACCATGGTTGTCAGCAACCGTGGAGCAGGGAAGCCAGCCTCCCCAAAGGACAAATATCAAAAGCAAAGACTGACAGCCTTTCATTTCTTGAAGCCCCCTCAGCTCAGCAGAGTCTCTCATAAATTACTGTGAATGGCCTTTGGAAGACGCGTAAGTTCAAAGCACAACTCTACTCGAAGACGTGAGTTGTCAGTGATGTTTGACGCTCACACCTGTTTATCTAAACAAAACAATGAATGTTTAATAGCACGGTGGTCAGTTATTTTTAAACAGATAAATGTAAAACTCTTTAATATATGTAACGCCTGCATGTGAGAAATAAAATGCTGGCAACATCACTGACTGGCTTCTACAATTGCTGATGGAAAAGCTACGGATTCTGAACAAGTTACGATGAGCGAATGTCATTCGGAGCAGCTAAAAACGAAAATGACGGACATTTTTCTTTTTTTTTTTGACAGAAAACTGCAAATTACTTAAACAGTGCCATAATGATTAACATAAAAACAAAAAAAAAATAAGACATTTCTTTGTCGGGTGGCATATTTAAATATTCTTTTCTCAACTTTCTTTTATTTGTCTTTTTTAAAGAATCTCGGGTGAAAACTGACCAAAACTTAAATCTCACATTCTTCGGGGAAAGGAAAACCTTAAATGTGAATTACAACAGAAGACGACATCTTACAAAGTCGTTAAAATAAAACTAAGTTTTTTTTCTACGTTTATTGATTTCCGCACTGGAGCAGACCGATCAGAGCTGACTAGAGCAAGCTTTTCGCGACAACGATCTGCAAAAATCCGAAAACAGAATTAAAAGTATGTAAAAAAAGAAGTATTCACGGTTGGATGGTTCTAGATCTGGTTTTGAAGGTGCGCGCTACAAATTGGCTTCTATTAAACTAGAATAAAAATAGCTTACATTTAACATGCCCTCAACTAAATCTGAAAGAAATTGTTGTTTTTATAATGAAAGAATGAAAAATGAAAGTATCAGGAAAAGACATCTTCGCATTTAACAATTAAACACGAATGAACGAGAGCGTCCCCTTTAAATTTCCGTGCAGGATGTTAAACAACGGATTACTTTAATTTTTTAAAACGTATCACGAATATTAAATGAAAGTTAAAAGCCTTTTACAACACCGAAATGAACAAAAAAAATAATGAATTTTTATATATCTCAAGTTGCACATTCGTCGCAATGGAGAAGAATTTATTGAAGCAAGAAGGAACCTTGTAATTCCACAGTTTTGTCATTAGTTTTTCCACCTGCTTAAAATTAGACAATTCTCTGCCAAGACATCTTCAAGCGAAAAATAAACGCACCCATTATTACCAAACACGGCGTTAGACAATTGACGTTTCGCCACGCAATAATACTGTCTTATAAATATTAAATGAAAGTAAGAGCCTTTTACATAACCGAATATTTTATTTTTGAAGAAAAATTTAATTCCAGTCGTTGGCAAATTCCTTACAAAGGAGAGAAATATACTGAACAAAGGTAATGTTTTTACATCATCTCCTAGTGAACCGTTTGCCCATGGTTTGTTAGGCGAAAAGAAACAGGTTTTCCACATTTTGAAATTAGACCGAACTTCTAAAAATTATAATATTTTCGCGCAATGAATAAATTCACCTGCAATTACCAAACAGGATGTTGAAAAACTGGTCTTTTGCCAAACAGTGATGCCGTATCTTTCTTTTAAACAACTAGGAGTAAGAATTTTATTTCAGCAAATTCATGCGTTTCTTACTTTTAAGGTACGCGAACGCCCAAATTCCCCACACCTGGGAGAAACTTGAATTTCTATTGCTCGTCTATTCGTAAAAAAAATTATCAATACCCATATTTACAATGTTAAGCACGTTCTCAGTTTGGAACATTTACACATTTAATCTCTTAGAAATTAATTATTGCTGAACTCAGATGAATGCTGAATAACTCTTTCTGTAGATACGGGATCCTTTCTTTTGAAACTTTTTAGTCCATAATTATCGAGTATTCAGCTGACTAAGCCTAAATGTTAGATTAAATAGAAATCTGATTCAAAAGCATCTTAGTCTGAAAGGAAAAAAATGATACAACTCCATGAAGGAACAAAGTTCACTGGCTCCAACGGAAAAGTAAACTGGACAAACACGAATCTTAAAATGAGTCAAACGACCTCTCATTCGAAAAACTAATCTGAGAGACTAGTTTAAAGAAAGCAATTTTCGCACTTACTAAATATAGAAACTTCCTTGATAAGGCAATAAAAGGTGAACATTTAATGCAGAAAAAACGAATAAAGAAAATAAAAAATAATAATAAAGATTGAAAATTTTTCATTATTCGAAGAGAAAAAAACACGAGACTCGCGAAAACATTCAACGAGATAAAGAACATAAAGAGCACCGTACGGTGATAGGTTAAGTTTGAATGCCTCTATATAATTTAGAATGTACGACTAAGAAGACAAAATATATGAACGCCCGTTAAATAACGGAAATGATTACTGAATATTAACTCGCGGTAATAAATAAGCCATAAGAAGAACAATGATGGAGATACTAGCGACAGAAAATGCTGATTCCACAGCGCGCCAGCGAAATGAAACAATGTACATAATAGACAACGACAACCGTAGCATCTTATGCTAGAAAAACCGTGCTAGAAAATGCAATTTGAGCACTAGTTATGTAAGAGCAAAAACTAAACGTGAGGGGACATCGGGAAACAATATAAACTGAAGCCAAAAAACACGAAAGCCGAAAATACTAAGCTAGGCAGCATCTCGCGAAAGCCCACTAAATACATGCCCAAAAAATGAACATTGATCTCATGCTAGAAAATAGAATTTAATCAGACGAAGAATAGTTTTAAGAACAGTATTGAAGTAACAAATAAGCTGAAGTACGTTTCACGTCGGAAAAGCGAAAAGGGGTTTGAAATATGAACGGCCTTCTTCTTCTTCGGTTCCTCGTAAAATATAAACTAAACCGGAAACAAACAAAAGCTAATAATTACAACATAGGAAAACACCGCTTGTAATTGGCTGAATGCAGAAATTCGAAGCAAAACTTTACTTACTTCAGCAAGTTTGCAAAATAAACCAGGCGGCTCCCAGAGACTTTTGACGAAAAACACTTGCGTAAGAGAATAATTAAAACGCTTACTTGCAAAGAGAGGTAACAGATGTTAACATCTGCAGCTAATGTGGGGAAGGACTTTGTGCACGTACGGACAGCTAAAAGACAGCTACGACTTCCATCAAAATGGTGAATGAATAATGGATTGTGTAAACAAACCAATCAAGTTTGAAAAAAAGTCATCTCCCAAAGTAACAAAAGGAAGACAATAAAAAATGAATTCGAAAACATGAAATGCTGTCTACGTCTGATTATTTTTTTATAACAGTTATCGAAGTTTAGCATACAACTCCTTATAAAAACACGAAATTGGGCCATGTTTTTAAAAGTGCGTCGAGGTTAAAGCAAAACACTCAAAACTAGGGCGTTGACAAAGAATAGCTCAAAATTCCCAAGATAGACTGGATGCTAATGGCTTTCCGAACCTCATACTTGTTACTATGCGACGTAACTGTCGATTATCTTGATTGTACTTGCGTCAGGGATCTCTGCAGCCTAAAAGATGTAGCGCGTCTGAATTACAGCAATAAAACTTACCAGAGGTCCATAGATCTAGTTAGTTATGGACTTTTTATCTTACATCAAATTAAAATGAATCTAGCTGCGAATACCCTACGGACGTCTAATCACCTCCCTTGCACTGCAACTCAAAGAGCGGGTTTGATAATTTGCAGAAAGTCGCCATCTTATGTGCTCGATAAACGTGTTGGGCTCTTCCGATCACGCTTGATCCGACGATATCCGTGATTTTTGCAAATTGCCTGAACGCACGGTGAACGTTTTGGAAATTTGATGATTTGCTTACCTGAGATCAAAAGCAAGGTACAGTTTTTTATTCGTCCCTTGAGAATTTGCTATAAAAACGCCGAGAATTTGAAGCCCTTGTCTAATGTTTACGCAGAGTTGTCAAAAGTTTGCCATAATAGGTATGGGTCGCACTTAGGAAAATTTTTCATCTTTGCCGGCTAAAAGTCCGCAAAAATTCAAAACCGCGACCGGAACGGAAAAGTTTTAGTCAAGCCGAGTAGGGTCGCACTAGTTGGAGGTAAATGTCGGTGTTTGACACATTGAGAAATGAAGTTGACCAGATACCAGATACATCAGTGCTTTGCCGGTTTAGCCACGTGTTTTTGCATAGAGTGGTAAAAGGGAAAATAGTGCTGGTATTCCGCGCTATCACCGTAATAACCTTGTATTTGCGACGGATTATAAAAATATCGACCTCGATCCATGGTGAAAGAACGCGAATTGAAAACTCCCGCGCTTGTTTAAGTAGATCGTGTTTCGTGTTTCACTGACAAGCGTTGACAGTTACCGCTATGATTCCTATTGTTTAGCTCGGCATATTGTAAAACAAGGACTGGAGTGGAGTGGAGTGGATTTGCAAACATGGACTGGATTTGTAAAAGGTGGATTTGTAAAACATGGATTTGTAAAAGGTGGATTTGTAAAAAATGGATTTGTAAAAGGTTGATCTGTAAAACATGGATTTCTAAAAGGTGGATTTGTAAAAGACTGATTTGTAAAAGGTGGATTTGTAAAACATGGATTTCTCTCTCTTAATTTATTCTCAATTAAATTGTCTCAACGTTTACTCCAACAAACGCAGAAAGAAATAGTTAGGGACCTAAATGCTAAATTTCTGTATTCTTAAAGTTCTTACCACATTTCGACGTCTTCTGCGATCTATAACTGAACAGACGCACCGCAAATGGAATATATTTGTTTTATACAATAACAAGACTTCTGTGTGTACTGAGGTAAAGCGTTCAACGGCGTTCAACTGCCATTCATGGATTTCCCGTAGCGGCTACAAACTACTCGAGCATCGGAAAAAACACTTAGCTTTGATAATTTTTCAAATCAGTCACTGTCTACTTCAAGCTTGTTTACCCCAGTTAAATGTCTCGAAAGGTGTAGAGTATTTGGCAGATTGTTCCTCTTGTTGTTTTCGCTGCAAGTTTTGTAAAACTGCGCCGAGAAGACCGACTTGGACTATGAACTCTGATCACGCGCGCGAGTCACAACACGCAGTGACGTCATCTGTGTGTCTGTACTCTAATAGATGACAGGCATCAACCAATCACAACACGTGCAGTAACTCGGTTAATAATATAGACTATGACGAACTTATCAACAGGCAAAATAAATGTTCCAGAAGTGTTTCGAAATGCGTTTTGACTAATAATGAATAATGAGCAACAGAGTGCAATGTTTCGTGAGAGAAGTTCATGGTGTCAACTTTATTGAGAGTCAAAACAATAAAATTGCTCTTTTGGTTCCGCGAAAGTGTCCGAAATTCTGTAATAGCGAGAGTCCGTAATAGCTGGAGCTATTTCCAGTCAAACCTCTATAGCTTTCGCCAGAGATCTGAATTTTGTCCGTAATAGCGAGTGTCCGTAATAGCGGGGTGTCCGCAAGGCGAGAGTTGACTGTATTGACAGCTTGGCACTGCAAATTGTCAATACATATATTTTATTTGCCGGCTGGGAGGTCCGTATCGTGAAAAACTGTGACCGAGGTCTTGAAAATGCTGCCCGAGGCCGCAGGCCGAGGGCAGCATTTTCAAGACTTGCAGTAAACCACATTACGGCGTGAAAATCAGTGCGAATGCATAAACAACGATCGACAAACTATAACTTGATTTTGTCAATAAATACAAAAAATACCCGCCTATTGGAGAACTTCAAGGACTTTAATTCCGTTACTAAGTTAGCTTTTGAAAGAATCAATCGGGTATGTAACTAAGCCGGCGACTTGCAGGTAAGCGCAATGGCGTGAAAATCAGTGTAAATAATGTACAAACAACGATCGACAAACTACGGTGATAAAACTTGTACAACTTGATTTTGTCAATAAAGAGAACCAATACTCGCCTTTTGGAGAACTTCAAGGCCTTTAATTCCACTGCTTACATTTCCTTTCACAGTTACAACGGTTGGTGAGCAATTACATTAATTTTGGAGAGTAAAACTTTCCAGGGCTCGTTCGCCTCGCCGCCAAATCAAACTGACGAAAGCGTTACCGTTGCCCGTGGGCAGATATAGGAGAATCTTGCCCGCGCTAAGAACCAATCAGATTGCAGGATTCGTTACCGTGCCCTCTTGGAAAAAAAATAATTAGCTCTTATTAACCGAGCTCAGTCGGTCTGTATGGGAGAATCTTGACCAAGGTCGTGAGTACAGACCGAACGCAGTGAGGTCTGTACTCATGACCGAGGTCAAGATTCTCCCATACAGACCGACTGAGCTCGGTTAATAAGATGTTTATTATATGGCCAAACTAGAAAAAAAAAATCTTTTTAGCAGAAACAGGTCAACGTTTTGCATTTTTGTTTTTAAACTTCTCAACGTAAGTTCGACCGATCTAGATGCCGGTATAGATGGGAAAATCTTGACCGCGGTCAATATCCATTTTAGCCAATCAAATTCGCGAATTTGATAGTTCCCAGTCCTTGTGTGACACGGCCATATAATAAATATATATATACGTGGATTTATGAAAATGGGGTCAAAGAAAAGTCTCCCCGGTCTCTTTCACAATGTACCTTTGGGGCCTTAGTAGGCTTAAGAGGGCCGAGAAACGAAAAAAAAAATGTTTAACAGCGCGAAAGGGTTAATAAGGCAAAGGAGAAAAGAGAAAAAAAATGACATTTCCTTTAGTTTTTATATCGTCTACTTTGGAGATAGTTTCTGGCGAGAAAAAAACGTTTACGGCGAATTTCGCACAGAGCGCTGAAAATAACGCTGACCCCGTTTTCAAAAAATCAGACATATATATTTTAACAGGAATGACCTTTGACCAATTTAATCTTGCATAATTTAATTTTGGGCGCGAAAGTTTTCACGGCGCGCTCGAGATTGAGATGGCGGCTTTTAAGCTTCCGTCTCTTCCTCTAAATAAAAGTGGGTCCGCAATGCGTACATATGTGGACTTTCATTTGTTTTTGATAATGAATGATGGAATGAGCCAATGTACAGTATCGTTTAGACCTTCTTAAAGTCGTTTGCTTCTCGTTCCCAGTTTGGCAGTAGTCCCCGGCGCTCTCGCCCTTCGTGCTCTGTGAGCTGGACTGTAGGCAAGACTAAGTATCAGTCAATTATGAGTTGGCAGTCACTTGAAACTCGAGATAATAAAAAAACTTATGATCGTGAAAGAAAAACTTCCTTCTCGTTTTGAGGAACACACCTTGCAATTTACCCTGAAGATCGCCTTAAACATTGAAATGCAGTCCAATTTATTTAAACTGTGTTAGAGAAGCGGAAAACCTGGGACAACCCGACAGTATCTCTATATGGTTACATGAAAAGGACGGGGATGTTCGTCGGAAAATTTGATCTACTATTCTACTCTAGTGAAGGATAACATTTCACACAATACAGCAAGGTTGATACTAGGTGAAAAAGTAGAAACTTTTCGGGACCGCAAAGCCATTTTTAGTTATCTGTGTCTTAAAAACAGAGAAGTGTTAGGCCTGAAACTTTGTTTGAAGAGAACTTCTTTTCACATTAAAAATATATCATGGAATTAAACAGCTCTATAATCATAAGGTTTGAGATTTTGCTATTTGCTGTTTTGAGTTTTACTTTTCCCGTAAAGCAATCTGGTTCACGGGAAATGGACAAATTAGGTGTTTAAATGGAAATAAGGACAAGAAAATTATTTATTAAGAACAAAAACAAAATCTTACCACTAGAAATCGGGGATACTAATTTCAGTCCATTCATAAAGAAATATTTTGCGAAGTATGTAGATTGTCTTCGTTTGCCTGACATTTCATCTGAACGCTTGTGTAAACAACAGCTAAACACATCAATTACCTCATTTTCTTTCATTGCGTTGTTTTCATATACAACTTTTCCGGAATGGCTTTTATCGCCTTTTAGCAAGATTTCACTAATAATCCCTTGATACCAGAAGGCAGATGAATACTTTTTTTCAATCTAAAATTGTCATCGTTCTTGAATTATTTTTCGAGTGTAGTCGGCGATTCCCGAACGACACATTTTCAATCAGTAATTTAGTTTTCGCACGGTTTCAATACATACATTTTTCGGTTCAAAATAAGTTTTATGCTCTTCACACTAACTTTTTACCAGCAGTTTTGAATTCGACATCAGTCAGATTGCGTTATTCAAATTCACTTGGGAGAAATCCAAGAAAATAATAATTACGGGAAAACAACTTGATTAGTGAACTTGTTTTGTTTTGACTCGTTGTGTATCCATTCTTCCATTCTAAAGATTCTGTGCGGCAAAGCTGAAACAAAACAACAAATATCTAGATATCTGCTGAATAATGCTTTTCAACGGTTTTCAATTATATGCGAATCAAGCGAACACAGCAACTGACGTCCAGTCGAACACAACAGACAGCGCGCAAAGTGTGAAAAATAGCGTGACCTTTGCCCGCAGTTCAGTCGAACGCCGTGCAAATATGAGAGCCGCCACCACTTTTTTCTTTTGATGTGCACGTATACCACTGTCATCTTTGACGCTGCTCGTTGATGTACTGCACTTGACAAATTTTAGGTTTCGATTAATGAAATTGTGTGATGCTTTCTTTGTGACGTCTCGCCAATTTTACATTGACTCTTGGCTCCAAAACTTCGGATTCTCCGAACACCCTCGAAAGCTTCCGAAAGGGCTGAGACGAGTTATCACGGAAAGTGCCGTCCCAATCGGGAAAACTGCACGATCGCAATATGTGGATTTTCACACTTCGTGTGAAAGTCCACAAAAAATGTAAAAAAAAATGTAAAAAAGCGAAGACGTCAGTTAACTTTGCCGGAGTTCACGTGGAATGCCATAAGCATAAAGGAGGAAATAGGTAGCGGAGCGTTTGGAACTATTTCTTTCTGCGTTTGTTGGAGTTAAACGATTTAATTGAGAATAAATTAAGAGAGAAAAATCCACCTTTTACAAATCCGTCTTTTACAAATCCACCTTTTACAAATCAGTCTTTTACAAATCCACCTTTTACAAATCCATGTTTTACAAATCCACAAATCCATGTTTTACAAATCCACCTTTTACAAATCCAGTCCATGTTTTACAAATCCACTCCACTCCACTCCAGTCCATGTTTTAAAATCTGCCTGCCCCACCCAAGCACGACGTCGTGTTTGATGTTTTGGCCGATTTGCAAAGTTTTTGCCGGCCGGAAAATTTAGGGTCGCACTAGGCAAAGTGGCCCGATGATAGATTTCTACCGCAAAGTAAACAAATTCTGGCAAAACTTTGCCAATTGCGACCCATACCATATATATATTTGTTAGCAAAATCGATATTGCCATGGCAATAATAAACAGAAAAACGCGAAATCAGTTAAACTTGAATTCTACGCGAATAAGATTTAAATTTACCGTGAATAAACCAATACCAGTAGCTGAAACTATGGTATACTGCACATCAAATATACAAGAATAAAAAAAAAACTGGAATGTTTGATATATATATTGATACATTTCAAACCATGGTTTTTGCATGATAATGATAAATGGACCGAGATGCAGACACTGCGCTGACGAAATTTCTTCAAAATATTGCCAAAATGTGTATTGAGCCTATTTTTCGTTTTGTGTATCGCAAACTGGTCTGTCGATTTCATGAGTTCGAGTTACAAATTTCGAGTTCGAGTTAGAATTTTGAGTTCGAGTTAAAATATCGAATTGCTTGCGGTTAGCTCCACTCTGGTTTGCTTGCGGTTAGTTCCACTCTAGTTTGCTTGCTGTTAGTTTTACTCCTACTTGCTTGCTGTTAGCTTTCATTTTTTGATAAGGGCGACACTATGCGTGACCAACTGCGAAAATGCCACGCCATGTTGTGGGCTTTTCGTTTTCGTTTTCTTTCTTTATTTTTCTTTTTTAGCCTTTCATCACGAAATCAGTAACTTTTCAGGCCCTTCCTTTTAACTAGAACTCGAAATTTTAACTCAAAATCGAAATTCTAATTCTAACTCGAACTCGAAATCTTGAACTCGAACTCGAAATTTCTAACTCGAACTCGAAATTTCTAACTCGAACTCATAAATTTAATACACTCATCGCGAACCAGTAAATCAATTTTAATAAAACTTTGCAATTAATTGTTTTTGTATTATCAAGCATGTGCTATGAAAGTTTCAAAAAAATCGTTGTAGCCGTTTTTTAGATTTTCGAAAAATCGCTTAAAGTGGAAAATATACCAAAAATTACAATGGTAGTGACCGTATGAAAAGAATTCAATTATCGATATCGCTATAAACAAAAAGAACAAAACTTTCACGGCAACGAAAGGTAGGTTAAATACATAGTTTGGCAATGTTTCAAATACTTTCGTCAACGCAGTGTCTGCATCTCGGTATATTTATCATTATCATGCAAAAAGCATGGTTTGAAATATATTTGTGATTTTTTCAAAATCAAACATACAGAATTTTTTTTTTATTCTTGTACATTTGATGTGCAGACTGAGTACACCATAGTTTCAGATACGGGTGTTACTTTATTTACGTCAAATCTGATTCGCGTAGAATTCAAGGTTAACTGATTTCGTGTTTTTCTGTCTATCCTTGCCATGGAAATATCGATTTCCCTAAAAAAAATATACTATATCAAACTTCAATCGAATTCCAATATCTGATGTAAATTTTACATCGATCCGAGTCCGGAAAGTCTGCTAAACGGCCAATTGAAATTGCTTTGTTGGGCAACGCGTGTATCGGGGAATCCCCCTTAACAAAATTTGTCTCATCAGCATTCATTCAGTGTTCCGGGAGTTTTTGATCGCGCTACAAAACTGTCAATTCAGAATATTGAAAGAACATGGAAAATTAATTTTCGCTGTTTATTTGATGATGTTTTAATTTAATACTTCTGCTGTGATGCGGGCTAAAAAGGCCAAATTTTAATGCTGGCCTAGATTTTGGGGCAAATCTCGACATCGATATTCTCACAAATAGATTATTCTATGGAAAAGAGTGTATCTTGTTCATTATTACATGCAAAGAGCTGAAAATTCGCCGATTATCAATTTAATCTCTCGTATGCAAATAAGGACAATGTAAACGATGACGTCAGCATGGAACCGATTTTGCAGCCGCCAAACGCAAATTCTTGCAGCATTTCGTAACTTGCAATTTCGCCAAAGTTTGTGATTCGTATCTTTCGAAGGCCTTATTTGCCACAAGACTGACTGGCTGACATTATTAGACTACAACACGGGGACAATTTAAATGGCTGGCAGCTTTATTACTTTTTTTCGAACACGTCCAACAGAGTTAGCACTATATTTTAACTCCGAGATAACCTATTTTTTAACGTTTGCCCTATATCAGTCGAGTATCTATTCCAGATTTTGCCCTTATAATTGTATTTATTATATGGAGGAGAGTGTTTTACTGGAAACTAAATCACTCGTAGAATCCATGCGCCACTCCATCCGGGTGGCGTATTCTCCGTTTGACACGCTTGCGAGTGTCATATCGCTCATTGACGTCACCATTCCCGCCTTTTCTACTTGTTGAATGAACTTGGTTTCTTGTGTCGTTGGTTGTTAGCAAGCACCGACAAGCAAAAAAAACGAGTTTTCCGAAACCTTAAGGACGAGAACATGATAATGGGAACCTTGACGATTTCAAGGTTTTTGGACAAAATTCTTCGCAAGGAGTTTTACAAAGTGCAAAATGTTGTAAGAAGAAAACAAAAGCAGTTGAAAACTGTCGGCCGTCAAGACATTGCCGTACTGGATTCCGGATTGAGGTAAAAGTCAGTGATGGTTTCAGTTCTTACGTGTTACGTTATTTAGTTGACAAGTATTTCATGTATTTTGTTTGATTGGAATTCACTTAGTGTTTCTGTATCCTGGCACTGGCGCTTTGTATATTTTTTATGAAGACGAGCGGTGATTTGTAAGAGGGTCGTACAGGGGGGGTCTATGGCACGATTCACGGACGAAAAAAATAACGAATCACGGATCACGGATATTGAAATTTCATTTTCCCGAATCACGAAAATAAGTACTCTTTTATCCTGTTATTACGCTACAAATAGTGTTTGAAGAAATCAAAATTGATTAAGAAATTACGAAAATAAGAAAGAAACATACTCTTTTATCCTGCTCTTACTCTACAAAGAGTGTTTGACGTTACGATAATTATACGGAGATCACATTTGAGGTCTCGCGTCTCAAAATCACGCAAAATAAAGTCAATAAAGTGGTGAAATCACGAATATCGGTTATTAATTCAAACTCTTCACGGGTCACGCAACACCTTCTGGTCACGGGTCACGAAGAATAAATTTATTAAATTCACGTTTCACGGAAAATAAAATCAGCTAATCACGCGTCACGAGAATACCCCTGTACGACCCTCTTGTAAAACTGGCTCGATTTTTCGAAAGCAATGATACAAATATCAACATATAATATCAACTTGACATCTGGTCTCCATATAACAAAAAGAACATGAAAAGTTATATAACAGCGGATGAAAAAAAAAAATATATAGCAACCTAACCTTAAGTAAGATCATCAGTTCAGGGGGACAGGGTCAGAGGCCAGATCAGGGTCAGTCTTCTACTCTGGCCCTGTAGAAGGCTAGTACTGCTAGTCGAAATATTGGCTATCAAAAAGTCTGCCTATCTTCATTACCGTCGTACTAGCCTTGCAATTTATAGTTTGTTTGTTCTACACGTTCAACACGCATCCCTTTCTTCAGGAGATCCGGAAAGAAAGTTATCACGAATTCTATCCAAGCGTTGAGTGGTCCTCTGCATTTCAAAATTGTGACATTTTCTCATTCTTATTTGTAGTTCCTACAGAAACGCTTAAAAAGGAATCTAGAAATGCTTCCATTCTAAGTTTATCATCAACTGAAAATATCTGCGTGTTTGTTACAAAACGCAAGAGAGTCAAGCCAGAACCCAAGGAAAATTCCCAAAACTGGTTATCAAAGAACATGTTCCAAGACGAGCCTAATCAATGTGCTAATCACTGAGTCTTTCATACGCTGCTTAGCTCAGCTCTAATACAGCTCAATGGATAAGCTCTTTCATGTATCTGTCTAAGGGTTGAACCCAAGCGCGAGAAGAGTTACTTCTCTGCCGTTCTTGATTGGTCCGTTTTGAGCATGCGCATACACGTTATCCTGAAATTTCCCTTCTTATGCATAGGTTCAACACCTATACAGGGCGCGGGAGGGAGAATTTAGTAACTGGACTAACCCTTACAAAAATAGCGCGCACGAAAGGATGAGTTCTCCGTTAAATACAGAACAGTAACAAATATCGTCGCCGTTTTTGTTGTTGTTGTTTCTTCCTTGCTTTTTTGATCGTGAAGAATAGATGGTCGTTCTGTGTGCATTGATTCGTAATACGATACATACCCGTAGCTTCGTGGATCCTAGCTTATTTTGGTCGAAAATTGCAGTTTTTCAATAAATAAATGTGCGAATTGTATTGTTTTTTTCACGTCAAATTTGTTATGGTGTTTTCAGGTCACCGTTTGCTCCCGATACACTTAAAGGCAAAGTTCACATCTTTGTGAATATATTACGGAGATGGAGAAAGTAAACAAATGAAAATGTCGTAATCAGACAGCATTCTTGCTTACTCCCATTGTATTCTTTTCTACTGCCATCACCCAGGATGGAGCCCAGGACCACTGGCGTACCACGTTGATCTGTCAAAACGCAGACAATTTAAATTATATAAGGCGGCTTTCTTTCTTTCATATCTATAATTAATGACCCTGTACCTAACCGAAGTGTGAATCTAACTTTGGTTTAATATTCCCCTTATTTACCTATTTAGACCAAATTTGATTCTAATAGTCAAAGCGTGGTTTCGATCTAGTTCAGGCATAAACTAGAGCCAGATATGGCATCGTCCATTACAAAAAGCTTGGTTACCAGTGACGACATCGACTGTTGGAAATGGGATCGGCCGTGTACGAAAGGTCAATCAACCTCGTCGGCCTTTCGCTTGTTTCGCTTGTTTCTTGTGCACGTAACGCGTTTTCTTTTCCCTCGCCATCTTTCATGTGATTATCATAAAACCAGATAGAATGCGAACTAGCATGCAATGGATGGCGATAGAGAGTGGGGCAGGTACGTCATTAAATAGAGCTTCTAGAGCTTTGCACTTGTAAACCTTGCAAGTATTAGCTTTCGTTTCAGCTTGGTGAGCACGACAGCTCATGTCAGCCCATTTAACTGTCTTCCGTATTTCATATTGACCTAGTTTCTACTTCACTAGTGGCTTAGAATGACCTCTTAGGGAATACGAAACTTTTCAGTGCAGGAATGCAGAAAAACAGACAGCCCAGTATCAAACTACTGGCTTGTTTGTTGTTGCCAGACGTCACTTTGGTGCCAGGGACATTAAACGCGTCACTTTCAGTACGGCCGCCCAGAAAGAACGTGCTGCAAATTAAAAAGTTGCTGCGATCGGGAGCTATGACATGACCACAGTAATCAGCAAATAAAGCATTTTTAAAGCAACATTTTTTTTTCTGATCATTTCCCATTGAGAAGAAACGTCCCTCGACACATAGAACTACCACACATTGGTTGAGTGGGCAAGGCTAATGGCCAAATTTGGGACAGGGCATTGAGAATTTTCTTTGAAATATTCTCTATCCAAATAGCCTACGAACAGACTCCCTTGTTAAGGTATAAGGCGAAAATAAAACGGCAAGCGGAGGAAGCCGAGAAAATTCAGAAACATGAGCGCGTTCTCGCCTACCAAGACCACATTTTCGCTAGCACCCGATTTCTCGCGCAGCGATCAAGTAGAGGACAATTCAGAAAAGTTAACTCAATCTATATTTGTAAAACAGAGCAAACAATGTACGACCATGTTACTGGAAAACTCGTTTATTGATAGCCGCACAATAAGTTTTCACTATCAGCTTAAATGTTGCAAAAGCTTCAAAAAATCCGTTAATACCATCTAACTTTTATTTAGCTCTAAGTTAAAATCGCTCAAAAACTGAGAGCTGTGAATTTTACACAAAGTTAAAAACGCCTCCACTTTGGTACATTTTGTAAACCTTGGTGTAAATCACTTTTAAGCGTTTTACCAAAATACCCATAAATAGCATATATACCTCAAGTGTAAACGGATTTTGAGATTAATAAAAATCCAAGATAAAATGTCAAATCACACTGGTACACTGCTGTCACTCTGAGAAAGCTTTTTGAATAGCTTTTGACATTTCTCTCCGATTGCACGGCCGATCAGTTGGAAGAAGCCAAAGTAGACACCTGCCGATAGACTGCACGTGCAGTGGTTGACTCTGACTGGCCAAGATGGTCAGCGTTAACTCAATCAAACAATTTTTCGAAATCATATACGACAAGTAATAAACGGCAGCTGCATTGCACAGTTGCATCTGATTCAAGTACGTTGTTGTTTAACTTTGTTTAACATTGAAGGCAAAGTTTACATGCAAAAACTATACGAATTGTGTCAGAAATTTTAGCGACGTTACGACATAAGAAAATGGTCGTATGTGAGGAAAAACAAAACACCTGATGATATTCAATCTCAGCACCTGATACCGGCAGTTTGCTTTTTTTTCTTTAGTAGAAGGCTTAACCTCTTAGACACTGCAGCAGTCACGGTTGCTACACCGATTATTATTTTTAGGTGTATAGTGATTTTACAAAACCCGTGAAATAGTAACTACACTATTAGATATATTGTACACTGATTCCATTGTTTTCTATCTTGTTTAGTTTTGGCTATTACGCACTAACTGTTAGATATCGTTTCACGGCTTCAATAAATTCACTCTACCATTGAAGCCGTAAACATAAAAAGAGCCGCAGTTTCTCGCTTGAATGTAGGTGGACCATCTACAACAGGTTGAATTCCACTGAAAGCAGACCTGCCTGGTTACTGGCCCGTCACCTACTGTAGGATGACCACCAGTTAACCAGCCGGTTGCGCTAGCCAGGCACGTGTCAGTAGGTGGACATGAAGCAGGCCCGTAGGGTGGAGTCTGTTGAGGGGGGTTCTTTTATTGTTTGGAGGTATTTTTTTGCGCCGGAGTCGCGAACACGAGCGCCTATGGTGCGAGCCTCTAGGGGTGCCCCCCGGGAAATTTTGCAAATTTAGGTTCTCACAAGCGCCATTTCCTGCATTTTGACATCATTTCTGAGGTGGGATGCATTTTCCTTCATTATTATTCCACTATTGCGCCATTTTACCATATTAGGGCAAAAGAACGCGCAAAATATGCCACGTTATCACACTGTAGAACAGGCAAAAATACGGACTGAAAGCGAAGCGACAAAATGGCAGAACAAATTTCATTTTATTAGTGGAATAATAAATCCCTTATTCGATGGTTTAACAAATAATACGAGCGGACATTTTGCTCATTGCTCACTACGCAACTCATTTTGCTCATTAAACACTACGCAACTCGCAAAATATCCGCGCGTATTATATGCTAAACCATCGAATAAGGTGTATATATTAGCTCTTCGGAAAGTAATTTTCATTCTAAAAAAATTCTGAGATGTTCAGAAATGATTGTGTGCATTTAGACAGTTTTCAAAACAAAAATATTAAAACTACTTGCAGAGTGGATGAGTGGACAAGAAATTGAAAGAATGATGAATTATCTGACATGTTATACAATTATGTATTTTATGTATTTTTACTTTCACAAAAGAGCACTCAAAAGTAACACCTCAGAAGATTGGGCTAGCTACCGCCGTTTTCGCAATCGTGTGACAAATGAAATAAGATCAGCGAAAGCGTCTTATAATAAACGGCTCATCGAGGAAAGTGGTGGTGATCACAGATCGTTTTGGAGGACGATGAAGAAAATCCTGCCGGGTGAAATGAAAGTTACGTCTCCAAACATTAAAGTGAACGGCGTTGTCTCTTCAGACAAACAATGTATTGCCAATGCATTTAATAAGTTTTTTGCATCCGCGGCAAGCAAATTGATGGCCACCGTACGGTCAACTTGTGGTCATAATCTACGTGATCACTATACGTCTATCCGTCAATATCCGCCGTTTAATTTTCTAGAATTCTCTGAGGAGTGTGTTCTGTCGCAGTTACGTAGCCTGAAATCTGGGAAGGCTGTGGGTTTGGACGGCATACCAGCGCGCCTTTTAAAAGATTCTGCCGATATTGTAGTCAAGCCTGTGACGTTCATTATCAACACTTCG
Source organism: Meandrina meandrites (assembly GCA_963693305.1). Lineage (NCBI taxonomy): Eukaryota > Metazoa > Cnidaria > Anthozoa > Scleractinia > Meandrinidae > Meandrina > Meandrina meandrites. The sequence goes on along the minus strand of OY855907.1, from coordinate 14,576,997 downwards.
TTGCGTACTTCCAAAGTCCCTTGTGATTGGAAATCTGCGCGGGTCATTCCACTTTTTAAAAAGGGCAAGTCTGATGAGATGGACAATTATCGCCCGATTTCCATTTTACCTGTTCTATCTAAGGTTTTAGAACGGGCTGTACATATCCAACTGTACAAATATCTTCAGCAATACAAGAACTTGAACCCTTATCAGTGCGGGTTTCGGAAGTGTCACTCGACAGAATTCGCTGCTCTTAGTTTTTCTGATAATATTCGTAGGAACATGTACCAAGGTCAATTAACTGGTGCTGTGTTTATTGACCTTCGTAAAGCTTTCGACACTGTGGATCATGCGGTACTTCTGGACAAGCTTTCCAATTTGGGGATTGTGGATAAAGAGCATGGTTGGTTTACGGACTACCTGTCGAACCGCACCCAGGTTGTTGAGTTTCAAGGGGTGACTTCTACTCCGGAAGCTATCTCTGTTGGAGTACCTCAGGGTTCTATCCTCGGTCCACTTTTGTTTATTCTACACATAAATGATTTACCGGAGGTGGTGTCCCAATGCAATATTTTGATGTACGCTGATGACACTGTTTTGTACTGCTCATCCTCTAAAGCCTCTATTATTCAAGACAAGCTGATTGCTGATCTGTCCAAAATTGAACACTGGCTTTCTTTTAATAGTTTGTTTATTAATGTCTCAAAAACTGAAGCTATGCTTTTCGGAACTGCTCCCAGATTATCGGCCGTAAACTCTTTTTCTATTACTTTAAATAACAATGTTATTAAGCGGGTTTTTCACTTCACTTATCTCGGTATAGTTTTTGATGACCGCCTTAGCTGGAACGAGCATATAAAACACCTTATTTCGAAGGCAGGAAAACGCGTAGGAATGCTCGGCAGGCTTCGTAGAGGTCTCACTAGAGAGAGTGCAAATATAGTTTATTGTAGTCTAATTAGGCCAATTTTAGAATACTGTGTAAGTGTGTGGGGCTGCTGCGGAGTAGGTCACAAACAAGACCTTGAAGCCCTCCAAAACCGGGCTGCCAGAATAGTTGCACGAACTGTGCGCAGCAACCCGGCAATGGACGTTCTGAAATGGCCCACGCTGTAGGAGCGCCGTCGTAAATCTGTTTTTAAACTCGTTAAGAAATGCCTGCAAGGGAAATGTCCCCAATATTTTCAAGAATATTTTAAACGTAATAATACAATCCATGCGCGCGCTACTAGACAAAGCAACCTTTTACATCCGCCTGCTGTAAGGACTGAGATCGCAAAACGATCCTTCTATTACTATGGTTGCATTCTTTTTAACGAACTATCTTGATGGTATTTCGTATTCATTTGCTTCTAATTCTTTTACTTGTACATAGTTTTCTATCTATATTATTATTAATGTTAGCGTAATGCATATGTATGCTATAGTTTTAGTACATTGTTGCGCTCAGGGCTCCCATTGATAACAGACAGCTTTTTGCATCTGAAGGGGCTACCCTGAGCGGTATAAATCAATAAAGGTTCTTTGTCTTTGTCTTAAAAAAAAAAAAAAACAATTACTGAACATGTTCCACGTCTTAGCAAGTACAGAATATTCGTTTGTTCCCAGGGGTTCCAGAAATTTTGGTTAGGATTATTTTGCAATGCTTAAACACTAAGAACTTTGTCCAGAAATCCACAAAACAATGTTACTTCCTCTCATCGTTTTCAATGTAGAGTTTTGAGCCCTTTGGCAAGGTGATTTTTAAACAAATCTTTCTTACAATTTTTTTGATCACGTAAGTTATGGACTTTATGAATATATAACTTTTCCTTCATTATTTTTCATTGTTATCAATTCCAAAATCTTGTCTTGATCACTGTTGCAATGTACACGTGATTTAATCAACGGGTGTCTCAAAATTGATAATGACTTGTAAAGCAAAGATACTGTCAGATGCATGATACAGATATGTGTGCAAAATCTGTGGTGGTCCTCAACTTCTTGTACCGGGTAGATGAAATAGCCACAGATCCAATGAAGTAAAACTGCTGGACTTGCGTTTCACCTAGTCTCCTTCGCAGCCGTTGTTTGGTGGGGGAAGGAGCGTTGCGTGACGAGCCCAAACAACGGCTGCGAAGGAGACTACGTTTCACCATCTCAGTAGAAAATTTGGTTTCTGACAAATGCGCATGCTTGCTTATCCAGTCAACTAACGCTAGTTCTGATTGCCGCGGGCGCCACGACAAGTTTGGAAAGCAAGACGAATATCAATTGACCAATCCAAAAGATTAGAACTTCTCATTATAGTGCCAAAATGTTGCGGCTTCCTCCGATACTCCTGGCAAGGAAGGTAGTCGTCCGTGAAATCGACCGGTCACAGTCTTTTGATTGTTTTGTGCAATTTTTTTATCTTTTCAACCCACCAAAAATGCCGACTTCAAACGTTTTAGGGGGTTCGTTCGAACCCCTCGAACCCCCCCACGCTACGGGCCTGTGAAGTTACCATTTTATTGCCAGCAGCTCCTTGGTCAAATTTGATGTTTACTGTATACATGATGATTTTATGTTTGATTTAGTCAGTGCTACAGTAGCGGTAGTTACAGGTCGTCCCCAGTTTACCATTGATGTAATAGACATAGAAAGAGCCGCAGTTTCTCACTTGAATATCGGTGGAAAATTCACAACAGCCTGAATTAACCCAGTGAAAGCAGGCCTGCCTGGTTACTTTGCCATCAGCGACTGTAGGATGTCCACCATTTAACCAGCCGGTTGTAGCAGTGTTACATCTTCTTGTAGCTCGACACGAAGTAGGCATTCTAGTTCCTGCAGCTCCTTGGAAGCGATACCAGCCATTGAGGTTGTAGTCACACAAACTGATGCTTTTGCTGTACGTGGTTTTCCGGTCGGCGCTGGTCAGACTTGAGTAGCTTGTGCATTCTACAGTGGAATTAAAGTTAAATATTGTTTGCTTAGTTTATGTTACTTGAAATTAAAGCTTCAATCTCTTGCTTACCTTGGTATTAAAAAGTCACAACCCACGGCAGAATACAAAGCAAAGCGTTACAAAGTTAGGACGAGGCTATAAAAAATTTTTGTATTCTACATTATTATATGGCCGTGTCTCACAAAGACTGGGAACTACTAAATTCACGAATTTGATTGGCTAAAATCGATATTGACCGCGGTCTAGATTTTCCCATCTAGACCGGCATCTAGACCGGTTGCACTTACGTTAAGAAGTTTACAAACAAAAATGGAAAAACGTGGACTTGTTTCTGCTAAAAAATAATAAATGGAAGAACCAAAAAGCTCGACGTGAAAAAAGGTTAACAAGAACGAGCAAAGTTTGGCAAATTTTCGTTCAGTTCACAGGCACGAAATCAAAACACAGGCTAGAAACGAATTTGCGAGGTAATTGCAAGGTCAGAAGTGAAAAGCACTAAACACGATTAAAAGCAACTAAAATACCCGTAAGAATATCCTATCAGTCGATTAACGAGGCTAGAGAAGTTGAAAACGGCGAACCGAAGCGAATTTTTAAGCTGTAACGTTTTCTAGTTTGGCCATATAATAAACATCTTATTAACCGAGCTTACTCGGTCTGTATGAGGAGAATCTTGACCTCGGTCATGAGTACAGAGCTCACAGCGTTCGGTCTGTACTCACGACCTCGGTCAAGATTCTCCCATACAGACCTCCTGCTCGGTTAAACTGCAATGCCCCCATTGCTTCATAAAAGGCGAACTTGCTGTATTGACATTAAGCGTGTGGTACTGATTAGTTATTGCTTGCTATATTTTTAAACAAACCAGGAATCAAACGGTTTTTGCTGCACACTTCAACTTAACGGACGGGTGTATTCAGAATAGAAATTGACAACGATAATTTACGTGTAAATAATAGATTCTTTAAAGATGCTGAAATTGATCTTTCTGTTATTGTTACCATCGACAAATTTTTTTAACGATGTCGACAAGACAAGGCTTTTCTGTTCTTTCTTTATGACTGATTAATATTATATGGTTGCTAAATCTCTCTTACCGAATCGTTGATCGAAATTCGGGTGCTGGACGGGTGCTGGAGCTCTTACAAAGTGAACTGTAAGATGGGGCAACCCGAACGATCGATCGTTCACCAATTCACTCGTTACTGGATTTACCAATACAAACTTGCATACCGTGATTAACTCTTTTCAGACCGGACTTTTTTCAGAAAACGTCAGAAACCTGCCCAAAATTACTGAAAAATACTTAAAATCTATGAAACAGTGCAAAAAACCTGAAAGAGGTGAAAATAATCGAATTAAAGTTAACTTCCATTAATGGAAACACAAAAATTACTAATTTGGAAAAACATGTCTGTCAAAATGACGTTGCCATGGTAACCTCAAGTTCCAGACACAACAACCTATCCTACCAATTTATTCCCAGATAAATTGTAGATAAACTTGCAAGGCTTGGCAGCGTTTGGTTGAATCTTGAAAAAGTTATGTGTTCCAAATCAGCGCGGGCACTCCCCTCCCCCCGGTCTGGATAGGGTTGAATGTTTTTACTTTTATCCTTTAAAAACTAACTGGAAAACACAATTTATCACCAGCTTCTGGGAAGGCGTTCAGCATTGAAATTTTTTTAGTAATTATTCGTTCAGTAATTATTAATTTTCGTTTCTTTCTTTCTTTCTTTCTTTCTTTCTTTCTTTCTTTCTTTCTTTCTTTCTTTCTTTCTTTCTTTCTTTAGTTACATTTTTACTTAACTGCTTAAAGTTCTTATGATTTTTTATCGAAGAAAATAGAGCTTGGCATTTCATTCAAGTATGTTATAGTTACCAGAGCAACTGGTTCCATTTCCAATGAAACCAGGCTTGCAAGAACAAATGAATGATCCTTCGGTGTTATTGCGGGTGGAATGGGTACTGCAATTGTCAGTTTTCAATGCACACTCGTCGATATCTAAATAGAGATATTTTGCAGATAAGCAGGTTTAATTTGTACTTGTTCTCTGACAATATTATTTTCGTTATCAATCTCCTTATTATTGTACTTGTCAACGGCAGATCGGCCTTTGAGCCTTTGAATTTTCTGTAATTTACCCACGTACCCGCGTCACTCTGGAAAATACTAAAACGTACTATCGATCTGTTTACGCTGATTGTTTCTCGAACACACCAATGACCCGTCACAACATTTTAATCAAATTCGAAGTTAAACATTTTCTTTGCTGAACAGCAGTGACCATTTTCAGGTCATGTATCGTTCGTCAAAATATATCAGCCAGTCTGATTGACTGCACCACTTAGCTTCTGGTCCGCCTTTATTTGTTTTCTACTTACTTGGCGCGAAAGAGAATAAGACAACTTGGCCGGCCAATCCAAGGCTGCCCTCGACTGTGTAAAACATTTCTAGTAATATCTGCACTTAAAACTGCACCAAACAATTCTCACAGGGATTTGTTCTAAAATTTTAAGACCGGGCTTTGTATGAAATGCCCTAAAGTTTGGATTGATTCGGGACCATTTAACTGACCAAATAAAAAAGCCTCTGAAAAGTCCTTCAAATCTTATATTTCAATTCAATTCAATGGAGTGAAAAAAAAAAGTTCTGCTCGATCGAAAAGCCGCGAAAGGAAGCAGCTAGGCTGAATTTTTAAGATGCTGTTCTACAATCAATCAACATGATTGCTGTTAGAAAATTTATTATTTTAATTCAGGTATGTTATATTTACCAGCGCAACTGGTTCCATTTCCGATGAATCCAGGCTTGCAAGAACAGTTGAATGATCCTTCGGTGTTTTTGCAAGTGGCATTGGCACTACAGTTGTGAGTTTTCAAGGCACACTCGTCGATATCTAAACAGATATTATGAATTCCATGTGAATCATTACTCGCTAGCTTGATTGAAACTCTATGCTCTTAGAAGACACCTCAGAGAGAGAGAGAGAGAGAGAGAAAGAATAAAAGAGATAGAAAGGGAAATAAAAAGTTCAAAGAGAAAGTTCTAGCTAAATTACTGTGCTAAATTATTGTGCTAAATTTAGAGGGTGGTAACAGAAGGGAAGTGTCTGGATCCCTTTTAACAGGAAATAAAACAATTCTTTCACACTTCTCTGGAAAAAAAAATGCAACTTGTACAATAACTTTACTCGTTACCTTTTTCGCAATTTTCTCCCGTGTAACCAGCCTGACATTCACAGAGATATTGTTTGTCTGTAAATCCGTGCAGGCAAGTCGAATCATGAAGACACGGGTTACTGAAGCATGGGTTATCCTGATGAGAAGAAAGGACACATCTTTATCTCTTTTATGTAGTCATAATTTGCTATACATGTAATAAAATTCAAAAACGAAAACATTGTCGATTGAGCGTAAATTTATGTTACCTCAGGGCCTATATACACAAAGCTTTCCCGTCGTTTAACATCTTTAGGGTGTCGAATGTGGTCTGAATCGCTAAGTTCACAGACAAATTTGTCTTTAATTGGTGGACCGATGTTCACGGATACACATACGGGATCCATTATGCATCGGTTTTTACAGGCACTACGCAATGATGGCACCACAGAGAGGGAAAGGTTCTTAATCACGTGAAACTTCAGAGCTTATCCATTTTTCCATGTTAAAAATTTGATACGGCGGCAGAGACCTGCAAATAATAATGATAATAATTCTTAGGAACATAAATATACAACTTATTTACCTTATTTGTCGATTTGGTTACTGTTACTATAGAAAGTGGTTATTCAGCTTTCAGTTGTGCCTGATATTACTGCGTGTACTTTCTCATCTTTTTACCTGACCGTTTAATTCCTACTTGCTTTTATTTTACAACATTAACTTACACTTTTCCTCTTTTTTGAAAATTCGTCAATAAAAAAAAGCTGTAATGCAAATATCGGACGTTATTGTTCAATCAATTGTCACGATGCCTTTATATGGTCACAAAGTCACTGTTATCGTCGTGTCATCATTACGTAACAGACATCCTGCGATGTTCGTAATTGTAAGGACTTGCCCAAAGTCTTCCACAGCGCTCCATAACCACAGTAATTTTGGCTTTAAAACAATTCTCGTTAACCATTTGTTGAATAATAAAACAATTGTCCTGCTCAATCTTGCGGAATGTCATCTGATTTTGCATGATAATTAATTGTTAATATTTTACGTAACTGAGTAAAATTTAATAATTATTGACACCAGCCGATCGACGAATGTTCGTTTTTCGAGCGAGTTTTCGGCATATCGAGTAAAACATCTCGACACCAAGACTTTGGACAACATCACAAATATTAAAGCATTGGCATTTAGCAAATTATACTATTGTTTTGCAGTATGGTCTAGCAAATACTAATACACGTAAATTGGAGCACACAACACTAGTTCTTAAGGAGTTAGGCTGGCTTACAGTCAGTAGTTATCTGACGTGTACGGTAGACATGCTTGCGTTTAAATGTGTCAAGGGTCTAGTACCAAATCAATTATTTGAGTGATCACTTTGTAACACGTTCTGTTTTGCATGACCGTAACACAAGAAAGAAGGACAGTTTGAATATCCTAGGTTATAAATCGGCCTCTGGACAACGCACCTCTCTATATAGGGCAATTACCCTTTGGAATTCCTTACCACGTGCGGTTACTGTAGCTGACGGCTTACATACATTCAAGAAGAAACTGAGATAATTTCTCTTTGATTTTAGATAGGAGATTTACTTTTTGGGCTCGCCTAGCATTTGGCTTTGTGTTTTAAAGTCGTTTTGACGTTTTCAAATGTAAATTATCGCTAAAAGTTTATTGGATGACCGAAGCAAACTGGTCTAGATGAAATTCAAGCGAAAATGTACAAAGTTTAAGCTTTAAGATCAGCTTTTAAAAACCTGTACGCCATCTTGGTACTTAGACATGGGAAAAGTTGCCATGACAATTTTGTAATTTCACATGTGGAATTATAAATTAACGCTCAAATTTTGCGCCAAAACTAAGGAGTAATATGTCACCCATGCCAGGTGATCTGTGACGTCATTTTTGGGGACTGGGGAGAAAAATTTTAAAGCCGTATCCCAGAAGCTCGCGCGGTCGAAAATTGTGGGCTTGAAGCGTTCATGGCGGCTGTTTCTCGAGTTGGAAGCTTTGTTTTGTTTAATTTTTTGTTAGTTAACGATGAAAATGTAACGCACTACGAAGATAGTAGAAAGTTATCATAGCATAGAGAAGTTTTGGAAAGGGAATTGTACATCGCAGGACGTGGGCGACGAAAATGTGGATGCTTTCACCATCTTACGTAGGAACATGCTGAAACCAGGACTGCAAGCTTGACGGGAATGTTGTGCAGTTTGTATTATTTTCGCGTATTTTTAGTCCTGCAATTTCATTTCAATGCCATTAAAGTTTTGCTATGCTGTTGAGAACTCAATGTGTAGTGTTGGTGTAGTTTATATATTAAGCTAATTCACTCTTAATATACTTTGTTTGCATTGGTTTTATTGGGAGTTCGAACGATCGAAGGTACCTTTGTCGCCGGAGGCACAATTTTGGCGGGCTTTTCGACGCGGGCAACCCTGATGTTACAAGCTTTGACAATTTAAAGGTATTTTTTTGTGTTTACGTCGCTCTTTAATGGTTTTTCAATGTATGTTCAAAGTAAGGAGAATTCATTTCACGCCGAGTCGCTTACAGTGCGTCTGCACTGCCCTTTTGAAAACTGTGAAAAATTTTACAGAAACCAAAAAAGTTTAAATGAGCATTTTCGCTTGTATCCAGCTCATAAACCGGATTCCTTGGCTGTTCGTAAGCGGATTTCTGCAAAACAATGTGCAACCAAGTTTCTGGAAGACAAGACAAACCCATATTCAAGGAAAAAAAGAGTACGGGAATTAATTAATCTACTCAACGAAGAGGAATTGCTCGAGTTTGCTCTGCCGCGAATTGTCAATATTGTGTCACCGGTAAACTTTTTGTTGGAGGGAACTTCCGGTGGTAACGATGTTTGGAAAAAGGTGGGCAACTTAAGAGATGAGCTTTGTACGCGTTTTCCGGAATTAAGTGCTATGTTTACCCTTGGTCCCTCAGTAGAAACAGCCACTGATGAAAGGCATAAATCATCAGTAACACAATCCCTCAAAGATAAACCTCAGCAGGTTTGTGACTTGGTACTTCAGGCTGAAGGTGGTACCATTTTTAGAGATTGTCTTATGCCAAAGGTATTTAAACAGGAACATGAGACATTTAAAGAGTTTTCTTGTGGCATTGTGGGGTCCTTTGGAATTGCACAAAAGGAAGCACAGGATGTGCTCAGAAACAAATGGGGTAAAAAACTGGAAAAGGTGATTGGTATAAATCCAATTTTGAGCAAGAATGAAATTTTTTCTGACCTAAATGACACCCGAAGTGAGCTGCTAAAATTGATCGGTCTCAAATTTAACAAATTTGGAGAAGTTGTTGTTGCACATGTTGACATTGAAAAATACATAACACTTTTCCTCAGTCAAACTGGTACCCAAAATGCCATTACCACTCCCAACAACTGCTTGATCTTAATGGACTATACAGATGGTTTTCCCTGGCTAAAATGGTCAAGACATTTTACTGGGGAAACAAGTGTGAGGATCAAACTAATTGAACCCTATAACTTACTAAGCACCGTATTAACTGTAGCTCTTTGGCTTGGGGGAGATGACTATGAAACTGTAAGAGAATGCACTGCGTCGGTATACAAACAGCTTAAAGAGCTTAAAGTGATCAAACATCCAATTAGTGGAGAGGAAATCAAAATTGTACGACGTAGTTGTGGAGATGGGAAAGAAAGAAGGTCTTCAACAGGTAGTTCTTCTGCCAAGTCTTGCTACCCTATCCCCGAAGCCCCAGAACACCACACGCAACTTGGCGACATGAAATTAATTTGTCCACAGCCTGTCTGGACAGTGGAAGATACTGAAATTATGGAAAACAAATTTGAAAGTACACTAGCTGGCAAACCCCCATCTAAAGAAAAACGAAGGCAATTTGCAGCTCAAAATTTGGGTAACCCAGGACGAAAAAACTTGACTGGTACACCACTTGCAGAGTATTTTCCTGGTACAGCCCACCTTGGCTTTCGAGCAGCAGAAACCATATGTTTAAGGATAGCAAAAATTGCATCAGGTATTGTATCCTGAATTTTTTGCCACTTTATTTTTTTACCCACAACCTGACTAAGCCACAAGTCAGAAAAAATGACTTGTTTTGCAATTTAGCCTTTTTAATATTGAAAGATTTGTTTCTCTGTACAAAGAAAAATTTCTTTGAAAACCCCCAGTGTAATTTGTTTACATATCAAAACAGAATACATCATTCAAAATTATTACCTCACAGACCAACCTCCAAAGTGAGTAATAAAGATATTAAACACGATAGAAATAGCATCGAACTTGGAAATTTTTTTCCGAGTTCAATGCTATTTCTTTCATGTTTAATATCTTTATTACTCACTTTGGAGGTTGATTGGTTGCATCTTTAATATGCCTTAATGTGACTGTGTGATACAGTTATGAGTCATCTGTGCCAGTGATCATCTGGCTTTGTGACAGCGCAATGCGGTTCCAGTCAAAAGCCCACATTTCACCCTTGCTCACCATAGAGTCCCAGTAGCTCAGTGGTTAGAGCATCCGTCCTAGATCATGGAGGGTCATGGGTTCAAATCCAATCTGAAACTCGGAGAATTTGTATTGATAAATATGGTTCAGTTTTTACTTGATAAATGATATCAGTCAAAATATTGTTTTATGAAAAAAATTCCTTTTTGGCCCCCATGATTACCTTTTTTTATAATTCATATCATCTTCTACACCTGTAGCTGTATTGGGCAGTGACCGAGACTACTTACTGGCTTTAAAGAAAGGATTGGCAAAGTCTGTTCACATCGAGGAGAAAACAATAAAGTTTGACGAAGTCGGAGTGCTAGCGTTCAGTGAAAGAATGCCGATCATCTTAAAAGAGGCAGGTTTTAACGGAATCATTCTTGAAACTCTTTGCACTTTTAGTCGTGGTCTCGGCAAAGTATTTTGCAACCTTCTAAGAACACCACAAGAACTGACAGGTAATGATTACGAAGCACAAGCCCGTGTGTACCTTGGCTTCCAGGCAGTTCAGATCTTTGGTAACACTTCTATAACCGCTTCTTTAAAGCAGATTGTTTCGTATGTACCATATTATGTTGACAAAGCCCTTTCCGATGCAACCATGGTTGGTCTACCAATAACCCTGGCAAACTTCAGTGATGGCGTAATGGAAACCGCACATAAACTGAACAAAAAAAGATCATTGCTTTTTTCTGGAGGAAGGGCTGGTCCCATTTCAAAGCATTCATACCAAGAGCAGGTCCTCCGGCAACAATTCCAGAATGAAGTGTATGAAATGACAACCAGAGAGGGTATACATCAGAAGTCATCATCAAAAAAGGCTGAAAGAAAACGAAAAGCAACTGATGAAAAAGAAAATAGCACCAAAAAAGTGGTATTATATTTTTTATAATTGTATGATCTACATTAATTAATCAAATATATCTTGCCTAGATAGAAAACAGATAAAATAACTGAACAAAATTACCTCCTCTTCATTAATAAGAACTCGTTTTCATTCATGTTTTGGGACTTGCAAATTTTTCATTATTTATATGGTCACTAAGAATGAAAATGAAGTGTAACAATAGACACTGTGTGATACTAAGACAAAACTGAAGTCTGGATTTTCATCCTCAGATTTCATTGGAAACATTTTTTTTTTTGTAATTGTCAAATAATGATTTCGTTTTTCTTGAATCAAGCATTTGCCTTTTGTTGTTGATGACATGATCAAAGTGAATGACAATGACTTGACACCTGAAGAAAACAGCACCGAAAGTGATGAAGAAGACAACATGGTAAGATGGCTAGGTTCAAAAAGGATACTTTCTGTTTTACCTCAATTTACAGACTGAATAATTTCATATTTATAACAAGAATGGCTCTTCAAAATTTTCCAATGCAAGCTGATTTAATTGGAACCTTTCATGGCAGTAAAAATGATGAACGTGGACAGAAAACACAAACAAATATCAAAAATACTGGGCAATGATAGAGTTTCAACGTTTCTCATGAGAAAGTGTGTGTGCAATAGAACACTCGCTTGAGCAAATAACACGTAAAAAATGGACAAAGCAAATATGCATTGAAATAATAATTGCTTCTCCTTCGATTCAACGGCAGATGAAGAAAAGTTAAGGTCAAGATAAAGTTACACACGTGTTGCTGTACGTAGGCTTTTGAATTTTAAACACTGATTTCCACCATCTGATTAAGAGTTCTCTGGGGTTGTGTATGTTTTGAAATTTATATCAACTTGAGTTAAAAGTTCTCGGAATTAAAACAAAAGTAAACTGGAAACAATGCAAACAAATGCACTTACAATTTTCAGGAAGAGATGCTTGAGGATTTGCCAGGTCAGGGACAACATCTGCCAGAAGCGAGTGTACCCGAGAGCTCTGAAGCAGAAATATCAACATTAACTGAAGAGCTTGTAACATTTGGTCGAAATAATTTCAACAAAGTGTCGGTGCCACTGTTGACCAAAGAATCTGCTAAGCTTTTTAAAGAGAAGAGCTTGCCGATGTTCAGTTTTAATTTACATCTGCAGTCACTCCAGTCAAACTTCGTTTCTTGGGAAAGAACAGACCACCGAGTCAGCAAAGAAATTTTAAAATGTAAAGTTCTGCCAAGCAGTATAAGTAGCTGTTTCACTTTTCAATCTGTAGAAGGCAAACAAAGCAAAAGACTGACTGTGTTATTTAATGACGTTCTCGGCGTCAAACTAGATGGAAATAGTTTAACCTTCGATCTCCAGTCGCTGCCGAAGTTTGAGACAAAATCATTGCAGAAGGGAGATTCCTCCGTAGCTCCAGTTAATCCCAGGTGGATGGAAGTGCGCTTGACCACAGACGAAAAGCCTCCGCATAGGATTGCCATTGAATTCATGAGCAAAAAAGAGTCAGATCTGAATAAAATCAAAGAAGTGTTTGAAGAAATATCACCACTCCAAGAAGCCGTCGAGAATGGACTGCAGAGAGTTTATCCGCCAAAAGTCAAAGGGCGAAATGCTGAGGAGAGCTATCCGATCATCCGAGATCCGACGCTAGTTAGAGCAGGACAACTTGCTTTGCTACATCTTCTAGAGCTCCTTCCAGAAAGCCACAAGGCAGAGTATGTTACAAAAATGTACTTGTCGATTGAGTTGAAATTCAATCAGCTTTTGAACCAAAGATTGAAGTGCTGTGATTCCACAAAGAATTCCTCATAAGTCCGAAGACCAGTCACAATAAAATGGGTTCACCGCAACAAAAGTAAAATTTCACTCCAATCTGCACACGGTGAGTTCATATATAGTTAAGACAAGAGTTTCGCTTTGTAAATAAAGCACACCTCAACGGCCGCCATGACATGTGAAAGAATACCTTCTCGACCGAGCGAGGCGCGCAAGGAATTCTGTGCGGCTTTAAAATTTTTCTCCCCAGTCCCCCAAAATGACGTAACAGATCACCTGGTGGTATTACTATAATTATAAATGCAACCTTTCATAAAGGAAAACGGCTTGGCAGAATAATCATTGGTCGCCAAAGGGAAGTTCTGCTGTAATTGAATGTATTTTAATTCATATCACCATGGTAACAGTGTTTTTTTTGTCATTATAATTGCCTAATTTTGGACTTTATAGGATGAGCTGTCACAACTACGGTATTAGCTTTTGTGGTTTCACAAATTTGCATCAGGCTGTCGAACCTGCCAAGAGCAACGCAAAGTTTTTTCAAACCAGTTTAATTTACGAAGGATTAAAAAATAGCTACTTTATACATTCTGGAAGACCAGACGGGAGAAAATGTATTTTCATTAATAATTTTACAATTGTCAAGCGTGGACAAAGTGTTTTTTAGTGCAAAATTTCAACCCAAACGTCGCTACGTGTCCACAGGTGTCTGATTAATTATCGAGCAACATCAAGCAAGATTACGAGCAACTTCTCATTTTAAGTTTACGAGCAAGCTTCTCATTAAGTGGTGAGAAAAGAAAAATGAAAAATTCACTGGAAATTGTAAAAAATAGACAACAATGGTTTTCTTTTCTGTTAAATTGCGCTACGTCTTATCCTCAAAATTATCCGACAATATACATCATTAAATTTAACAGTTGCGCCACTTTTCAAGAAATAACATCTTTTTTTTAGATCGATAGGAAAATTTGCCGCTATCAAATGATCGCACGCCTTGTCTTAAAGAAAAAAAAAACATTTTTGGCTGTAACATTCCAAAAGGTACTACAAAAGACGTCCATGGGAAAGGAACAAAACGTTATTACACGTTCAGTTCAAGCCACTCACGCAAGAACCTTTTTTCCAGGTATTTTCTATAGAATCAGATACGGTTCTCAAAAAATACATGTTTGATGAGGAGGAGGGCAACTTAAACAACATAAGCTTTTGGCGTCTTCCGTTTTAGGTGTATACGAGTCTATGTTTTGCCTCCTCATTTCTACGTTATCGAACGTTTGCGAATTCTTTGGCTAAACTTAAGAAGCTATCGAAATCAATATTTACACAACGGATTCTGTGTTGCTACGGCTTTTCTTTTAAATTCGAAACTAGTTGCCGATAACCCGTGCATTAAAAATTGTGTAACTCGTTATTAGATGTTCGAAATCGTCAGTTCAGGCCCTCGAGCGAAGTAACAGCGAGACGTTCGAGCGACTAATAAAATCGCGTGGTAGGGTTTCTACAAAGTCTAAAATTTTAGTGGCCTAACCTATAGGCCTACACTGGAAGTTGAAGCTGAAACTGTCTGGAAAAGGCTTATATCGTACCCCAAAGTTGGACTTTTGTTTGGCACATAACGAAACATTTAACGTCCCATCAGATTAAAAGGTGAAATTTAAAGCGTGTTTTCAACAAATAGTTTGAAAAGTAGCTCTTCGCACGGCCCCTGAGCTGTGTGATAAAGCAAAGTAACACATTTTGGAGGCAAATGATTACTCGCTCCTCTCTTGTCACGTGATAGCGCAGAGAGCTTCGAAGCATTAAATTCAGGAAAACACTTTCGAGTTGCGATAAAGTTTGGGCTCATGATTCGATTGAAGGGAGTTGCAGGCCGCATTTGTTGTAAATGTATAAATGAATAGTATGTGACCAGTTTAAAGAAAAATGTCATAGTTCCCTATAAAGAAAAAAAAATATTTGGAAAGTTTCAAAACCCAAATTAGATATCACAATATTCTCCACTTACTATATCAGTTTGATCCAGATTTACAGAAAAAATAGTTTGAAAGCAATTCTTAGTGAAATTTTGAACTTAGCTTGGGTTAGGCCAACAAATGGAAAATTGCTTACCATGGTGGTCGGCAACCGTTGGACAGTAAAGCCAGCCTCCCCAAAGAACTGTTACGAAGAGCAAAGGAAGTACAGGAAAAGGACGGCACATCTTTTCTTCTTTTGTAGTCTCTCTGGACTGTTTAATCGCTCACTTTGAATGAGAAGCTCGTCGTATTGCGCTCAACTGTGTCGCATGAGTTGCAACGCCTCAACAGCTAGTGATGTATCGGCTGGCTTACACAGTTTTAATATGTTAACAACGAAGTGTGTTGTCATTCTTTACTTCTTACAAGGAAAGTCTATTACTTCATGATAAAAAATAATCTCTTTATTTTTCATTCTGACAAAGTGATAATAATAAGATGACTTAATGAATATATGAAAGACATATATGAATTGCGGATAAATGATGAAATGAATGAGATGATCCTCGCATTGTGAAAGCAATTTAAGCAATTGCAATTTTCAGCCTAAAACATTTTTGGAAATATTTAACTTGTATTATGCTTTCTTATATAATAACTGCTGGTATCTTACATGTTTGTAAAATGACCACTTCCCTCTGTTTCCCTTACCCAGCGTTATTATTTTAATGGGAATCAGTGTGTTGACAGGTAAGCAGGCAGTCATTTATCTTAGGATGGTAACGATAAACTGTTAAAGTACAAATAATTTCACCTGGCCTCACTTCAGTCATCCTACTCCACTTCATTCTATCTTCTCGCCTTGCCTTGCCTCGCCTCACACGCACCTCGTCTTACCTCACGGTCACGATTTGCGTAATGCGTTTTTGAAAAACGGTTAGGCTGAATAGTTCTCACTGAAAGTATATTTCGTTTGTTTGTAATTTTTAAAGGAGCGACGTCACATGGATTTCGCAAAATTTTGGACTAAAATGTTCTTTAGTGGTAGGCAACTTAACCCATGAAAAAATTACCTTTGAACATCTTAAGGAAGGTATGACCTAAATTTGCAGATAGAAATCAAACTAAGCATAATATTGATTTTTTGAAGACTCTCAGAAACAACTTGAAAGTTGCCATCCATTTTTGGAAAGTTGCAATCCATTTCCATCAAAGCCATCCGCAGCCAAAGGCGCTTGTTAGCAATTTCAAAGTTCTAATATAGCAATTGTTTATAAAAAATGGCTCATTATTTTACGGTTTCTCCGCCACAAAGATACATTTTGGCTGTTCAAAAATCTGTTAAAATCCGTGACAAAGCCCCTTTCAACGCAAAGGAGACGTATTTGCTTGTAATAAAGCTATGGCCCTGTTTTGTCATTTTGAGCCATAGAGGTAATTATTTTATTGGCTAACATCAAGTTACAAAGCGAGTAATTTGAAAAACGTGATAAAGTAGACTAACCTCAGCCGTGACACAGTCTTTTTAGAGGTTACTATCATTCTAAAATTCCTTCAGTTACTAAATAATTTGAGTCTGCCAGTGCTTTACGACCATACAACATATGTATATTAGTAATAAATAATGAAGATGTTAAATTTTACACTCAGTGAATGAATTGTAAAGATAAATAGAGGATATTACACGGTGGTGAGAAGATGTGAATTTTATGTTCGAGTGGCAGAAACGATATCTCACGAGTGAGCGCAGCGAACGAGTGAGATATCGTTTTTGCCACGAGAACATTAAATTCATATCTTTGAGCCAACGTGTAATGTTCTTTTTATTATATGGAGACCAGATGTAACTGAAATTGCGAATTTTTATTTCATTGTTTTCGAAAAATCGAGCAAGCTTTACAAATCACCGTTCGTCTTCACAGAAAATACAAAGCACCCGTGTTCAGGATATAGAAACACTAACTGAATTCCAATCAAACAAAATACATGAAATACTTGTCAACTAAATAGGTAACAAGTAAGAACTGAAAACATCACTGACTTTGACTTGAATCCGATGCGGCAATGTCGCGTCTTGACGGCCGATGATTTTCAACTGCTTTTTGTTTTCTTCTTTACAACATCTCGCACTTTGTGAAATTCCTTGCGAAGAATTCTCTCTATAAACCTTGAAATCGTCAAGGTTTCCATTATCATGTTCTCGTCCTTGAGTTTTTCGGAAAACTCATTCTTTTTCGTCCCTTAATTAAACAAATTAATCCTGCTTGTCGATGCTTGTTCACAACAAACCTGAACGACACAAGAGACGTTCATTCAACAAAGTAGAAATGGCGCGAATCGTGACGTCAGTGAGCGATATGACACTCGCAAGCGTGTCATACGGAAAATACGCCACTCGGGTCCCGGATGGAGTGGCGTATGGAATCTTCGAGTGGTTTAGTTCCCAGTAAAACACTCTCGTCCATATAATAATATGTTCTTTTGTCACGAGCGTGGGATAGAGAAAAAATATGACTCCCCAACGGGAATCGAGCCCATGACCTCCCAGATACCAGTTGGGTGCTCTAACCACTGAGCTACGAGAGACTCGTAGCTCGGTGGGAAAAAACCGTAGAAAAATTGCCAAGCTCATCACGAGTCTCTCGTAGCTCAGTGGTTAGAGCGCCCAACCGTTACCTGGGAGGCCATGGGTTCAATTCCCGTTGGGGACTCGGAATTTTTCCTTTGTCCCTCGCCTATGACAAATGAACATATCATCTTTAACAAAATGTGTATATTCTTGCCAAGTGAACTGTACAGAATAATCGAGTTTCCATTCTTATACTCAACACACTTTCAACTGAGATGCATGGGTAGGTAAGGCACACGAATTCTTTTTACTCCCTCGTTGTGTTTTACGCACGAAATCAAACTGCCAATTTTAGTTACCATTTTTTTTACCTCACCCACAGACCACGCACAAGTCTCGTTCTTGGCCAATAATACGGGTTTTCAGTTTTTAACATGAAAATAAAATTCCATTTTGTTTGCAACATACTGAAAAAAACAAACTTCAAATCAGCATTTTGATCCGCCGAGAGCTAGATTGTTTACGTGCTGGAATGAACTTTTGTGAGCCATGCAGCTATTTTAAAAACAGTGCCACGTGTGACATATTAAACAGTGCCACGCGTGACAGGCGCTGGCCTAATGGTTAGCGTGCTTCACTCCGGATCGGGCGGTCTGGGTTCGAGCTCTGGTCCTACTCTCATAGTGCCTGTCTCCACCCAGGTGTATAAAAAGATACCGGCGAAAAAATGCTGGGAGTAACCCTGCAATGTTTTATCATCCCATCCAGGGGGGAGTAGAAATACTCCTAGTTGCTTAATACTACAGAAATCGGGATAAGCTTCCAGGATAGGCTCGACGAGTGACTGTTAGATATGCAATGGTGAATGTTTGATTTGAAATCTTTTATTTCCCTCTCACTTTCAGTGGTATTTTTGGTGCGGCGCTTGGGCTCTTTCATTCCTTTCTTCTGAGTACGGAACTTTCTAATGCAATGGGAATTAAAAACAGCCTTAATAAGGTGAGTCATTTCAAATAAATATACACAAATCTGTATACAGATACTGTACAATTCAATGCTTACCATAATATCGTGGTTATAAGTTTCCCTGTTATAAGCACGCATGCAAACCCTAAAATAATGACAGCAGTGGACAAGGGAAAATTCTAAGAAAGAACTATACTTTTGTGTTTGAAGACAAGTTTCGACAGATTTTGTCACAATTTTATCGTTAGCATTTCAATCAATTCTGAATTGTAATTCAGTATTCAACTCCGTAATTCATTCTGAAACCCATTTAACTGTCGAACAATGCATTCAAAATCAAGAAGTGTTGTGTTGTTTGTAAAAAATGTCAACTGCTTTAAATGTTAAGACAAACCATTCTCTTCATCATCGCTTCGTTGACGAATTGTGCTTTTCTTCTTACCTGTCGTCTTAAAAATATCCTGCTATTGTAAGGAGAAATTAAATGTTGGTCACTCATGAGATCTATTTACATTCAACAGGTTGTCATATCTTTTCTGTCGCTATTTCTCTTCGATATCACTCTTGACACAAAGATGGCTGCGAGGTAAGTTATACCCGTGGTATAATTTGGTATTTTCCTTTGATCTGGTTTATGGTAATATGATAATGAATATAAGACAAAGGAAAATACAACACATTCAACCACATATGGATCTCTTTACGTTCGTTGTCTGGTATCTTGTGTTTTTTTTTTCTTTTAAATTTGGAGCATTTTTCCTTTGGAATTAAAGGAATGATTCTCCATAGAACATAACATTAACTTGCATTTCAATTCAGGAGGCTAAAGAGGTTAAAATAAAGACACTATCCTCGCATTATTTTACAATCATTTTAATTATGTGATTTATATACAGTAACGATAACAAAAATCGCCACAGTTTCACACCAACTTTATGATAGGAAAGGTGCTTAACTTTCTTTAGGCTATCTTTGACTACGAACATCTTTTTCTCTTTGAATATCACGCGTTGTTTTTCCTTTTTATTTTTTCAGTATAATCGTGGCTCTCAGCAGTGGAGCACTCTACTCATACACAGCCACTGTTCAAAAAGAAGCCGAACAGCGCAATTCACATCCAATACATGACAGCCAGCTACAGTCCACTCGAGAGAAACTGTTTAAAATAATTATTACTATTACATCAGATGCATAATTTATTCATTGTACTGAGCACTAAACAGAGAAACCTATTTTCTTTAGCGTTAAGTAATATTTGAACGTACGCAATAAAGCAACTAAAATACTTTAAACTTGGACTGTGACGAAGCATATGGTACAGCGAAATCAGTTTTTCCATAGAAAGTGGAAAGCGTTCGAGGTTACCTGTTACCGTGTGGGACTAAGTACCTTGTTATGTCTTCAAGGGAAGGGTGAGGGTGAACATTTCTAAATGTTATTTATGAGGAAATTTTATTTAGTTGCGGAGGTTATTGAGGTTATTCTTGGGAAGGAACCGCCCCAAATCTCCTCCCCCAGGGATATACGGAACAGGAATACCGAATGATATCACTTTCCGAAGGATTGACAATATTTTGAAAACAGCTTTTGTCTTCAAGATTACAGATTAATAGAAAACTACTAACACTTTTTTGCAAGCCACTCAAAGCAAGCACGTTTTCACATATTTTCCGTGACCAGATCTTTTTTTAACATTTCTCTTCATCACACTTTGTAATGAAATACGCGGTCGTATGTAAGGAAAAAACCTCTTGTTATTCAATCTCAGCGCCTGAAACTGGCAGTTTGCTTTTCTTGCAATAATGTCTGATTAGTTTTCGGGGATTTTCAATTCTGGTCACTTGACTTTGCTAACTGTGGTTGCGTGACTTGAAAGTGTTAAAGGAGTTTTTAATGTAATAAACACGACCTTGTGTAGAGAATAATTATGCGGATCTAAAGCAAAATTAGTATCACACAACTAATGGACTAATGCAAATCCTGTATTTTGATTGGCTACGCTACTAGAGAACTATTAGTAATAGTCATCCAGTAGCGAAATTCGTGACGCTTTCTTTCGTTTTATTCCCAAATAAATCTTTTTTCAACTTGCATTTGCTAACTTTATTATTTCATTTTCTGTCCGACTAGTTGGGTGATACTAAAACAATTAGACCCTTCGCCCTCAAAGGCCACGGGATGGGCTATTGACCCGTAGCCCTTGCGGGCTACGGGTCTAATTGTTAAATAGTCTTCCTTAGCAGAGCTATTAGTCACTACTGCAATAACGGCAATAGGTGTAGCACTGAAGTTTCAGGCTAGCCTGGCGCGCACGTGTCAGTAAGTGGACATGAAGTTACCATTTTATTGCCAGCAGATCCTTGGTCAAATTTTAGGCTTACTGTATAAATGATGAGTTTATGTTTGATTAAGTTAGTGCTACAGTATCGGAGGTCACAGCCCGGTGTACCATAGAAGTGATAGACATAGAAAGAGCCGCAGTTTCTCACTTCAATGTTTCTGGACACAAAACAACGGTTTGAACCCAGGTGAAAGCAGACCTGCCTGGTTACTTTGCCGTCAGTGACTGTAGGATGTCCACCATTCAACCATCCGGTTGCTCGAGTGCTACACCTGTATTCGGGTGTACAAGAAGTAGGTATTCTAGTGCCTGCTGCTCCTTGGAAGCGATACCAGCCATTGAGGTTCCTGTCACACAAACTGTTCCTGTTGCTGTACGTTTAAGTCGTCTGCAAAGGCGGTACCCTTAATTTCTTTACCTTCTACTTCAATACCTGTGATGTCATTGTTTTGTTTGATGGAAGTGAGAAGGGACCCCAAAGCTAAAATAAAAAGATAGGGCGAAAGAGGATCTCCTTGTCTAACCCCTCTTCCGACTGAAAAGAGCGGAGTAGCTATTCCGTTATTCATAATGCAGCTCGATATGTTTGTATAAAAAATGCGTACCCAGTTAATGAAGGACTGTCCAAAATTAAACTTTTCCAAGATCTTGACTCCCTGGACTCTATTGATTCTCTTTTGTCCTCTGTTCCTCAGAATGTCAAAACTACCAGAGTCTCACTTCTGCTGACAGAAATGTAAACTATACCCACTTCACCGTGAAAAATACTATCTACTGCGACAGATCACTTGATCCTGGCTGGTCTCGTTTTCACGGAGCTGCGGGCACTAAAATGCCATCTTCTTGTCAGCCTACACACCGGTGTAGAACTCTAGCAACCGCTTGGTTAACTGGTGGGCATCCTAAGGTCGCTGACGGTAAAGTTATCAGGAAGGTCTGCTTTCACTGGGGTTTTTCAGACTGTTGTTACGCCTCTACCAACATCCAAGTGAGAAACTGCGGCTCTTTCTACGTTTACAACTTCACTGACTAAATAAACATACATGGTATACCCAGCAAATCTCTCACAATTGACCAGAAAAAAAAGAGAAATTCTAGTCTTCCTGAAAGTGCAAAACTGTCGTAATTGTGATATAACAACGATAACAAGACCGCTATCACTATCGTTTCCAATCTTTTGACACCTTTCTTCGCAAAAAAACTTTGGGAGCGTCTATCCTGATTCGAAAGCCTGCATTGTTTTCTTGAGTCATGATTGTTATTGTTATTCATTCAGGTGGATTTGTTCAGGGAGCAAAAACACGATCAAACGACAGGAAAAAAGTAGATATGAATTAATAAAACAACACAAACTGAAGCAGGAACTAGAATTCAATCATTTTCCCTCAGTGGTAGTGTCTATAACCACTTCCGATAAACATCTTAATGTTATGATATAAATATAAACAGTGTATCATTATATGTTTTATTGAAACTTCATGTTTATTAGTTTTTATAATTAAGTTTTCATATAACGCGCGCTCTGATAGGCTGAAACAGTGTACTTTATCAGAGTACAGAGATGTACGGAGGAATTGTCACGCCATCGAGGCAACATGGCCGACCAATTCCCGAGCTTTTCTCTTGGGTTTTCTCTTGACCCTGACATCTTCTTTGACCTGGAAAACGAAAATGAAAACGAGCTTTTAGCGTCAGTTAATTTAGAAAGTCCTGTTGGTAACAGCACAAATTGCACGGCGATGGAAGGTGAAATTTCGGTACAAGTTACGGATCAAAACACCGAGCCGGAAAGTAACAACACAACAAACAACCAAAGATTTGTAAACAAGTCAAGCGCCATTCTCGTCCCCAGAGGCCGCGATCCTTCTGGTCTGCGCCAGGAATCGAGACCTCTGGCCGCTTCCAAAACCGGAAGTCCGCGATTCACCGACTCATTGTCAAATATGACAAATCTGATTGGCTGAAAAACACAGAACGAGTACTCTGCGCATGCTCAGAAATTGGGAGCGGCCAGAGGTCTCGATTCCTGGCGCAGACCAGAAGGATCGCGGCCTCTGGGAACGAGAATGGTCAAGCGCCGAAATTGACGACATTATAACGAGAGCAGAAACAAAAAACACGAAAGAGAATACAAAATGGGCTATCCGAGTTTTTGAAGGTGAGTTTCACATTAGAAAATGTCACAAGCTTATTATTAAAGTGCGGAATTAACAACACAAACACCGTTACTCGCACGGCTACATTTTTGTGTGATAGCAAACAATTGACACGAAACTAAATTAGATAGCCAATACACACACAAATGTAAGAATAGTATTCTTCAAAAATTATTCATACTTATTCCATAAAATAATTTTTTCTCGCGTTTTCAAAACAGCTTGGTGCCGTGAAAGAAAGATTGGCAAAAGTCTTCACGAAATGACCAACAAAGAGCTAGACAACAACCTCCGTCAATTCTACGCCGAAGCTCGAACAAAAGACGGTGAACTTTACTCAAGGTCATCGCTTCTTGGATTTCGCAACGCTATCGAGAGATACCTAAACAATCCACCCTTAAACCGAGGAATTTCTATTATAAAAGGGGTTGAATTTCAAGCTTCAAACAAGTTGCTGCAAAGTCAGATAAAATTAAACAAGCGCGAAAACAAAGAAAACACCAAGCACAAACCTGCCATTCCAGAAGCAGACCTCCAGAAATTGAAAACCTCCACTGCAATTCGGGGAGACAATCCTTGGGTCCTTCTGCGGAATGTCTGGTTTCACATCAACTTGTACTGATGTCGTCGCGGACGCGAAGGTCAACGAGAACTCACAAAACAAAGCTTCGAGTTCTTGGTGGACGAGAGCGGACGCGAGTACGTTTCGATGACCCATGACGAGGCCACGAAAAACCACCCTGGTGGAATTGACGACGTAAACAGCATGGAGAAGGAAGCTAGAATGTATTCAACGTCAGATAACCAACTTCTTGACGGCCTCACATGCCTCAAGATGTACCTTCAGAAACTCAATCCGAAATGTGAAGCACTGTTCCAATATCCAAAAAGAAATGCGAAGCAGGACGAGCACGTCTGGTACGAAAACAGACCTCTGTGGGTACACAAACTTGCTGGAATGATGAAAGAATTTTCGCAACTGGCATGCTTGTCGAAAGTGTATACCAACCACAGTGTCAGAGCGACTGCCATCACGCTGTTGTCCAACGCACAAGTTCCATCACGGCACATCATGGCGATTTCGGGCCACCGCAGTGAAGCGAGCCTCAAACACTACAACGCCCGTCCTTCAAGTGAACAACTGAGATCCTGTTCCGATATCCTTTCCAGTGCGATGGGTGGAAGGCCACAGCAATCACAGCAGCCGACTCTTCCAGGCCCAAGCAATCCTCTTTCATTGAATCCGATGGTGGTGAATGATTCGCGAAACACGGCGCAGCAGTTTGTAAAGTACCAGCCACAAGCATTCATGGGCCATAATTCGGCCGGTTTTCACTGAACAGTCACTTTCTATCCTCTGTTGTACTAAAAGTCCTAAGAACTTCAAGGACTCGTGTTAAATTCGAATTTCACTTGACATTTTCAGCTTGTGGATTTGTGAACTTTAATGGTTTTTGAACTTTGATGGTTTGACATTTTGACAGCTGTTGTCTAATTGAACCAATAAAATTATTTTGACCATTCTAAGAAGCTTTGTGATTGGCTAATTGTTGCGTGCTTTATCAGAGTACAGATGTACGCTCACGCCAACTCTATTCGCTTGAAAATCATTTGTTTTGAAAATTGCGCGAATTCGTGGGGAAATTAATGAATTACTTAATTATAAAACAAATAAAGAAGCCTCGACTGTGCTCTGTTCTGTTGTAAAGCACTTAGGAAGCGGCTAGAGCACTCAAGAAGTAGGGAGAAACACTCGCCTATCGGCTCGTGTTTCACCCTACACTTCTTTCGTGCTCTAGCCGCTTCCTGCGTGCTTTAGAACAGAACAGAGCACAGTCGAGGCTTCTTTATTTGTTAAACTGTCATCAACATAGCGTTTCCACACTTTCGGTTGTACTTCAGACGAGTTGATGGCCACCTCTTCAATCGCTTCCATGCACAAGTTCGCAACCACAGTGCTGACAGGGCTGCCCATCTCGCAACCATGGATCTGTTTGTATATTTTGTCATCATAGACCACAGGCAGCCCAAGCTCACGTTTCGAGCGGTTGGTAGGTATAAATTGGTGTTGCGTAACACTAGACCGTTGAGAATATTATAAGGCTTTGTATGGGATTTGGGTCGATTTTGGCCGTATTTATGCTTAAAATACAGTAGATATACAAAATAAACTTACTTTTGCCATTTGCTGTGTCCTTTTGCCTGTTTTGCGTCTTGAAGTGGTGTTTTAGTCGATTTTTCTCTTCCCTGTTCCTTCCTTCCTAAGACGGAGTCAAGGCGAAACACTGCCATGGCGAGCGATCCGCAATCGAGCGGCGATTTTTAGCACGAAAATCGGTCCCAACGGCGTCTTTTCCTTTCTCACGTAAAGGTCGTTAGCTCTCCTCCTCCCACGAATCCACAGCTTTGGAAAATCTCAATGCATACCCTTTGAAATAAACCGATTTCCACGACTAATCCATAGGTTTCGGAGGTCTGCAATTCCTGTGTAATTCGAAGTTGACACGACCGTTTCAAACTAGGCTTAGCGGCCTGGCCTGGTGTCAAATCCACATACGTCCACGGGAGGGAAGGTAAAAATTACTTAGGATTGCGACTAAGTAATTTTTACCTTCCCTCCCGTGGACGTATGTGGAAAGGAAAAGACGCCGTTGGGACCGATTTTCGTGCTAAAAATCGCCGCTCGATTGCGGATCGCTCGCCATGGCAGTGTTTCGCCTTGACTCCGTCTTAGGAAGGAAGGAACAGGGAAGAGAAAAATCGACTAAAACACCACTTCAAGACGCAAAACAGGCAAAAGGACACAGCAAATGGCAAAAGTAAGTTTATTTTGTATATTTACTGTATTTTAAGCATAAATACGGCCAAAATCGACCCAAATCCCATACAAAGCCTTATAATATTCTCAACGGTCTAGTGTTACGCAACACCAATTTATACCTACCAACCGCTCGAAACGTGACCTTGGGCTGCCTGTGCATAGACGAAATAGTTATTAGATAAGACAAAGTTCAGCAGTGAAATGATTTCATTGCTGTCCAGACTCGTGCGTGAAGAAAGTGTTTCATCCTTGAGTAGTTTTTCGTGTATGTAATCACAGGCTTTATCTACAGGAATAGCTGTAAACAGTGATACTACATCGAAGGATAGCATCACTTCGTCATCTTGGATGTCGACATTGGAAATTTCTTCAGCAAATTTAGCAGAGTTAGGGGTAGAGAAACCATTGCCGTTTTGTAGAGGTGACAAAATGTCTGTGAGGAACTTGGAAGTATTATAGAGGGCAGGATACAATCGGTCTAACAGGGTTTCCTTGTTTGTGATGTTTGATTGATCCACGGATGGCTGGTGGTATGGCATCAGTGGAACGAAGTTTGCGATAAGTGGAGTCGCTGATCTTATGTTGATTCCTCAAAGCGAGAAGCCTTTTGTTAAGCTCGCGTTCAATCCTCTTAAAAGGAGATTTGGGAATCAACTCATAGGTGCTACTGTTGCTAAGCAAGGAGTCCATTTTACTGTCGTAATCACATTTGTCCAGGACAACAAAACAGTTTCCTTTATCGGCTTTCATTAAAATCCTGGTCTCGTCCTTTTTTAAGTCTTGGAGGGCTTTCCTTTCATCACTGCTAAGGTTCTTATGGGAAGGAGGTCGTGCTTTATGAAGGATCGTAGCCGTGGAGTTACGAATAAAATCCTTCGTTTCTTCAGGTAGATGGTTGATCGCGGCTTCTACTTCAGCAACGATATTCTTGTTTGGAATCTGGGTAGGAGTTGGAGCAAACTTCGGACCCTTTTCTAGGAGAGATCGTTCGGCAGCAGTAAGAGGTTTTTTGGATAGGTTAACTACCCAATTGCTCTTGTCAACAGAGTTCGGAGATGGATTGAATTCGTTTTGTAGTTTGCCGAGCTTGTTGGCGTGTCTGGTATCAATACTATTGCGAACGGCTTGGGCTCTTCTCAAAGCATTTCACCTGAAAAGGCAATTAATATGCAAACTATCACTTTCCACTTTTCTGAGGATTTGGAGTGAAAATTAGCCTTTATCTGCACGGTGGCATTTCACCGGAAGGCAAAAAAATATACATTTGGAGTTGCACCTTTCTGTGCTTCTAGAGTGAAAATTGGAAGCATTTCACAGGAAAGGCCAAGGATGTACTTTTTCCGTTACAGCTATTTAGTGTTGTTTCACGTTCTATAATAGCCATCAAACCTATGCTCTATGATCACTTAACTCTGGAAGAGGTGACAAAAATAAAGAATACCAATAAATTTGTTGTTGTTGTTGTTGTTGCATAAATAAAGACTCCTCGGACAAGTGCAAACAGGTATATTTTGAGTAAAAATGTGGCCCTTTTTGCACGCGCATTAGACTCTATGTAACAGATAAAAGCTGTTAGCAATCCCAAGGGAATGGTTCGGGATCGATAATCTTTCGGTGTAATTGTGCTTAAAGAATAGCCCGCCTTATTGCGGGCTTGGTGCGGTGATCGTAATCCAATCAGGACAAGGTCAAACGGAAATCTGAAATCTGATCTGATTGTTATTTCCATGTATTGACTATTTGAAAGCTGTTTTCAGTCATGAAAACAAAACTCTTTCATTCAACTGTTGGCAGTATTTAATAGACGTGAAAATATTTCGCTTAATCAAATTACATTCTGCACGCAATGTTCTCTTTGCTCTCCTGTGTCGAAACATTCAAGGAAATTGAAATCTTTGTTGAGCAGTATTGCATACACTGCAAAGGAATTGAAAAAGAAACATTTTAGCTTATTTTGATGGGATTTAGGATATTTAGAATACTGTATGAACGGCTGTATCTTGTCTATCTATAGGGTGGACCATTATTTCTTTGGAAGCTGGGCGATGAAAAGTTTTCCAAGACAAACATTTTTTTTCTCTGTATCGTTGTCTGTGAAAACATTTTTTCCCGGTAGCATTTTCCTGCAGGCAATTTTCTGCATTCCTGCAAAAAATTGTAAATCGTAAATCTATACGATCTTCCTACGGTCTACAACGCACTAATCTTTCAGCATGAATCGATGAACTCAAACCCTAAGTAACATGTTTTTTCTATTTCAAATATAACATTTCGTCAACTTTCTTAATTATATCTACTTACGAGAACAAATATTATCGACTTCTTCTGAACCACTCTTACTACCAAACCTCTACTACTCCTCTTGCTCTATGCCCTAAATACCAAATCTACTTCAAGATATTTCAACTGCACTAACAATCCATGACGCATTAGACTCATGTACCCACTGGGTACTATTTTTTTGGGGGAGGGGGAATGTTCTCTTCTGCTGCTCGCTTGGCTGATAGAAACCAGAGAACTTGGGCTCTTTTGGAGGTATTTTTTCACCTCAGATCTTATTTAAAAACGCTTTATTTCTTAGATGAGAAAAAGAAATTGATCAATTCTTAACTATGAGTTTTACCCCTTCAAGGCCCGCTATCATTATATACATACTGGCGCGTATAGCTTTTCTTCACTTGTGGGAAGAATAAAACGTCCAATCAGAACCGCGTCTCACTTTTTTTTTTAGAGTTGTAACAAGTTAATTTTTTTTATTCAAGGCTTATTGGTGGTGTTTCGCACACAAGCCATCTCTTGGCGTAGTTAAAAAGTTAAAATTATTTTTTACAGTTGTTATTCCTACGTTTACCTTGAAACTTTCACGAAACATGTGAAGCATTTCTTGAAACATGTGAAAGTGAAAAGCCCACAGTTATTCGAGAGAACACGTCAAAAGTAATGCTAATAGAAAAATTTCGGTTTTCCCATACATTCCTTTATAATTTTAAATCATTAACAGTCGCTCTATTTCTGTGCCCCCCCCCCATGCTTTTCTCTAAGAATTTTTGTCACAGACGTATATCTTACTTTACCTGAATTTTTTCCTCTAAGATTGTTATAATTATGATTAATTGCCAACTGAGCTTCGTGTTATCTAATGTCTGTAATCATACTGTCTCGTGATCAAATAAATCAAGCTGCCGCTACGCGGTCGTCTTATTTCGTTAATCACGTGTATGAGTGCCCACCGTGGTAGACTTCACTTAATCCTATTACCTCTACTCAGTCCTATTTCAACTACTCATATTCTCGTCCCCAGAGGCCGCGTTCCTTCTGGCCAGCGCCATGAATCGAGACATCTGGCCGCCTCCAAAACCGAAAGTCATTTTCATATGTGACAAATCTGATTGGCTGAAAACACAGAACGAGTACTCTGCGCATGCGGCCAGAGGTCTCGATTCCTGGCGCAGATCAGAAGGATCGCGGCCTTTTGGGACGAGAATGTACTACTCAATCCTATTAGCACTACTAATAAAAGAACTTTATCATATAGACTCTTGTTTTTAGGCCATCGTAACTTGTGATTAAAAACATGAAACAAACAGCAGTAATAAACATTATGAAAAATCGCATTTTACTAACTTGACGTTTCGTATGCTATACAACATACATTAGCCAGTACTACGACTGTAGTAGTACTGCATGGCCAGTACTACGACCAAATGGATGGTGTAGCCATGGATTCGCCTTTAGGCCCAGTCTTGGCCAGCATCTTCATGTGCCATTTTGAGGAAAAGTGGGTCTTTAACGCCTCAGTTCGTCATTCTTTTTGGTATAGGTATGTGGATGACACTTTTACCATGTTTGACAGCAAAGACACTGCTAATGAGTTTTTACGGTATCTTTACAGTAGACACAACAGTATCAAGTTCACTATTGAATTTGAACAGGACAATGAGATTCCTTTTTAGAAATTCTTGTCAAACGTTGCCCCGACAACAGTTTCATGATCTCTGTTTCCGAAAAAAAAACATTCACCGGCCTCCACACCAAGTGGGATTCATTCACACCTCGCAAATACAAAATAAATCTCATCCGCACAATCACCTATCGTTGTTTCCCAATCTGTTCCTCTGCCACAATATTACATTCCGCTATTCAAGATCTCAGGAAGCTTTTGCTGCAAAATGGTTACCCTGAAGGCATTATCACATACAACGTCAACGATGTTTTGAACTGACATCAAAACAAGCCAGACACCCCTGTTGCGACAATCCCTAAAAAAAGATGTCATAATCCTGTTATAGTAGGCTAACAGGGTTTAGGGTTAGGGTTAGGTCTCCCCAACATCTACATCACTAGACGTCTGAAATCCTGTGTATCCAACTTCTATTCTTTCGTCAACCTCAAGACAATCTTTCAGAACACACGCCGCCTCAAATATAATCCTTCTTTCCGTACAAAGACCGCCTTAATTGATCTCAGCGATCTAAGGTCATCTACAAAGCTGGCTGCTGGGTCTGGAAAAACAAAACGACGACTTCATGACCGGAAAACTGAACATTTTACAGCCCTCACTAAATGTGATCATCTGTCATCTAAAGCTGATCATATCATTACCACTGGCCACAACATCAAATGGGATCATTTTAAAATTCTAGCGCGTCTGGCAAGACTGACCTCCATTGCAAAGAGACTTTATTCATTCAAGAACTACAACCTTCATTAAATGCCAACGTTGGCAGTGAGAGGTTGTTGCTCTATTAACGTAAACAATAATATTAAGTTACTGCTGTAGATCAATTGTCTCAGTCTAGGTTCCAGACCCTTTTCATGACACTTCGTGAACGATTCACCGAACACAGACAAGCCACAAATAACCCTAGTCACGCTAACGCTACAGCAGCAGTACCTACACATTTCAACCTGCCGGATCACTCTATTAAAGTCATGAAACTCATTCCTCTCGAACTTCAACCCACGAACAATGCTTCTCGTAGAAAAGCTAGAGAAGCCTATTTTATAGAACAAGGTCAAACACTCACACCACATGGCATCAATCGACGGAATGAACATTAACTAGTCAATTTATTTTATTTTATTTTCATTTTTATTTTCATCTGTTATATATTAAGAGGCTGTCCATGAGCAAACCATGCAAAATCATGCAGGAGGTGCTACAGGCCACATCATGAATTTGGCTCATAAATTGCAAAAAGGCATAACTTAGTGTAGTATTAGTAAATATGGTTTTATTTTGGTTCAAGTTCCTTTTTCTTGTGTTCACCGGGGTCACCCTCCCTCGGGAGGCCATTTGCAGTCTTCGTCACGCCTGAAATTTCATAAAGTTTGGATGCCTCGATCTCCAACATTTGGCATCACAATTTAAATAAAACTAGCCAGCATCGTAGGTGCAGGATTGTTCTTCAAAAATATATAAGCAACAAAGGAATAAAGTTTTCAAGTTGAATTTTACATTGTCTTGTCGTACGGCTAGTTTGCTGCATTTGTTAATGCGGCAAAAAGTACACTTTTTCAAAAAAATTGCAAGCAGTCCTCGCAAACATCGAAGCAAATTTAAACGTTGACAGTAAGGCAGGACTCCTCGAAGAATTTGTATCGTCTTTCAAATGTCTGGGATTTGTAACAGTTTCTGCACAATAATCTCAAGAAGTTGACAATCGATCGATAATCCACTCATATTGTAGCACAACAATGCAAAGTTACAATTTACGATTTGACTATCCTAATCACACCCAACAAAAATATAAAAGTCCACAGCAACAGCCTAAGATTAAAAACATACCTAGGAGATGATAAAATCATTTATGAGAACATTTTGGACGTCTGACCTTAAAACGTGGAGAGTGCTCATTGCTCGGTAACTCGCAACATGGCCGAGTGTTTCCAACGTTCGAAGAATGTAACTCGCGTGTCATCGATGGATCCCTCCTCCATACAGCACAATGCTGGTCTTCCTTTGCAAATAAGAGTCTCTTCTTTCTCTCCTCCCTGAATTAAAAAGCAAAATCTTCCACCGGTAGTGTTTTCATCCGATACGAGTCGAAACGACATGACTTGTGAACCACAATGTTTTTTGTTGAGCCCACGGACACAAGGAAGTGCCCTGCGTCTTTCCACAAGACAGGCCCAGCGTTTTTGGCACGAAACAGTGCTGTAAAGTCAAACAGCTGTGAAAATATATCGAGGTTTATCGCTGATACGATAAGATAATAGAAACAGGGTGGAAATTTCTTATTTTTATGGCTGAGGGCCCTTCTTGCTCCTTCGCGAAATATTCGCCAATATCGTGTGGGTTTTCGAAGCATTACCGTCTTATCAGAGAGCATGTACTGCTGCGAACTTGCAATAGAGACATTACAAGCCACCTTAAGCG
Organism: Meandrina meandrites; assembly: GCA_963693305.1. Taxonomy (NCBI): domain Eukaryota; kingdom Metazoa; phylum Cnidaria; class Anthozoa; order Scleractinia; family Meandrinidae; genus Meandrina; species Meandrina meandrites. The sequence goes on along the minus strand of OY855907.1, from coordinate 14,544,583 downwards.
ACTGAGGACCAGCCACGCGAATATCAATAGTGAATGGCACTTGATACTTCTCCGAGCAGGATTGTTTGAAGTACAAGGGGAATCCTTAACAATTTGTCCGCTGCACAGAGATGTTCTTGGTACACTCTGGAATTCAAGCCGACCCCCAACAAAGTGTAGCCATCCGCTTCATAGAACAAGCAAGGCAAAACCAGACAGGGGAGTTTCCCCGGCTTTTTCTAAAGCCATTTGAGATCACTGGGGACGTTTTGTACCCACTGGGTCAGGTAAATATCGAAGCAGTTATAAACGATTGGCGAAAATGCAGTTCTCAGATGTTTTATTATTAATTTTGTTGAAACTATATAGTATCTGTCTCATTTATTATATTCGATACAAGGATTATGTGGAAGGTGCAGGAAATTGCATTCTGAGGAAATAGAAAGAAAAAAGCTCACCAAAGCCGATGAGGCAAGTTTTTTTAGTGTGATATCAATACTAGTCTTATCTATCAGTGTGTTTGTCTACTTTATCTGTCTAATTTGTGTTTGTCTGTCTGTCTGTCTGTCTGTCTGTCTGTCTGTCATTTGTTTGACAGCTTATATGTATATCGTTATATGTCCCGGTATACACCAAGTTAAAGAAGCACTGACCGTGTGAAAAGCATAAACCACGAACGATAAGACCGAATAGGATTCTGGGTAGACAGCATTGGTAGGTTTGGCAATATTCCATTCATTTATAATCAAGATATTTTCTTCCTTGATAGCTTCGAGAGCACGATTTATGCAACCTGTCTTATTATAATGTTCTTTCCGTAAGAAAACGGTTAGTTTTTCCGATTTCTCAGTAAACATTTTGGTCGCATCGTTTGTGGTTTATGCTTTTCATGGGTCAACTTTTCTTCAATCGAGTGCCAAGGGTGGGTTTGAATGTCCACCTCTCCACCAGTCTATCTATAGATATCGCTGTACTCCCTTCTCTATCTGCTTGCTCTATGCATCTGTTTGTCTATTTGACAACCCAGTTTGTTGCTTCACTTGTCTGTCTGTCTGTCTGTCTGTCTGTCCGTTTGTTAAACTTTAGACTTAACATGGCGTTTTTCTTTTCAGGGAATACTTCAAGCCGCAGTTGCCGATGATGAGCTTGCGCCACCTCTGCAAGCAACAAATGATGTTATAGTCGAAAGAAGTGTAAACGAAATAAATAATATTGTCTTTTTGTTTCATTTCTCCCTTATTGTTGTACCATTTCATAATATTTCTCTATTTTATACAGATAATGCATGAAGCTTCATCTGCAAATAATGAGTTAAAACCACTTCGACGTGCGACAAGTGATGCTGCCAAAATATCAGAGCTAACTAAAGTAAATGAATTTTCAATTTTATTTCTTCCTCTTAAATAGTTATTTTCCATTCCTTCACTTTCATTTTTATCCTAACTTGGTTCTTTTTTCTCTTTCCGAGTTTCTCTATCTTGTGTTCATTCTTAATTTCCTTCATGAACCTTAAAGTTTGTTAAGTTTTGTTTTCTTCTCTTCTTACCCTTCATCCTCTTCCCGCTGTTTTTCTGGGCGAGAGACGAAATGACTTGGCAAACGGGAGACTGGTAACAGGTAAACGACCAATATGTTTCAATCTCACAGAGTTTAACACAGCATATCTACGTTTTATTGCAGGTGCCATCTTTAGAAACTGGGCCTACATTTCCAGCAGAAGTTTACTATACCGAAGAGAGTGAAGTAAGTTTTGTTTGCAAAACTTTGGTGAACTTCATTATCAGTAGCCTTGATTGTGGGCATTCTCGAAATGGCACCTAAACATTCAAATATCGCGAGATATAGTTAGTTACGTTTCTAACATTTGCTATTTTACACTTAAATTCTGCTTATTGTATACCAGGCCGCTACAATTTTCACAGACAAGGCTAGTTGCGAACTCAGAACGCCATAAACAATACAGGACAAGGTCGTCTGGAGAACTTAAGATTTTTAACGGGTTCAAAAAGAAGGGAAAACAAATTAAGGAAAAATCGTGAATTGACCCCGGTGATCTCGCTTGCACTGTAGGCTTAATCCCAACTATGTAAGCTATCGAAGCGAAGTCCAGTTGTGGAAAATGTGTATTTTGTTTTTTATTGGAGGAGTTTTCTGCCGTTGGCGGAGTTCATCTTACTTGTAATTTAAAGATTTAAGAACTGGACATGTACTCATTGCGGACTTACTTTTGTGTAATTCAGGCAGCATGCTTATTAGTCCAGCGGCTTAGCTCGAAATTTCAGGTGAATTGTGCACTTCTTGATACAAGCATGAAATTTGGCACACTGAAAGTGGTCACCAACAGAAGTTTTTTCAGATATAGTGCCAAGCCCGAAAAACGCCAGTTTCCATGGAAACCGTTATTTATTAAAGGGGCATTGTCGCGGGGATTTTTTACGTTTTGCGGTGAAATGGAATGCTTTTAAACGTACACCGAATACTCCCAGACAGTCAAGAGAAGGAAATCTATTGATTTCTCAAAGGAAGAACAAAACATAGTCTGTTACGGGCGATTTTTTCACAAAACAAAGGAAAAACTTGAAAAAGTCAGCCTGACGTTTTCAAGTTACAGCCATTCGCATCCTGGCGATCCGCAGGCAGACACAGATAATTATAGTCTCAGAAAACTGGCTGTGTAGTTTTTAGCGAAACTAAACCAGTATTTTTAGGTCTCCTGTGATTAGAATGCCTTTTGGCTTTTCAAAGTTATCCTAAAAGTTTGTGACAGTGTCCCTTTAAAATCAATGAAATTTCGTGAAATGTTTGTTTGTCCTGATTTATAGACAAATACAGTCAGCTCTCGCTATAGCGGACAAGCTCGGGACTTCGTTTAGTGTCCGTATTAGCGAGAGTCCGTTATAGCGGGGTGTGAGAAAAAAGTGCCGTTAGTATAGGTGAAATAACATAGACTATGACGACCTTATCAATAACGGTGAAAGTGCTAAGCAGACGTTGGGATTGGAGGATGAGGGTTTCCTGGAGTCTGGAAGAAAAAAGACGCAAGCTGAAGTGAAAAAGCAAAGTCTGTTGTACAGCTACCGAACGAATTGGTGCAAAATATATATTCCAGAAGTCTTTTTAGTGTGTTTCAGACAAATAACGAACAACAGACTGCAATTTTAAGTAATTGTGTCATATGAGAACTTCATGGTGTCCGCTTTATTGAGAGTCAAAACAATAAATTGTTCTTTTGGTACCACCAAAAGTGCCCGTAATTCTGTAATAGCTAGAGTCCGTAATAGAGGGAGTCATTTCCAGTCCTCAAACCTCTATGGCTTTCGCCGGGGATCTGAATTTTGTCCGTAATAGCGGGGTGTCCGCAAGGCGAAAGTTGTCTGTACTATTATTTCTGGTAGTGATACCAAGTTGCACGTACAAAATTTAGAATGAAATGCTGTAATTTAGACTGTTCACAGCCCTTTATATTTTCGTATTTTTCTTCTGTTAGCGAACGGCGAAAGCTGTGATTGGGGATTGAATCGCGACAAGAGAAAATGACTTTTCTCTCGATCGCGAGAGACCTGGACGCTAGCGCAAAACGAAAGACGCGAGGGGGTAGAGGGCGTGGAAAGAAAAATCTTTTTCCATGCAATAATTCCTACTAAATTATTGGTATAAGAAAGATGGTAAAAACATAACAATAGTAAGCCTAATTTGAAGCATTCGTATCTGTATTTTTGAAATAAAATCTACAATAAAAGGTGTACAAAGGCGCAAGATGAAGTACCTCGTGGGGGAGGGGTCTCGGCTGAAAATTTCATGTGCTGTTTATTAGCTAAAAATAGGCAATTGGCGTTGGCACTATATCAAGAATTGATTAGTTTATATATGAATGCCTGTAATCCTGCAAAGTTTGGCGCTTGTATCAAAAATCGCACAATTCAGGAGCTAAGCCGCCGGACTATATTGTTTGCATATTGTATATTATTTATTCTTATTTACGTGTTCACTCTGATTGAATGAATGCAACTTTTCAAGGTTGATTGCCAAAATTATGATACAAGTATCAACGACTCATTGAATGAATCATTGCCCGAGGTGGAAATATCACAAGAACGGTGTCCTACTCCATGCTCTAAGGCCCGGTTCATACGTCGCATTTCTGCCGTGTCGAATTTAATTCAATTTAGTGCGGCAGAAATGCGACTGTTGATTCATACGTAGCACTTGTGTCGCACCTAATTTGGAGATTATACTGCAAGTTGTGTTTACTGGCTAGCCGAACTATGTATCCAAACGCAAGACATGTGTAGTTTTTATTAGATTCGACACGGCAGAAATGCGACGTTTGAATGGATGTCGCATTTCAGTCGGATAATGTGACAAGACTAGTCGAACGTGTGGCAGAAATTCGACAGCCGATTCAGACGTTGAACCTCTGCCGAATTTCATTTGTTTCATTGAATTCGACACGGCAGAAATGCGACGTATGAACCGGGCCTAAGACTGCGTTGAAATCGTTGAATGGCTTTATACGATCAGCTCCTAGCGTACGTGGAAAGGTGGAACCAGTGGTTCGGCAGTTAAATATTCCTTGGAAAGACGCTGCACCAAGCACACAAACGTACTACAAGCAAAAGGGTCAAGAAGTTATAAATTTAGCTCTTGATTGCCTCGCTCCGAGACAAGCCACGACGTTACTTGTAGAGCTCATAAAGAAACAAGACGCCAAGGACAAATTAAACATCAAAAGGAAACGAATGCCGAGTCAGGCGAACTTTCACGGTTAATAGCTTTGTACAAAGAAGCCACCAGCTGGTCCACAAAACGAGAAATCCTGTCCGTATTTGTTAACGACTACACAAAAGCGCGTCTCCAACAGATAATTCCAGGTCTTAGTACTTGGGCTATAGACGAGGCAAGGAAACATGTTGCCAAGGTGGGTATTGGAAAACCAGTACCAAGAATAGAGCCCATATCACGCTCACGGCTGGATTTAACCAAGGTAGATCACTTTCTTGACTTCATCAGTAGACCAAATTTCCTGCAAGATGTGGCGTACGGGACAAAATCACTCAAACTATCAAGCGGCGACACGATAGAAATTCCAAATGTCGTGAGGACGGTGATTGTTTCAAGGTTGGTCGATTTGTACCGTCGCTACTGCCAGGAAACTGTCTTTGAGCCACTCGGGAGATCAACACTATTTAGCATCTTACAGGTACGTAAAAGAGAGCAAATGGAGGGAAAGAGAAGGTGGAGAAGAGTGCAAAGAATTGTGTAGAGAATAAGCAATAGTGAAGGGGCCACCGAAAGAAGACGGAGAGGACAAGAGATGTCGGAAGAGAGATACGTGTGATAAGAAGAGAGTGGGAGGGAAAGACGGGAGGGCAAAAGGGAACGGCAAGGAACTCGTCTAGAAATATCAAGTAAAACGTCTATTTTTATTATACTACAGGTTTGTGCAGCATCTCAAAAGAACTCCCTGGCAGGTTTAGACAACATTGCAACCGAAGGATCCCAAGCCTTCGATACACTTGAGGATGTCGTCAACAACCTGGGAAACCTCGGTAAGTACGTAGATAAGTGACTTTGGAGACGTAAAACATATAGGTTCGGTTAAGGTAGATGCTAATCAAAGCGTTTCGTTTTCCCAGGAAAGTCCCCAACATGGATACGGGATATCAAAGCTCGCTTAAAGGCTGGGAGATACTACTTAAAGGAGGAATTCAAGATCCACGTATCGACCGAAAGTCAGTGCGCAGACCATTGCCGTGTATTTGCACTGACTGACTCGGAGAGTGACCTGAAAGAAGTTTGTCTTCATGAACATACACTGTCTTGCGCAAGTTGCGACGACCTCAGGAATGTCCTGGCTCAGATAGAAATGGCTCTGTCGTGAACGAAAGTTCAATTTAGGTGAGTCTAAAAATCGCCACGTTTTTGGGAACATGATTATGTGTCAATAATATTTTTTACCTAATATATTTTCCAGCGCTCAAGCAGCTAGAGTCTTTCAATTGATTTTATGTGGCCTTTTTACAGATACCACGAGGAAAAGGAGGAACTGCAGCACGATATAAACAATGCCATAGATAAGATTGAAGCATGGAAGGCGCATATCCTAAGAGCAGTTCATCAGGACGTCGCGAAGGACGAAATCCTTAACTCAATGACGCCACAACAAGCCCTAATCATCATGGACTGGGCGATGAAGTTTTTGCCTATGAAGTTTAGAGAAACCCAAGGTGAATGGTTTGGGAAAAAAAGGCCGTTCGTGGCACGTGACAGCTGTGATTTCTAAACCAGAAGAAGATTTTGAGGTAAATACAACATAATAATATTCATCGATTGAGGGCGTTTTTGATCACGAATCACGCACCGAGAAGTGTTATTGCCGCTCTATATAATTGCTTGATATCGCAATAAAATTTTATTTGATTTGACATTGAAATTACGAAAGTAATTTGAAAGAACAAAAAAAATGGAAATAAAAAAATATGGCAAGCAAGTAAAGAATATCACTTGAAATTATACCAGAACCCGTTACAGTGCTTGATCCTTAATTTTCTTAGTTGACCCTGAACCGTGTTCTATTGGAAATAAACAAATATGATTGGCTCTCACACTGTTTTCCATTTGATGTTAGCATAACCCAGTGACCGACGATTGGAATACGCTCAATCTGCTTGGTTACACGGGGACCTAAAATTGATCGATAGTAGGCTCTCGGAGCGCTCGAGGCATTGTGGCCGGAATTGAGGTCGAAAATTATCAAACAAAATCATTAATAAATCAATTGTTTCGATATTCTATGTTTAATAGAACAGACACGGATTTTTGATAAGATAATTAGACGGCTCCCTGTCGGTTTCTATCTTTTGATAGTTGGCGCGGGGCCACGCTCCTCGCCAACATTCAGTCGTTATCGTTCACCACTAAATTTTCTCCGATTTTGGTTGGTTCAAATTGATCACGTGACGCGATAGTGTTCATTCAAATCGGGTCGTAGCCTAATTTTTAATTAGATTTTCGTAATATCAACGATTTTGAGAAGCACTTAACAAATATTTCTTACAAACTACCCTGGATGTGAGCAGTGGCGCCCTTTTATAGGGGATTCCTACCAGAACATACGTATCGAACATACTGGGTATCGTTACCAGAACATACGGAAGTTGATCAATGCCCAGTTCCCCCATGAGCCGTGCACCATTTGTATAAAACGTACGTGAACAGTAACAATCTCTTTTTTGAACTCATGTCTGAGAATTAAGAAAAACCTGGTTTACTTCACGTTCTCCGAGTCATCCGACTGGCAGAACAATTGTGACGTCTTTATGCAAATATGCCGCTATGCTAGAGGCGGTGAGTATCTAATCATTTTTTTTTTTTACCTTTTTCATTTAGGTAAGAACGCATGTTCATCTGATAGACCAGTGCAGCCAGAACTGGTTTTCCGTAGCGTCTGTCTACGAGAATACGTTGACGGAAGTAAAGACGAAATCACCACAGATTGTCGAAGCATTTGTTCGATCTGATAACGCCGGCTGTTACCATTGTGCCCTTTGGTTACTAAGTATCCAAGGCATTAGCCAGCGCACGGGTATCGTTACAAGACGATATGACTTTAGCGAGTCAAACAGCGGCAAGGACATTTGCGACCGGCACATTTCCCCTATGAAAAGCCACATATATACGCCAGTATGTCAACGAAGGTCACAATGTTGAGAACGCTGCAGATATGAAGAAGGCGTTAGACTCTTATTCCGGAGTGAGAGGCTGCCGTGCATCAGTTGTAAAAGTAAGCACCCAGGCGCAGCAGATTCACAATCACAACTGGACAGGCATTCAGATGTTTTCAAACCTTCAGTTTTGTGAAGGAGGAATTTGAATGTGGAAGGCCTACAACCTAGGTCAGGGCAAATTCGTCAATTACAAGAAGCTGATGAAGGAGGGCGGAGGCAATCAAGGAAATACAGATTTGGTGGTAGCTGAGCCATTTACATCGCCCCGGATGCCAGTTGGATGTATGCAAAAAAGTAGCAAAGCCGAGAATAGCGACAGCGACACTGGTTCCTGGGAATTCAGTTGTCCTCGTGAAGGCTGCGTAAAGATGTTAAAAACAAGTGCAGAAATGCAGAAACACATGGATGTTGGTAGGCACAGCTTCCGTTTGCCAAGAGAACCTATGACTGACACAATTAAGCGTAAATGGGCTACTGCTTTCTCAAGTATACGCCCATCGTATGTGTCGTGCGAGGATAATCTTGGGCAGCACAGCACAACAGATTACCCCCCTACTGAGGCCGGCTGGGCATTAAAGAAGAGCAGGAAAGCTAGTAGATTCTCGGAGCATGTTAAAGAGTATCTCATGAAGCTTTTCCTTGAAGGAGAAGACACGGGAAACAAGTGCGACCCTGCTGTCGTTGCTTCAAATTTGAAGTCAATTCGTGCAGATGATGGAACAAAATTGTTTCCTGCCACCGATTGGCTCAGCGCACAGCAAGTAGCATCTTACTTTTCACGCCTCGCGGCAATTGCTCTGAGCGGGAAGTTGAAGTGGAACACGAAAGAAAGAGTGACTGAGGACATTGAAGATGCTCTTGTTGAGAGGGGGCAACGTGAGTCACTGCGCGATCACGTTTACCAGAATGTGGACTTATAAGACACATTGAGACACTTGTAAGCTCAAGAGCTGAAGTGTTGTAACCTATGCTAATAGCATGCGTCTTGGACTTCCTGAATCCTGTGAAATATTCATGATCAGCTAGTCGCTAGCAAAACAAATGTATTTTTGCGAAAAAAATCTTTTCAACTCAAGTGTGCGGTTTCGAAATCTTTTTATTCATGTTGCTTCCCATCTAGTAGTTTAAGTAATATACGTACATTCTGTATTATGAGTAATGTCAAGCCTTTTAATCGATGTATGTTGTGTTCCGATTAACATTACAAGACACTACCGATGGAAGATTACAGTAATTTTATGTTAAATCGTAAGGCAAATAGTCCATGAAGGCAATTATCGCTTCCAACAAAGCGTATGCACGCGTGGGGTAGTTTTACGTAAGGATTTTGTCTCACGTAGATAAGAGGAAATTTGTCCGAACAGCCATATAAGCAAAAGGAAAAAAAATTTAAGCTATATCATGAAAATATATTGTAATTTCTGGGTCGCTTTTTGGTAGATTACATGAATGTACTAGTTACCGCAGATCAATTGTTGTTACCGTGGGCTCCGCAGTCAATATGGCGATTTTATATATACACAGTGGCGAACAGCCATCGTCTTCAAATCCAGCATATGATAACAAACCGACGATTTTACCGCCACATATAGGAACAAAGCACCTACTTCGTCTTCATTGACTGCTTTTAGGTTAACAGCAGATCTTGCAGAATCAACAGCAGATCGCACCTTATAGTCTCACGTTCGCCGACAACTCTTGATTACTTTCGGTTGTTTGCCTGGATGACACCTTATCTAACGAGAACAGTGCAATATGGTCATTGTGAAGGACTTAAAAAGGTTAGCCTTGAATTTATATTAGGATTGGTGGCAGGATCCTACCGAAAATATTGGGCATATCCATAATATTCCTTGGAACCTAATATTGCCTACTATGACAGTATAAGCAAGAGATCGTCAACTTCAGTTAAGAGCTCTTTTTTCCAAAACTATGAAGAAAACCAGAACTTTAATTTCAAACTCGAAAAGATAAAGGCACTGTCTACATCAGCATGGGCCCCAGCTCTCGCCAAGCTTTGCGAGGATTTTTACAACGTATTTTGAAAATAGATCTAATTTGCATATTTTCCTTTCTTAGCGTAGTTCCCTTCAGAACATGCTGTGAAAAAATAAATTTAGAACAGCAGCATCTATTTCACTTATATTTTTAAAGAGTATATGCCCACTGGATTATACCCAGTTGGTTTTAAGTGATTTGCTGTGGCAACAGTAAGAAGTCGTGGCATTCAAACATTCACAAAAATCATGTCTGATTGAAGGCAAAAATGGTTTCCCAAGGGGACCCCCCCTAGAAAACACATAAACAACGAGCTGGAACCAAACTTATAGTATATCTGTCAATACTAAGTCAAGATATGCCTGTATGCAAAGTATGAGCAACATCCGTGATATAAGCTGTAGCACCTTTTGCATGGTCCTTCCGTGGAGAACCTCTTAATTTTGCATGTTATTCCAATTTTTCTTAAATTTTGTTTTGGCCATTCTGATATATTGTTTACATTTTTCAGCGATGTATATAGTTATGTATATTATTTCATTATATCTACATGTAGTTAAACATTAACTGCCATTGTAGAGCCGTTAGTTTCACATTGTACTGGCCCTGAAGAAGACTAGCTCTGCTAGTTGAAATATTGGCCAATAAATTTTGCCCTTTTGCCGTAGTACCAGCCTTGCAATCAATTTTGTTTTAATATATAATAGTCGTTAAAATTTTGTAACGGTCATACTTTTGAAAATGTATGTTGTATAGCATACGAAACGTCAACTTATTAAAATGCGATTTTTCATGTTTATTACCGCTGTTTGTTTCATGTTTTTAATCAAAGAACTTGTTCAGTCTGTTCCACAATAGCCAGAGCAACCAGGTGAACTACTCAGATGGTAGACATAATATGAGCCACAGTTTCGCACTTTAATGTTAATGTTTCCATAGCAACAGTTTGAACTCCACGTGAAGCAAACCTGTCTTGTAACCTGGCCTTCCGCCTGCGTCGGGTGCCCGCCAGGTAGCCATCCTGGGGCATTTGTTCCGCATCTATATTCAGGCACACATGAGGTGGGCATTCGAGTTCCTGCATAAAAAAAAGAAACGCTGATCCGGAGAAACAACGATGATCCGGATAAGGGACGCACCATTACAAAACTGATGGGAGGAGGGTGGGTTGGCGGGGGAAAAGAAAGCAATAAAAAAAAAAAAATCATACAAGGAACCCCCCCCCCCTAGAAAAAATATTGCACCAAATGACATTATAGCATGTCTAAATTTTCCCGGGTAAGAATTTCCCCGGACCCCCTACAGAAAAGCGTACCCGCCTATTTCAATACGCGAAACAAAATCACCGTGACAAGGCGCTCACCTCAATATTCATTCCTACGGCTCTGACAGGCATATTGATTAAACATTTTTTCACTATACAGCTGTAAACTGCTACTTACTTTTATGTCATAAAAAATGGAAATAAATCAATGTAGCACTGTTGTTAATCAATTCAATAGCAAATTGTGAATAAAGCAGATTTTATGCTTAGGGCTGCAGTCAAAAAAAGTTATTTTACAGGCAAGGGACAAAAAGAATTCTTACAAGCCAAAAATCCCTACCCCCTCCCCCACCCCATCAATTTTCTAATTGTCCGTCCCTAAATCAAATTTTGAGTGCTTGTTTGTTATAATTTCAAGACAATTGGAATGTTCCAGGTTAACTATCAGACAAACTTTTAACACTTGCAAGTCATAGTTTTAACAGCGCAGCTCGTGGACTCGTTTGCTAAATTATTTATCAGAGTAAACAGAAAAAATGCAGCGTATAACCTATGGTCATAAAGCTCGTGTAATGTGTAAAGCATCAGAAAATGTTGATTTTAATGCCATTCACTTTGTTGCATGTGTTTTGAAATGAAACCACAACTGGCCTGAGGGAACCGATAACGCTTTAGAAGATGCAGTCGATAAGATGCGTGAACCTGAAGTCTCTGAGCTGCAAGACTAATGTGCTAACAACTGTGCCACATGGCTTGATCCGTGAAAAAAAGATTGATATATCAATGTACAAACCTCAGAACATCAAAACTTCTTACCTGCAGCTCCATCGAAACGGTACCAGCCACTAATAATTGAACTGTCACATCGTGTATTGCTTTGAACGGTGACGTTTGTATCCTTTCTGTCAGCAGCGTTTAAAATTGTGTAGGTTTGACACTCTAAAATGTAACGAGAAATTAAATAAAAAAGCATTCAAGGAACAAGCGAGAATTTTAAAAGTTTTGTATTGTTGTGCTGTTTTTTATAGGTGTCGCTGGATTTGATGGAATATGACGTAATTTCGGAAAACGTGCTGATAAAATCGCTGTTTCTGATAAAACCATGGTTTTCATTATAACATCCTTAATATTGAATTGAAATAGCCGTCTTGGATCCGCCATTTCAATATATCTATCACATTAGTAATGGTTATAGGACTGAGTGGAGTCCAATTCGGTCTGTAATCATACGAGTGATTAAAAAAATCGGACGACCGCGTAGCGGGAGTCCGATTTGTTTAATCACGAGACCGTTCAAAGTCACCGTTCAAAGTCCTATTACAAATTAATCATAAATATAACAAAATTCGAGAAAAAATTTAGATAAGGCAAAGCCCACTAAGGACTTATCATCACTAAGGCAAAAAAGCTATTCTTGAAGCTGAAGGTTTTAGGAATATCAAGGAGTATTTAGTCACAACAAGCAACCAAATAAAGAGCGCGCGCATCCGCAGCACGCGAACTTAGTTATTGGACACCTTGTTATTGGACACTTTGTTATTGGACACTTTAGCCGCGAGCGCTCCAATTTGGTAAAAAATAAGGCGTGCTAAGAACCAATCAGATTCGAGAATTTTGTTATAGTCGTGATTAAAGGGACATGGTCAGCTTTGTGGCCGCGCTGACCTGGACCCTAGTTTTCTCACTTTGAAAAAAGTCCACCTCAACCCGAAATCAAAAATACGCTTTGAGTACATCTCAAAATCCGCTTCAATCTTCCCAGTGTCTTACTCGATTTTCCATCCTTTACTGAAAACCTGTTTCCGAGTGTCCTTTTGGTCATCCTATGCTATTACTCTATCATATTTGGTTAAAAACAGTATGGATCGCGTCTCCAAAAGAACATGAAAAGAAGAGGTGGAAGCGTGAAAGTGCCGGGCAGAAAGAATCGCCTGCGTTGACCAAAATAATGAAAGAAATTAACCAAAAACATTAGACAGCAAATCACCATTATATATGTTTGTAAAATCGCGTTTCTCGACCTGGCAAAAGGTCCATGCAGTTTGTAAACGATTCGCACTTGGCGTCATCAGGCTGCTCGATTTGGAGCTCAAACGAATACAACAACACAACAAATAATGTTATAAGCTCTACTTTAATTCTTCAATATCATTAGGAATGATGACCTGCCTGTTCAATTTCACAGTACAATTGAGTCAGGTTTCAATGCCTGCATTTTAATTTGAATAATTTCGACTACACGAGCAAATACAAACGTACGCGGCGCGGCGAAATAAAAACAATTATGCCAACGTAACGATACATACTTTCATGCATCATACGGCGCGATAAAAAGGTCCTCAGATTCGCACAAACAACATGCCAACTTACAGAAAGAGTGAAAGTTGTAAAAGGAAATTATAAAAGCAAAATATCCGATCGAAAGCAGAAATGACCGCGATCACTTGTGTTTCTCACCTCTACTGATATTTCTTCGACTTCAGAAGCATTCGTTGACACTAGCCTTTCCCTGTACAAGTCCATCGGTAAATTCTCCATGGTTTCAATAAAATCAGTGTTCTAATAATGTAACATGTATAAAACCACTACTTTGATTCGCAAATACTTCGATTCGACAAGGTTTGTTGATGCGCTTTTCAGTTTCTGTTCTTCGCTCGCGCGTCTTGTGATGAAGTGTGATATGCAAATTAGCTATGAAATGGTATCTAATGCGCATGTGCACCAGCTGACCGTGTTCCTTTAAATAAAGGTATAGGTTGCGTTCCAGCTTACTGGCCTAGCAGGCCAGAGCTTATCCCGGCCGGGTTCCATGCATTTCATAAAATATCCTGCAATTCATTTGTACTTAGCGGATAGTATATTTTAGTCAAAGATTTATCAGCTTACAAGACATCACTTTTTTGGTAATTTAATAATGCTGTCTAGTGGCCGAATGTTTTGTAGAACAAAAAGACCGTCCTCTGAATAGGAAATGTTGCTTCTCAGGTTAGCAAACGCTAGCGTTTGGCATTTTAAAAACAGATCTTGTGATCGGCTATTTTTTTTCGGTTAATAACATAGTTAATAACATAGTTAATAACATATTAACTATGGTTAATAAGAAGCACTTGAAAACGAATATTGTAATACCAGAAACTCATAAAGAGTTGAAACGTATAACGCACGTTCACAGCGTTCGAACATTCAGTTTGCCAAGTACCATATTTGGAAACACAAGGAGCTTGTACGCGAATGATTTACACACGTAATGACACACGCAAGAAAATTTTCGCTTTTGCGGTAAGTCACTTGAATTCCGACCTAAACGCCGTGAATTACTCACAGAAACTAAAGAAATTCTTCAAGAGTATCCAAGTGAAGTTCTCCGGACCATTAAATGACGATGAAACATAGGAATTTAACCAAATTTAACTCTATTTAACCAAACAAGATTACGCCATTTAGCGCGAGCTAGCGCGCGCTGTGAATTTAATCCAAATATTGCAATTTTGATTGGTTGATTTTTTCTCGTGGTTTTCCAAATATGGTACTTATTGGAAACGAATGTTCAAACGCTTTGTACAATACGAATCATAGGGAGTTACACGTTTCAACCCTTATGGGTTTCTGGTAATACGCAGCCAAAAGTATTTATCTAGTAGCTAACAGAAAACACTACATCGCCGTTGCTGTGTACGATCCTACAGAAATATATTATTTGTTTTCGTAACAGTTTATTTCATTATTGCCCTTGAGTCTGAAACGAGGCTAAAGCTGACTTTGTCTTGATACAGAACTCTCGCTGATTTTCCCATGCTATTTACTGTTCTTGTGCTAGCTATTTTCTGATATCTATTGATATGTCGAGGTGAAACCAAACCTCGTTTCAAATGGTTGGTTATGCATTAACACAGAACTGTTAAATGGTCCATTGTCGATTTCTACTGTATGAACTCCTATTGCTGTTTCTTTTTTATTATTATTATTGTTATTATTTAATCGTTGCTTCAAGACACCATCAACATGAAATATTCACCTTGCTCGGGATGCATGCAGATTTTTCCATCTCCTGTGAAAGGATGGTTACACAAACAACTGTAGGATCCTACAGTGTTAGTGCATGAAGCTGAACTGTGACAGTTGTGTACGCCGCTGACACACTCATTGATATCTATGGACGTAAATAATAATAATAATAATAATAATAATAATAATAATAATAATAATAATAATAATAATAATAATAATAAAAATACGGTGTCCTTTTCCATTTTTCTAAAACGTGGAGGATGTTTTTCTGGACACCTACCGGACCCTAACTACACTTAAGTCACTTATCCGACTAATGCTGCTCCAAAATATATCTTTTAGTATCCTGTATTATAATTCGCAGTGCAGCTAAAACATTGTTGAAAATTGTGGAAAGATCGGAAACTTCCAGCAAAAGTTGTAAACAAATGAAGCAGAAGAGGATTCATTTTTTTTTCGAATTAAAAAAATCTACCTATTTTTCTTCGTTTATTTTCAAGTATGAAAAAATGCAGCATATGTGCATACGGCTTTATCTAGTTTCGTGTGTCTAGTCTCGATGAAACCGATTCGACTTTGGCTCGCCAAGATAGCTACCTTTCGTCTTCAATTTTGGAGCGCTTTGAAAACGCTCTTGTTACAGTAAATTATTCACACTACCCGCATTCTCAAGATTATTTAGCACCTGGAAATAAACATGCCACGGTTAAAATTGCGGCTGAGCTTTGTATTCATGCATTTTATTTAGCAATGAATGTGGTATGTGGCGTGCCATGTTCAATTCCAGGTGCTAAATAATCTTGAGAATGCGGCAAGTTTGAATAATTTACTCTTACCCGAGGGTTTTCAAATGCAAGACGCGGAGTAGCTATCTTGGCAAGCAAAATTCGACGCATTTCATCGAGACTAGATTCACGAAAGTACACAAAGCCGTTTGCATATATGCTGTATTTTCTCATACTTAAAAATAAAAGAAAAAAATCCGTAATTTTTTTTTTTAAATTCTATTTTCCGCACCGTAAACCTCTTCCTCCTCGTTTGTTTACAACTTTTGCTAGGAGTTTCCGATCTTTCCATACCTTTCAGCAACGTTTTAGTTGGCATTAAGCTTTCAAATAATCTATGGGATCTTAGCATAGCTTGAACGTTGTTGTAGCTCCCAATTATACTCGAGCATAATATTTTGAAGCGAAAGTTCAACAGTCAACTGTGCAGCAATTTCTACTCAGCCGATTTCGTTGAAACTTGCTCACACTAAAAATTGGATAATTTGAACTTGTTGACTTTGATAAGAAAAAATCTATCGTCCCGTTTAGAAAATATTCGCGTTTTTTTCATAAATATATTTTTTCAAAAGCACTAAAAATATCTCTTGATCGTTTGCCTTGTTTGCTCTTTATTTTAAAGCTTTATAAAATTTGAACATTTGTTTTTTCGATTGCTAAAAATCAGAAAAATCGGGTGAGGTTTACATGCCCAAAGCTTGATTTAGAAAAGAGCACCTCCGTTCCCCAGAAATAGCCGCGGGTTAGCCCTAACTCGGAGTCATGGTGAATTATCTTACTGAGAAAACTTCTCTAGATTAGTCCTGTGCTTAACTGACAAAAAATCCAGGAGATGAATTTAGCACGATACGGAAGCTGCACAGCCTAATGTATAAATAGCGTCCGTACAAAATTTATGGTTCACAGAACGACTGATTTATTTTTCGTTCTCAAGTTTAAACACAGAGTCTTTTGCGGCAGATTTACTCGCGAATCACATGATACTAGTCACGCAACTCCGCCGGCAACATCGACGCGAGAACCCACGCATCCGCGCGTGTCTGCCTGTTCTAAAAATATAAAAATTGTCTCGTATCATAGGGTGCGTGGATGTCGCGCTTACGGTCTCCTCCCATTATGGCTCCTGCATATACTTGATATCTACATTGAGTTATAAGAAGGTGGCAAAGTGAATTTGACATAGCACTTCAGTTCTGATACATTGTTTCGATAGGGAAGTTTAAAGGAGGGCGAATCTTAGCTCAATTGAACGAAAATTACTCTAATCTATGTCTTTTTGGAGAAACAAGACTGTATCTGCAACATACTCGTAAGATTATGAATTATACCAATTTAATTAACAGTGTTTACAACTTAAAATGGGACCTACGAAAACAAACATGAAAAGTATTCAGCGCGAGGGGTGATCCCAGGCCTTCAAAATCTATGTATGGGCTCAAATGCACTGAAAGAAAGCGTGCTACATCGACGATCGCTTCATTTTGAAGGAATTTTAAACTAAAAGAAACAAATAATAAATGACTTATAAGTGACACATGTAGCATATGGTTCAATTCGCGACCGGAAAACCACGCAAATCAAATTGCTTCTCACTAACAAATCACAGCAAGCTCTGATCGCTAGCTAAACCGAACGGCAAAAAAATCGTTAAACGAACAAGTTCTACTCACATAAAGGCTTGAAGTCACTCAAAGCAGCTTCCTCGACCATCTTGCTCTCGCCTTAAGCAATATCCCGGATGTAACAAAATTTTTTTGAAATGGAAAGACCGCTTCCGAACATTATCACAGAACTTTTTTTAAGTCTTTAGCCACAGTAAAGTTCCAGCCAAATATCGTTATGAACGTCTTCAAATCAGCCCTAAAGTCTAGCTCCGAGTCCTAATTAATGTGGCTAAAGATCTTTGCTGTCTAAAGCAAGCAATCCATTATCTGTACCTCGCACAACGTACCGAGTTCTAGCCGACCCATAACTTGAAAATCGGAATACTTCCACCTTCATTGGACTTTTAAGGACGTTCGCGCGAAAATTTTCTAGTCGATAGATTTTTCTAAAATTTTTACTGAGGACGGATAATGAGTTACTTGTGTCAGAAATACAAAAAAAAGTGGGGGTCACCGACTTCGTTTCAGAGATAAAGTCTATAGAAAACTACCCTGATTTTGAAAAATTGGCGCACGTAATTTCGCACAGCTTTCTAGGTTTGTAGTTTAAATTATCGATGATGAGAAAACGGAGGCAAACGATCTTGGTGATATTTTGAAGAAGTGCGTCTGTTGCGTAAATAATTTTAAGTGTTGCCATCTTTTATGCAAAACTTAGAGCTGGAAGAGACATTTAAACCTGTCGTACGGTAAAACGAAAAGATCAAAAAGCGGAATTCGAACGTGCGTGGGACAAAAAAAATCAACCTTTTAATCGATAGATTTTTTTCATTTTCTCACAAAACTTAGATAATCGCTAACAAAAGTGATCTGTTAAGAAAAAAGTAGGGGTCACCGACCATTTAAGCTGGCAAACTGGAAGCGAAGTTATCGCAACGGCTACTCATCCTATATGTGGTTGGAAAGTTTCCTCAGCGCGCGCGCTCGATGCATGACGTGGCGTAGCGTTGCGACAGGAATTACGTGCGCAGTAAGGATGCGCATAAACAATTAGCGCGAACGTCCTTAATGATGTCCTCCAGCAAACTTCCTTTAGACAGCAATATAGAAAGCTAGATTAGACTCCGTCTTCTTCGACCTAGCGCGCGCACCTAGAATTTAAAAAAGAAACGGGTTCGGTGAACGCTAGAGACTGGGGTAAACGGGGGGGGGGGGGGGGGGGGGTATATAAACACCACAAATAGTAAAATTTGACATCACTACAGCATTTAGGCTAATATCTCTTGCGAAGTTAGCGAAATAATCATCAATTCCCCCCCCCCCCTCCCCCCCCAAAAAATGAATAAAATAACATCAGTGAAATTTCCTACATTTGCTTATTTTTCATAAGGCACCTTTTGTTAAATCAGTGTAGATATACTTTATGGGGGGATCAGGTGAATGCTACGGTGTAGCAACAAAAATCCTCCGCACCTCCCCAGGCGATAAATAATGACATTAGAAGCATAAGGCATTTCCAAAGAATATGTGGATTCGAGCTACAATTCGAATCAGAGCTAATATAATTGTGACGTCATTGTCACGTGATATTTATTCCGATCCCCCCAAAAATTATATCATCTTATAGCTTAGTGTATATGTAGTAATAATTTTTCAGACTTAGACTACAAAAAATTATATCTTCTTGTAGCTTAGTCTATTTGTGATCCATGTGTAGCTTGTACATTCTACAGCTAGAATTAAAAGTTTGCAATTATTTGTTCAGTTAATGTAACTTGAAATTAATGTATCTACACCTTGGTCAACTCTAAGCATAAAATAATTTTTATAAGGGGTGTGTATCAAAATATAACAACCCTCGAAATAATACTCTGTACAATTTTAAGCCATTCAGTGGTAATAATGCTCTTGTATTATGGAAAGAATCAGTGTTCCAAAGTAAAGACGTAGATTTAAAGTAAATTGTTGCAGTAGTTTTGAACTGTAATGCTCCGATAAAATCATTAAAGGCGAACTTGCTGTACAACACGAATCGTGCGGTACTGATTATTTATTGTTTGCTATATTTTTATATCTGGAAATCCGGAGTTTCTCATTGTTGTCATTTTTGAAAAAAAAGATCATATTTTCTGATAAAATTCCGAAACCAGGCCACCAGCCCTGCTAGTAGTGTTAACACCGGAGAAAGAAATTGCCCCTGGTTCCTCGTGGAGTTAAGGAAGCCTGAGTAAGCAGGAAGTAGCGCGGCATATGAGGAGCCGCCAGTCTTGAAATTTTTGACTACTTGTGTACATTGTATTAATTTACTTGGGAGTATAGATAAAACTCATTTCTACATTGAGTTATAAGAAGGTGGCTAAAGGAATTTGACATAGCACTTCAGTTCTGATACATTGTTTTGATAGGGAAGTCTTAAAGGAAGGCGAATCTTAGCTCAATTGAACGAAAATTACTCTAATCTATGTCTTTTTGGAGAAACAAGACTGTATCTGCAACATACTCGTAAAATCATGAATTATACCAATTTAATTAACAGTGTTTACAACTTAAAATGGGACCTACGAAAATAAACATACAAAGATCCAGCGCGAGCGGTAATCCGAGGCCTTCAAAATCTATGCATGGGCTCAAATGCACTGAAAGAAAGCGTGTTACATCGACGATCGCTTCATTTTGAAGGAATTTTAAACTAAAAGGAACAAATAATAAATGACTTATAAGTGACACAAGTAGCATATGGTTCGTGTCAATTCGCGACCGGAAAACCACGCAAATCAAATTGCTTCTCACTAACAAATCACAGCAAGCTCTGATCGCTAGCTAAACCGAACGGCAAAAAAATCGTTAAACGAACAAGTTCTACTCACATAAAGGCTTGAAGTCACTCAAAGCAGCTTCCTCGACCATCTTGCTCTCGTCTTAAGCAATATCCCGGATGTAACAAAAAATTTTTGAAATGGAAAGACCGCTTCCGAACATTATCACAGAACTTTTTTTAAGTCTTTAGCCACAGTAAAGTTCCAGCCAAATATCGTTATGAACGTCTTCAAATCAGCCCTAAAGTCTAGCTCCGAGTCCTAATTAATGTGGCTAAAGATCTTTGCTGTCTAAAGCAAGCAATCCATTATCTGTACCTCGCACAACGTACCGAGTTCTAGCCGACCCATAACTTGAAAATCGGAATACTTCCACCTTCATTGGACTTAATGATGTCCTCCAGCAAACTTCCTTTAGACAGCAATATAGAAAGCTAGATTAGCCTCCGTCTTCTACGATCTAGCGCGCGCAACTAGAATTTAAAAAAGAAACGGGTTCGGTGAACGCTAGAGAGACTGGGGTAAACAGGCAGGTGGGGGGGGGGGGGGGGTGCTAGAAACACCAGAAATAGTAAAATTTGACATCTTTGACATCACTACAGCATTTAGGCTAATATCTCTTGCGAAGTTAGCGAAATAATCATCAATTCCCCCCCCCCCCCCCCCCCAAAAAAAAAAAAAAAAAATTGACTAAAATAAAGTAAGTGAAATTTCATACATTTGCTTATTTTTCATAAGGCACCTTTTGTTAAATCAGTGTAGATTTACGGTAGCAGTTACATTCGGCTTTAAAAATAAACTATATTTAACATGAGTTTTGAACTGCAATGCCCTCGTATGTTCCCATCATGAAAGGCGAGCTTGTAGTTTTGACACCAAAAATGGCGTATCAATAATTATTGGCAATATTTTTGTTTTTCCGGAAATCGTTTGTTATGTTTGTTATTTCTGAAGAAGGTACTTTCAGCACTAATTCAGAAGCGAGGCTCACCGGCCCTCCCAGCAGAGCTTCTTACTTTCCCAAGAAGAAAAAGAGGTCCTTCGTGTAGTTACGAAAGGCGGCCCATGCACGATGTAACTGGGTACATGTTGTTTCATAATCTTCAAAGTTTCGCTTTTCTAGTCCGCATCATATCAATTTTCTAATGGTGAGCAACGTTCCGTTGGGGATACAGATCGTTTATAGTATTAGTTGCAGTTTGGTGTTGAGCATCAATTTAGCGATAGTGAAGTCGTTAGCAAGAGACTCATACTCTCTTACTCTCTTGTCTCTTGTCGTTAGCCAATAAACGATAGCGCTGATGCGATGGCGTCTACAAATCCCTGCTTCTAGCACAGCTGTAACTATCTAATGAACAAGAGTGATTTATGAACAGCCAGAAAATCATATTGATATGGGGTAGCTTGTTTTCCATAACAACGGCTGGTAATCGAGCCTACAAGTAGCTTAGTGCACGAATTATTAATAACTCACACTAAATATAAGATATTATACAAAAGCATAATAAATCATCATGATAGCTGTTAGCAGAAATTCCTAATCGAAGGAAGTAGAATGTGTCATTCAATAATTATCACACAAGTATCTTAGTTACCACCTGGGAGACAAGGCACGAGACAAGAAACACAAGACGAACAAGACATGAGATGGGAGACACGACACGAAAGAAGACAAAACATGCGACAAAAAAAAAAAAAAACGAAACACGAGACACAAAACACAAGACAAGACTTGAGATAGGAGACAAGACACGAGACAAGTCACGAGACACGAAACACAAGACAAGACACAAGACATGAGACACGAGATAAGTCACTAGACAAGAAACACAACACAAGGCACAAGACACGATACATCAAACACGAGACAAAACAAAGCATGAGGCACGGGCCAAGATAAGAGATGGGATAGGAGACAGGAGAGGCGGGAAAAGACACAAGACAACACAAAACATGAGACAAGACACGAAACACTAGACAAGTCACAAGACACGATACACGATACATCAAACACGAGACAAAACAAATCACGAGGCACGGGCCAAGATAAGCACAAGCAGAAACAAAAACAAAAGCAAAAACGTATAGAAATTAGAAGTACTCAGTTTTTCTTATGCCGTCCTTATTAGGAATAAGCATTAGGATAAGCACAAGAAAAAGAAATTGTTCGTTCTTCTTGTGCTTATTATTATGCTATCCTAGTGAGGAGAGAATATTAAGAAGAATGAGTGTATTTCGGCTGCTTTTCACTGGACATAAGCAACAAGCATGTCTGTGCATCAGCCCAAACAGAAGCAACACCATAACCGTATTAGAAGAACGAACAAACTCATTCTTCATCAGTGCTGTTCAAACCAGGACTTTGCATAAGCACAAGGAAACAAAATTGTTCCTTCAGCTTCTTAACTGTGCTTATTGTGCTTATTCTGAGTGAAAACCAGCATTTACTACCAATGAAATGCTACTTAACCGAACTGTTCAATAGTTGGCATACATATAGCCATATTGGCTACGCGGGAAAAGTTTCTCTCCACCAACTGAGTTTCTTAAAGGAACTGATAACATTTACTGCGAGAAAAGTTCTTAGCTAGCACTCTAAAAAGTACAAAGCTTAGCTCCACCTATGGACAATGGCATTAAAAAATTAAAGTTAAACTATAAAAGTACATCAAAACTGATCTTACAATTGACAACCATTGCTGCCAGTTGCTGCTAAGAGACTTTGACACTTACGATAGTCCAGTTGAAGTGGGACACAGAAACAAAATAAATTTGCTTTACCCTCACCTGTTTCGCAGTGTTCTCCTGTATAACCAGCCTGGCACAGGCAAATGTATCTCTTGTCTGTGAATCCGTTCAGACATGTGGCATTATGAAGGCATGGGTAACTGGTGCATGGGTCCTGATGAGAACAAAGAATTTCTTTTCAGCATATTCTTTTTACTTAAATTGTTAAAATCGAAATTAAAACCAACACTCAAGATGTCATCGACTGTCATTTCTTACCTTGCTGACCCAATACAGAAATCCTTCTTGTGGTTTAAGTTCTTCGGGGTGTCGTATGTGGTCAGAATTGCTTAGTTGGCATAACCTGGCACCGTCGCTTGCTGGCGGGCCGATGTTGATAGACACACATGTACTCTCATAGAGGCACATGACTCTACACTCCAAAAGTACTTCATCATTTTCCATGTTTATAGAGATGTTTTCTATCACGTGGCCTTCCAGAGCAATTCCATCAACTGGTTTGGCAAACCTGAGAGTGCGGCAGCCAAGACCTGTAAATAATGACAGTTGATATACCAGTCCATAACGACATCATTATTACAAGACATCTCGTGAGCTCGAAGTATGTTAAAAACATTTAAATTTCTCACTTTTCAACCAGTTTGTAACCAATCTAGCTGTTTATTCCAGTTGCATTTTTCAGTTGTTTGTGATATTGTGTCGTTGCTTTGTGCTGGGGGAATACCCCGAATAAGACGAAAACAAAAATTCATTTTTGTTTCTGTTTTGGTCAGCAGGCATATAAAGTATCGATAAAACGATGACAAGGAAATTCGTTATTCGGACAGATGACACAGGGAATCCCATCCTCAGATGCCCAGGCGCAGTTAGTCGGGGAGAAACGAAGTAAACCGGGCAGAAATGGTAGCGACGAAAGTTTTCAAGAAAATCGGAAAGAGTCCCTGGGAAACGAGCCTCTCCAGACTATTTCCAAACGGCTCTGCGAATGCTGGCTCCTGACTGTACGTGCAGAAAAAAGTCCTTTGTATTGTTCTGTCCAATCCGGGAGCAGTAACTTCAGAGTCGCAGCTTTTGTGTTTTCTTACACTTCGTTTGTTTTATCGGCTATAGTTTAATTTTAATTTACAACAGAGAGCCGAAGAAAGTCGGGAAATCATTTGAGATGTTAGAAATGCGGTGATTCAAGCTGCACCGAATAATTATTGTTTGGACCGATTAGAAGTATCGCAACCAGTGGTTTGTCTAACTGTACGATACATTGGCTGTCCTTCGGCAGACTCGTTAACCTGGTTCGTGCAGGACAAAAGTGCACGCAGAGCGGAAAAAAAATTACATTTGACCGGAATATAACAGGCAAATA
Organism: Meandrina meandrites; assembly: GCA_963693305.1. Lineage (NCBI taxonomy): Eukaryota > Metazoa > Cnidaria > Anthozoa > Scleractinia > Meandrinidae > Meandrina > Meandrina meandrites. The sequence continues at coordinate 14,520,294 of OY855907.1, read as the reverse complement.
TCCAGTGGAAGAAATGGAAGATTGCTGTGAATTTGTAGCTCTCGGTTTTCTTAACTAATTTGGGTTTTATATGGGATAAACACATTTTACACATCCAAAAAGTTTCCCTCTCTTGTACATTCAAGAGTTAATAGTACCATATATCTTTTGTATCTTCATGGACCGCAGATCCCAGCGTTATGCAGCACGTGTGTCAGATATGAACCTTGTAAAATACCTAGCCCGCCACGAATCTCACTGTTACGGTAGTTCAGTGCTCCCCGGCGTCGGGGGCTCGGAATTTCTCTTGAGTTCGACACTCGTGCCATCGAACTGAATTTTCATCCTTCTTTTCATAATAGTACCTTGGCTAACGTTTGTGCTAGGTAAGGGAAAGAATCGAAGCCGCACTTGAAATAGACTGCCCAAAACCGTATTAAAAATTCATGGTCATATTAGGGACTAAAAGGCCATTAATTTCAGTCATGACCGAGACCTGCTCAAAGAGGACGTTGGAAAACTTAAATATTCAGACTTAATGTGTACTTGGACTAGTATACAAAATCACAAGTTGGAACCGGTGAATCTTCTTTCTTTTCGAAATAAAACCTTTGTAATTAATTTGGATTCGCTTGATCTTAGCATCTAAACTTACAGCCGACTCAGTTGGCTAATGAACCATCAAAACGGCAGTGATGTTGCATGGTTTCTCCTGTTTGCTTTACAAGATAAAACCGAAAAAGGGCATAAATTCGGAAAATTGTATACTGTTTGATACTCGTAAACTTTCGTTGCTGAATTCTTTAAACAATTAAAAATTTTAGTTTGATTTTCTAATAATACGAAACATAAAGACATTCGGAAAAAAAAACCCCAAAGAATTTAGAAATTCTGTAGAAGCGTATAAGTCGAATCACACAGTCAAGAACTTCGCCAAAATTGCTCCCAGGTTACAAAACGTCAGGTACATGTCACTTCTGGAAAATATATTTTTTGGCGGCTATTCAGAATTTTACTTGTTCTAAAGAAATCCTCCAAACATTGTGTTAAATTGTCTAGCATGTAATAAATATATTAGGCGCCCTTTTCAGTTTAGCCATTGTTCGAAATTATTTTATTATCGACTGCTTGAATTCAGGACAGAGTTAGTTGACGTTTCTTCCCTGTTTGAATCGTTTGTTTTTCCTTTGCACCCGGTGCGCTAATTTTCAAAAGAAAAAGAGCGAGCGAGAGACGCATAGAAAAGACAGAACAAAACAGCCGTTTGGAGATGGACTTCGACAAGCAAATCATGCTAAACCTTAATCGAAAAAATGTTTTTTTTTTCCTCTTTGCTGAGAAGAAGAGTCGTCACACAGAAACGTCACGTCAGCACAGACAGTTAACTCACCATGGTTGTCAGCAACCGTGGAGCAGGGAAGCCAGCCTCCCCAAAGGACAAATATGAAAAGCAAAGACTGACAGCCTTTCATTTCTTGAAGCCCCCTCAGCACTGCAGAGTCTCTCATAATTTACTGTGAATGGCCTTTGGAAGACGCTTAGGTTGTCAGTGATGTTTGACGCGCACACCTGTTTATCTAAACAAAACAATGAATGTTTAATAGCACGGTAGTCAGTTATTTTTAAACAGATAAATGTAAAACTCTTAACTATATGTAACGCCTGCATGTGAGAAATAAAATATTGGCAACATCACTGGCTGGCTTCTACAATTGCTGATGGAAAAGCTACAGGTTTTTATACGGATTCTGAACAAGTTACGATGAGCGAATGTCATTCGGAGCAGCTAAAGACGATAATGACGGACATTTGTCTTTTTCTTTTTTTTTTTTGACAGAAAGCTGCAAATTACTTAAACAGTGCCATAATGATTAACATTGGCATATTTAAATTTTCTTTTCTCAACTTTTCTCTCTTTTCTTTGTGTTTTTTAAAGAATCTCCGGGTGAAAACTGACCAAAACTTAAATCTCACATTCTTCGGGGAAACCTTAAATGTGAATTACAAATTGCGCGCTACAAATTGGCTTCTATTAAACTAGAATAAAAATAGCTTACATTTAACATGCCCTCAGCTATATCTGAAAGAAATTGTTGTTTTTATAACGAAAGAATGAAAAATGAAAGTATCAGGGAAAGACATCTTCGCATTTAACAATCAAACATGACTGAATGAGACCGCCCCCTTTAGATTTCCTTACAGGATGGTGAACAACGGGTTACTTTAATTTTTTATAACGTATCATGAATATTAAATGAAAGTCAAAAGCGTTTTACAACACGAATTGAACAAAAAATTAATGAATTTTTATATATCTCAAGTTGCACTTTCCTCGCAATGGAGAAGAATTTATTGAAGCAAGAAAGAACCTTGTAATTTCACAGTTTTGTCATAAGTTTTTCCACCTGCTTAAAATTAGACAATTCTCTGCCAAGACATCTTCAAGCGAAAAATAAACGCACCAATTATTACCAAACACGGTGTCAGACAATTGACGTTTCGCCACGCAATAATACTGTCTTATAAATGTTGAATGAAAGTAAAAGCCTTTTACATAACCGAATATTTTATTTTTGAAGAAAAATTTAATTCCAGTCATGGGCAAATTCCTTACAAAGGAAAGAAATATACTGAACAAAGATAATGTTTTTTTACATCATCTCCTAGTGAACCGCTTGCCCATGGTTTGTTAGGCGAAAACAGGAAACACATCCACATCTTTGAAATTAGACCGAACTACTAAAAATTATAATATTTTCGCGCAATGAATAAATTCACCTGCAATTACCAAACAGGATGTTGAAAAACTGGTCTTTTGCCAAACAGTGATGCCGTATCTTTCTTTTAAACAACTAGGAGTAAGAATTTTATTTCAGCAAATTCATGCGTTTCTTACTTCTAAGGTACGCGAACTCCCAAATTCCCCACACCTGGGAGAAACTTGAATTTCTATTGTTCGTCTATTCGTAAATTAAACAAATTTATCAATACCCATATTTAATATAATAAGCACGTTCTCAGTTTGGAACATTTACACATTTAATCTCTTAGAAATTATTAATTATTGCTGAACTCAGATGAATGCTGAATAACTTTTTCTGTAGACACGGGAACCATTCTTTTGAAACTTTATAGTCCATAATTATCGAGTATTCAGCTGACTAAGCCTAAATGTTAGATTAAATAGAAACCTGATTCAAAAGCATCTCAGTCTGAAAGGAAAAAAAATGATACAACTCCATGAAGGAACAAAGTTCACGGGTTCCAACGGAAAAGTAAACTGGACAAACACGTATCTTAAAATGAGTCAAACGACCTCTCATTCGAAAAACTAATCTAAGCGACTAGTTTAAAGAAAGCAATTTTCGCACTTACTAAATTTAGAAACTTCCTTGATAAGGCAATGAAAGGTGAACATTTAATGCAGAAAAAACGAATAAACAAAAGAAAAAATAATAATAAAGCTTGGAAAATGTTCATTATTCGAAGAGAAAAAACACGAGACTCGCGAAAACAGTAAACGAGATAAAGAACATAAAGAGCACCGTACGGCGATAGGTTAAGTTTGAATGCCTGTATATAATTTAGAATGTAGGACTAAGAAAATAAAATATTTGAACGCCCGTTAAATAAAGGAAATGATTACTGAATATCAACTCGCGGTAATAAATAAGCCATAAGAAGAACAATGATTGAGATACTAGCGAGGGAAAATGCTGATTCCACAGCGCGCCAGCGAAATGAAACAATGTATATAATAGACAACGATAACCGTAGCACCTTATGCTAGAAAAACCGTGCTAGAAAATGCAATTTGAGCACTAGTCATGTAAGAGCAAAAACTAAACGTGAGGGGACATCGGGTAACAATATAAACTGAAGCCAAAAAACACGAAAGCCGACAATACTAAGCTAGGCAGCACCAAATACATGCCCAAAAAATGAACATTAATCTCATGCTAGAAAATAGAATTTAATCAGACGAAGAATAGTTTTAAGAACAGTATTGAAGTAACAAATAAGCTGTAGTACCTTTCACGAAAGCGGAAAGGGGTTTGAAATATGAAAGGCCTTCTTCTTCCTCGGCTCCCCGTAAAATATGAACTAAACTTGAAACAAACAAAAGCTACTAATTACAACACAGGAAAACTCCGCTTGTAATGGGCGGAATGCAGAAATGCGACGCAAAACTTTACTTACTTCAGCAAGTTTGCAAAATTAACCAGGCGGCCACCAGAGACTTTTGACGAAAAACACTCGCGTAAGAGAATAAGTAAAACGCTTAATTGCAAAGAGAGGTAACAGATGTTAACATCTGCAGCTAATGTGGGGAAGGACTTAAGAATATTGGAGCACGTACGGACAGCTAAAAGACAGCTACCGAACGACTTCCATCAAAATGGTGAATGAATAATGGGTTGTGTAAACAAACCAATCAGGTAGCATTTTTATGATTGGATATAGTCGTGACCACAATGTCAACACGTTGTACTAAAGGCAAGCAATCTCGTAAAAACATGTTCTTCAAATATCGGAAAGATAATCGTCGGGAACACCAAACATTGAGATTCATTACAAATGGAAATATCTGATGACAGCAATGTTTTTAAGTTCGATTAAAGCGATGTATTGGCGAAAAATATAAACTGAGCTCTTTCTGTGTCTACTTGTTAAGTAAACATTCTGCTATATTCCGAGAAAGAACAAAATTCCCACCAATGAGAGCGCTTGCAAGCACAAACAAAGTCACGACGCCTTCGCGTGTGTCGTTTGCGGCACGGAAGGGCAGATTAGGAAGTTCCTTGTCATTCTTATCCTTCCGCGATCTGGAAACAAAACACTATTTCTTTTTGAAATAGCTGCTTGTTACTCGTGATGATGGCTCTGTGACAGCCATATTATTAGTGTTTTTCCCAGAAACTCGGCTTTCATTGTCACCTGCTAGAGTATCAGGTTGAGTGTACATGACAGGATATTTTATCTTTCTGGATCATTCGGTCGACTTTCACGTATAACCAAGCTTTGTCAAACGATTCGCCCAATAAATAACTTTCATACATGCAAATGTTGTACATTCCAAATCCACCGCACTTTTCTCGCTGATTCATCAATTTTTTTTTTTTGTCAGTCGAACTTTGATTTTTCTTGTGAAACAGTCTGAACCGTTGCAATAAAATTTCGTGAAATGCAATTTTGTGGACCTAGCGCGCTTCACAAAATCGGTGAATTTTACTCTTTTGATCACCGTAGCCAAACCCGGGTCGGCCAAAATTGAATTTTGGCACGTGGAAAAGGAAAAATAAAGAATTGGAAAATAATTTATTGCTTTTTGCATGTATGGACCAAACCCTTTTTACGGACAATAAAAGGGAAAACTGGTCGTGAAGTCGATTAATATTGTTTGTTTATGATTCCAGCACATGTAGCTACAATAAGTGCATTGCACCATTGGTCTTTTTTTAGGAAACTAGCGCAATGTAGATAATTTATTAATAATCTTTGAATTTAATATTATAATACGGGAATGTAGTTATCCAATCCATGTAAAAACAGTGTATGTTGACAAGCTATATAATATGATACCTTTAGTTTGAATTCTTATCTTCCTGCTTGGGTAAAGCAGTTTCTTTTCCTTATCACGCTGATTCTTGACTCTCTTTTAACCAATTTGAGAAACGTTAGGCATCAATGAACAATCTTTTAACATTAATTTTAATAGTTTGAAGCAGCTAGAAGGAGGATTTTGCTATACATATTAGAAATATTGTATTATGCTTTCTTTGATAATAACTACCAATATCTAACATATTTGTAAAATGACTACTTCCCTCTGTTTCCCTTATCCAGCGTTATTATTTTAATGGTAATCAGTGTGTTAACAGGTAAGCAGGCTTATTTATCTTAAGACTAGCTAGCTGCAAGCAGGCTGCCCTTTGGGTCACAAGCAGAAGCGGCGAAGACGCGAAACTCGTTATTGCGGCGTCACCGCTCGTGCTTGTGACCCAAAGGGGAGCCTGCCTGCAGGCTAGTCTTGAGACCCTAATTTACAATTATTGGATGAGGTTGAGCATGATAGCGATAATTATCAAGGCCAAAGTTTGAGTTAACTGCCAAAGTCGAAGGCTGAGGCGGATAACACAAACCGAAGCCTTGATAATTATCGCTATCATGCCAAAACCGAATCCAATAATTGTTTTATTATGCATATTCCTGAGCTGCACTTGTAAAGCCAAGAGCGCGCACAAAAAAGTGATCAATATACAACCGTCAACTTGTAAGTAAACAACTTTATTGTCTATAAACGTTTATAAGCTTACAACCTTTTTGTCCGCTTACGGCCATAATATACCTTGCTTCAAATCCTGACTTGTCAAGGATTGTGGCAGCTGTCACCCTGATTAATGGTTAGTGTAACACTTGGAAAGTTTTGCTTCTCGCGATATGTTTTTCATTTTCTCACCAAGTGTACGCTCTACGATTACCATGTTGTCGTACCGACCATCATCAGATTTAGTGCAGACGTTTCTCTTTGGGCGCTAAAATAAAAACTCGTTTTTCATGCATCAAACCTCCATTGAAACCTTTGTTATCTTCCCAGCGGTATTTTGTTAATTCATCGCTTGCTTTGCACAAGTAACGTGCTCCGGTGCTGTCCGTGTTGAATGAAAAATCAGTCTTCTTGAGTTGACGGAGATTTTTCCTACCTCGGCGACAAAAGTACAACATTACTTCAAAAAAACTTTGTTTTGAAGCTTTTCTGGATCATTCAGACCGAGGGCAGTGCCTTCGCATATCGGTGGCTTGTGGTCAACTTTTGCCAGCCCTTGTCGCTTCAGGTCCTCACACTTCGCGCCAAACACTTTGTTTGCGTCGGTAAGCTCTGAATCAGTGATGATGTCAAAACCACGAGTGGCTTTGAAATGCCGATTTAATCCAAATCTGAGGCTGTTCAATGTGCTCTTTGAATAAGAAGTACCATCCGCTTTTCGAGCTTCTACATAGAACAGCTTTAGCACGTTCGCAAGCGTAGTTTGAGGCTCATCTGCTTTCTTTTCCTTCAGATACTGATGAAAAACTTTCAGTGCTGACTTTGTGGCCCTTTTGGTGCTTTTTGCATCTCTTTCATCAAGAAGGCGGTTTAAATCTTCTTCTGATAGTGTGGCAAACCTTGATTTCGACTCCGCCATGGCAAAACTGATCAAACTGCTGGTTAGTGTGTCTGGTAACGTCACTTCTGAATGCATAAAACTATTGTCTGTAGGTATGACGTCACTTCTACATATTTAAAATCTAATGTCTGTAGGTATGACGTAAGAGAAACAGAGCAAGCAAGAATTAGCTGCGTGCTCATAGCCAATCAAAATCAAGCTGGTGACACCAATGTATAATAATGATTATTGAACAGTTTAAGTATAAATTATTTCACGTCGCCTCGCCTCATCCCACTCCACCCCTATCCACTTGTCTTGTATTACCTCGCCTGGTCTCGCCTCATTTTCCTCCACACTTAAAGGGATATTTTCAACAACACAGCAAATACAAAAGAAGAAGATCAAAACGGATATGGGTTTTTACACAACTTTTATATGCTGAACAGTTTTCAAAGTTTGTTTCTAACTTTCAATAATAACGCTCGGTAGACATATTTGCTTGGTTTTGACATTTAGTTCCAAAGAAGTAATTTATTTGCTAACATTAAGTTTTATAGCGGATATTTTGCAAACATAATAAAGTTAACTAAACTCAGCCAACGAGGACGAGAGTTGATAGAGTTGACTCTCATGAGAGTTTTCGTCAACTTTCATCGACTATCATCAACTCGAGCCAAACGTGAAAAAAAAAAAACCCTCATCGACGGGTCACTCTCATAAAAATTTGAGCAAAAATTTGAGCACATCGAAAGTCGCTGGGCTAGAGTGAATGACATTTAGTTCCAAAGAAGTAATTTATTTGCTAACATTAAGTTTTATAGCGGATATTTTGCAAACATAATAAAGTTAACTAAACTCAGCCAACGAGGACGAGAGTTGATAGAGTTGACTCTCATGAGAGTTTTCGTCAACTTTCATCGACTATCATCAACTCGAGCCAAACGTGAAAAAAAAAAACCCTCATCGACGGGTCACTCTCATAAAAATTTGAGCAAAAATTTGAGCACATCGAAAGTCGCTGGGCTAGAGTGAATGGCGAGTCAATGAGAGTGCATGAGAGTTTCAGGCCAAACGAGAACGAGAATTTGAACTCTTGTCAACTCTCCTTCTCGTGTGGCCCGGGCTTTAGAGAGGTTACTATCATTTGAAAATTCATTCAATTACTAAATCATTTGAATCATTGATTGCTTTACGACCATACAACAAAGTTTTACTTATCGTACGAAGTCAAACTGCAAATTTTAATTAACATTTTTTACTGCAGCCACAGACCACGCACAAGTCACGGCCGGTTTAATACGGCTTTTCAGATTTAAACTTGAAAAGAAAAATTCCATTTTTTTCAGTTGCAACAACATCAAATCAGCATTTCGATCCAACGAAAACTAATACCAGTGTGACGTCACGTCATACATAAATATATGTTATTTGCCGGCTGGGAGGTCCGTATCGTGAAAAACTGTGACCGAGGTCTTGAAAATGCTGCCCGAGGCCGCAGGCCGAGGGCAGCATTTTCAAGGCCGAGGTCACAGTTTTTCACGATACGGACCGACCAAAAGCCGGTAAATAACTTTTTTTTTTTTTTCCTACTTGATAAAAAAAAAAAAAAAAAAAAACTAAAAAAATTGTCTTGCAAAATGTGTTTGTATTATACGCGCGCATCCAATGTTGAATCGATCGCTAAGCTACGGCAAGAGTGAAGAATGATTTGTGTACCGCCAAACAAAATAAATTCGCTAAAGTGAACAGTACTCACGGAAAAGGTCATCAGAAAAAAGAGAAAAGTAACTTTATAATAAAAAAGCACAATGAAGCAGCAAAAGAGAGCATAAAAAAAACGCGAGTCACGAAAGTGAAATTGAATGAAGCTGAACTGAGTGTGTAGTTTGGTCGCCTGCACACTGCACAATTTTGCGAGAATTGACTGTTTTTTATCAAAACATCTCATTTTCTTGAATGGTGATAAGCAGTATTCGGTTTTAGGGAAAAGTAGCAGAAAGGCAAAGCGTTTGAAAGGATAAATCGAGTCTGTAAACCAGCGACTTGCAGTAAAACGCATTACGGCGTGAAAATCAGTGCAAATGCACAAACAACGATCGACAAACTACGGCTATTAAATGCCAATAAATAATATATAGATTTAGGCAGGCCCAAAAGCGGAGCTCCCATTTATTATTTTTTTTCCCAATTTAATTACAGTGTTATCAAATAAGTAGCCACACTATTTCTAAGCATATATAGTGGCCCATAAGGGTTCAAAATAAATTAGTTTTTAATCGCTCATGGTTAAACTTAATATCTTACATGTAAAAACATCTCATGGTTTTGTTGACGAAGGCGATGTCAATATATTTCGAGGTTAATCCTTCTAAATTTTTGCCTATGACAGGTTCTAAAATTAAAATTGACGAGTGCACTTTATTGGGTTCCTCACGTACGCACGTAGGCGCAACAACAAATCTTAGTAAAACTTTATACAACGTTTACTGTACACTATGTTAATAAACCTTTATGACTTATTCAATGTAAGAAGGACGTTGGTCTTGCTTTGATTTACTGCAAAACAGTTAGGGCATAAAAAAAGTAACTCAAGGCAAAAACAAAAATACAGCAAAACGAACTAAGTAAACTCGCTGCTAAACACAGTAAACAAAATGAATTCACGCTACGGCAAACAAAACTTACTGCGGAAAACAAACTCTGCAAATTGATGGTGCCGGCTTTGTAAGTCATTTTAAAGCAGATTTTGTGTAAGAATTGTGGCAGTTTGTGATTTGGAAGGTGGTGCACGCTAACTTAGAATAAGCTTACAATGTTGTTTTGACAGTTTTGAACCGTGTTCTTTTCGTTGCCGTCTGGTTGCATGATTAACTAATTCTGTTTTACCGTACGCCTTGCTAAAAACCTTATAGAATTTTATGCAGAGAACTGATTCAATTTTCTTCATTTCTGGTAAGCAAATATGCGGAAGGTTAAGTCTGAACTTGCTCAGGCAAGCACAGGTAACTCGCAACGAAGTCGGCGAAATAGTGGTTTACGATTTCAACACACTCGCTGATAAGAGAAACAAAACAAATGCAAGCGAGTGTAAAAAACGAGCGGTTGGATAATAGATCGCTTAAATATATATTGGTGTGCAGTATCGCTGAGTAGTTTTACTCGGTTTTGTTTCGCAGGATTTTTCTGTACGTGTAGTTTGTAATTTATAAAGCGAAATCGTGATTTTGATCCGTGAAACTTAATAATTTGATGAGCTTATTGTTATCAAAATCCAATCATGGTCAATCATGAACATCACAGTTAACTCCACTAACTAAAGCACAAAACAATTAACCTAAACGAAATATTTAATAAACAATGTCTGTATGAAATGCACAAACATGAACAGGTTTGTGAGCAGCATTAATTGAATTATACGGGAAGATCTGAAAAGCGACACTACTTCAAATTTGTTCATAAATGAAGCATAGTAAAAATAGATTCTCACAATAAAATCAAACTTATGCTTACTGCATATATAGATTTACGTTTGTTACCTCAAGTTTGGGGAAGGCTTGTAAATTCTGCAGGGCGAAAATTTCAAACCAGCACAATATATATCAGAAACGAAAACGTCACTTGTTGTGCGGCTTACTCCAACACCAGCGGCATGTTTTGAATTATCAGCGAAGATTGATCTCTCCTTTCCTTTCGGTGTAGCTGTTAACAGTCTTTTATCCATCACTTAGTGAACTTCACCGGCTCTGAGCTCACTTTTATCTTAGCTCAATGTCAGCTCAATTAATTTTTCAGCCTTGGTTAGCCGCCGTGCTTCAACTGTCGGCGATGTCCGATATATATCATGTTCAAGTCGGCAATTATTTCGGATCTTCCCGTTAAGAGGTTGCCCTAAATCATTTGGCATGAGTTTTCATGATGTAGATGAGTAAATAGAGCGAGAAATATTCACGAAGAACTATGTTTTCCAGCATGCTTTGATCTTTCTTCGCGTCTTTCATTCAGGTTAAAAAGTGAACAACGTACCAACTATTTGCCGCCTTTTCATACAACCGCTTCGTTTAAGTTGAAATGAAATGTCCAGATCATGAGAAAACATGAGAAAAAAAAAAACGCTGAAGTAATACAGTGTTCTTACAAGTTTCTATTTAAGTTAACTCTCAACAAACCAAAAAATGTTTTTGTGTTACTTTTTGCGTAAGAAGGACTCCAAATCAAGGACAAAGATAAACTCGTCCCAGGCCTAATCCGTGCGTACGTACGTACGTACGTACGTACGTACGTACGTACGTACGGACGGACGGACGGACGGACGGACGGACGGACGGACGGACGGACGGACGGACGGACGGACGGACGGACGGACGGACGGACGCGGGCGACTACCAAATTTTCTTGGCTTGATGGATTTCCCATTTTCTATGGGTATGGCCTTTAATTCCGTTACTAATTCCGTTACTAATTTAGCTTTGAAAGAATCAATCGGGTATGTTAAGTGTATAAATGGCGTGAAAATCAGTGCGAATGCACAAACAACGATCGACAAACTACCCCCATAAAACTAGAACAATTTGAGTACTCGCCTTTTGAAGAACTTCAAGGCCTTTAATTCCACTGCTAATTTTTCCTTTCACATTTACAACGGATGGTGAGCATCTACATTAATTTTGCTGATTTGGAGAGCAAAACTTTCATGGGTTCTTCGTTCGTCTCGCTACGAAATGAAAAACAGTCCTGGAAAACTCAGAGCGGTCCGTACGCGGGGTCCGGATGGGAAAATCCGGACCGCTGGAGCGCGTGGAATTAGCCAATCAGATTCGAGGATTTAGGATTCCGGACCACTGAGATGCTTCAGAAAAAAATAAGTGAGTTTAATTTCAAAATGGCGCGCGTGTTTGTTGTCTATGTCTTCTCATAAATATGAAGTTTCCAACCGTTTAGCTGATCCAGTTGCTACATATATGACACCGGTTTCAGAAAAAACGAGAAATACATGTATGCAATAGTATTCGGAGGTTTGATAGACTCAAAAGCCTCAAATCTCGTATGAACACATACCGCCAAGTGGCTGTTACTTCGGCGCAGTGTGTTCGCCTGTGAACTTTGTTGGATGGTCTGAGCGGTAAAGTGGGGATGTTTTGATCCCAGAACTGGAGGTCTGGCAAATGATATATTGAATCTCCTCTATGCCGAGTTTCAAACCTTCAGCGTCCGTGGTTCGTCTCATCAATCCCTTCAAAGTCAATGGAGCGGCTGTGGAGAAGAAACCGCTGCAAAGTACAGAGGCTTTGTACCGTTGATAGATGGATCAAGATAGGTACCAGCGGTAAGTTTTGACATTTTAATTTTTGTCCGATATATATAATATATGTGTTTTAGAATGACCGTCATTATACTCTTCCTAAGTCGAAAACTTCTCGAAGAGCAAAAAATTTAAAGCAATGTATGGAGCTAAATTGGAATTTCCGGAGGGGTGGCCACAGGGCAAATCCCTTCCGTGGGGGGGGGGGGGGGGGTATGGATATTTTTTGGAACCACACAATATAGAAAAAAATACAGGGGTTTCAAAATGTTTTCTTTTTTTTTTTTTTTAAGTAGGCATCAGCAACTGGAAGAGTAGGCAGCTATGACTGGTTAGCTTGCTTGACGTAAGTTGAATGCTATGACCAGAGTAACCAGCGACATAATATATAGATTTAGGCAGGCGTAAAAGCGGAGCTCCAATTTATCTTTACCAAATAAGTAGCCACACTATTTCTAAGCTTATACAGAGGTACAAAATAAATAAGTTTTTAATCGCTCATGGTTAAACTTTTAAGTATAAAATATCTCATGGTTTTGTGTTCGAAAGCGATGTCAACATATTTCGATGCTAAAAATGACGAGTGCACTTTATTGGGTTCCTCACGTAGGCACGTAGGAGCACACAACAGATCTTTGAAAAACTTTTTACAACGTTTACTGTACACTAATTAATACACCTTTATGAGTTATTCAATGTAAAAAGGACCTTGATCTTGTTTTGACTTAATACAAAACAGTAAGGGCAAAAAATCAACTCGAGGCAAAAACAAAGCACAGAAAAACAAAGTAATCGCTGCTAAACACAGTAAACCAGATGAACTCACACCACGGCAAACTGAGAAAATCACGGTATCAAAACAAACTCTGCAAATTGATGGTGCCGGTTTTGTAAGTCAGATTTGGTGTAAGAATTGTGGCAGTTTGTGATTTGGGAAGTGGTGCACGCTAACTTGGTCGAATAAGCTTATAATGTTGTTTTGAACCGTCTTCTTTCTTTTCGCTGCGGTTTGGTTGCATAATAATCTAATTCTGTTTTATCGTATGCGTTGCTAAATACCTAAGATAATTTTATGCGGAGAACTGATTCAATTTTCTTCATTTCTGGTACGCAAATATCCGGTAGGTAAAGCCCAGGAGGTAAAGAGTGAACTCACTCAGCCAAACACAGGTAACTCGCAACGAAATCGGCGAAATATATATTGGTTTACCCGTGCAAGATCAGTTCAAGATCATTTCAACGTACTCGCTGATAAGAGAAAAAAAACAAATGCAATCGAGTATCAAAAAGAGCGGTTGGATAATAGATCACTTAAAAATATTTTGGTGTGCAGTATCGCTGAGTAGTTTCACTAATTTTTGTTTGCAGGATTTTTCCGTACGTGTAGTTTGTAATTTACCAATCGAAATCGCGATTTTTATCCGTGAAGCTTAATAATTTAGTATTGTTTTTCAAAATCCAATAATGAACATCACAGTTAACTCGACTAACTAAAACACAAAACAATTGTAGTGCAAATGAAATATTTAATGAACAATGCCTGTATAAAATGTACAAACATGAACAAGTTTGAAAGCAGCATTAATTGAATTGTAAATATTTACAAAACCGGCACAACTTCAAATTCGCTCATAAATGAAGTATAAACAGATTCTCATGCACAACAAAAAAGACTTATGCTTAGTACATACATTTACGTTTGTTACCTCATGTTTGGAGAAGGTTTGTAAATTCTGCAGAGCTAAAATTTCAAACCAGCACAATAATATCGGAAGCGAACACGCCACTCGTTGTAAGCTTACTCCAACACCAGCGACATATAAGTTCTTACAGTGTTTTGAATTATCGGCGAAGATCGATCTACCCTTTCCTTTCGGTGTAGCTGTTAGGTCTGTTAGGAGTCTTTTGTCCATCACTTAGTGAACTTCACCGGCTCAAAGCTCACTTTTATTCCAGTTCAACGGGATGAAATATTTTTTTCTGCGTCTTTCATTCAGGTTAAAAGGTGAACAACGTACCAACTATTTTAGCGCCTTTTCATACAATCGCTTCGTTTAAGCTGCAATGTAATGTCCAGATCATAAGAAAACACAAGAAATAACAACCTGAAGTGACACAGTGTTTTAACAAATTTCTACGACAAATAAGTTAACTCTCGACAAACCAAAGCATGTTTTTGTGTTGCTTTTTGCCAGAGAAGGACTCCAAATCAAGGATAAAGACAAACTCGTCGCCAGCCCTAATCCGTGCGTACGGACGTACGTACGTACGGACGTGACATCCAAATTTTCTTGGCTTGATGGGTTCCCTAATTTCTATAGCAATGGATGCTCCGCCCGCGGGCGCCTTCGGCGCCCGCGGGAATTCCGCTATAATAAATTAGCCGGTGGAACTCCAGTGGTTGCCAGCTTGTTTTGAAAAACCTGAAATAGCATGCTTGTGAGTTGAGGGACTTCCATGGAAGGTTACTAATTATTTAACTGAACCCTGTTTGGGCAGTTCATCCTACCTGTTCTCCAACAGTTGTTTTGTTGAGCACTAGGCTTCAAACAAGAAAGGTCAACGCCAAGCTTTTGAGTGGTAACCAGTGTGGAATAGCAAGGCATGACGATACAAATTTAATTTCTTTCTTGAAAGCCACCCACAGAGATGATGATTTTTCTTCATTTTAAATATACTTGTATATAAGTCATTGAGTAAATCTGTTTCATCCAAAAGGTTGCAAGGCACTGAAAGCAGGTTGACTATTGAAAACACTTATAGATGTTATGTTTCTTGCAGGGGGCGTCACTTTTTAAGGAAAAGTCTGCGTCGAGCCAAGTGGCAGGTTCACACTGCTGGAGATTATTCTGTTTTCTGTAGCATTAAAACAAACTAGCAGTATTTCTTCTCGCCCCCGTCGTCGCTTTGCTCGCGCGCTCGTTTTCTCTGTATCCCTAGCTTACTAGAACGCCAAGCTACGCTGGCTATGTAAGTCATGTCGAAACGAACATACTTGCTCAGTTTATAAGTCAATTTCAATATTTTCCAATTCCGACGACATAAAAATATTAACGACACATATTAATAATTATGCGTTGCTCTAGGCGTCGCCGTCGTAATTGCGTAAGGGTCCTCGGGTAGAGTCGCACCATTGGTATCACTCGCTATGCTAGTGGGCATTCACTGGTTTTGCCTTTCCCTCCCTATCCACGGAACGAAATCTTGAACATCCATTGTTTCATTGTATCCAATCAGAAAGAGGCTCGGGAATGGCGATTTCCCTTCGGCACAACTTCTTATCGCTAAGCATTCGGACAGCTTAAAAATTTTGGTTACCCGTTTTTGTTCGAGGTCTATCTCTGGGTCGTTTGGATGAATTTTCGATTGAATGATACGAGAAGATTCGCCAGGCCTTCCCCTTACATGTGGATTTTCCAATCGAAAATCGCCTTGGCGCTGGTGCTGTTCCAATTTGGAGCTGTTATAGTTTCCACCCTTCCATTATAATTATATGTATAGTAAGCAGCGAACTTAAAATCCTTTAAATAGCTAAAATTTGCCATTTCGAGCTTAAATGGCGACACTGCACAACAGTTATGACAAATTTATGTTTATTCAGCATGTATTTATTCATTTTTTGCGTTGTTATACGCAATTCTACGAACCGTTCTGTAATTCCCATACATTCCCTATGAAAACAGTAATGTGCACACAAACAGTTTGCCGGCAAGCCCCCTGTGTTGCGTTGTGTTCTTGGGCAAGACACTTAACTCTCATAGTGCCTCTCTCCACCCAGGTGTATAAATAGGTACCGGTGAATTTACTGCTGCGGGTAACCCTCTGATGGACAAGCATCCCATCCAGGGAGGAGTAGAAAATAATACTCCTAGTCGCTTAATGCAGCTAGAGAAATCGGGATAAGCTCCCGGGATAGGCTCGACGCGTGACTTTTAGATAACATTTAGATAGCACTTATATGCTGTTATTGAAACTATACATATACGCTTTGAAATCTTTTATTTCTCTTTCACTTTCAGTGATATTTTTGGTGCGGCGCTTGTGCTCTTTCATTCCTTCTTTCTGAGTACGGAACTTTCTAATTCAATGGGAGTTATAAACAGACTTACTAAGGTGAGCCATTTAAAATCCAAGACCGAGAATTACAATTTTTTTTCCAAATCCGATCCCGAGACACCGCGATTAAAAAATCCGAGCGCGAGACACCGTGATTTAGAAATCCCAGCGCGAGACTATTACAACGCTAGTCTAACGCTCTGTAGCTCTCTACTGTGCTGTTGTCGTTGCCGTTATTTTGTGACGGTTCAAACTGATTGAAACTTTCGCTTGGTTGGCGAGACTCGGAAACTCAATTTCAAAACTCGAGATTCCGAGACGAGCGTTGTTTTTTGCGAGCTCGAGATTCAGAGACTCTAGTTTGCTACGCCGAGATTTCGAGACTCGCCTAAAATTTTCCGAGACCCATGATTTTTCAAGGACCATTCCTTACCCCTTATTAAAAATTACGATTTTTGCCAAAGCGTGAATTCAGCATGGTACATGTAGAAACAAACCATTCTCTTCATCATCGCTTCGTTGAATAATTTTGTTTTTCTCCTTACCTGTCGTCTTAAAAATATCCTGCTATTGTAAGGAGAAATTAAATGTTGGTCACTCATGGGATCTGTTTGCATTCAACAGGTTGTCATATCTTTTCTGTCGCTATTTCTCTTCGATATCACTCTTGACACAAGTATGGCTGCGAGGTAAGTTATACCCGTGGTATCATTTGGTATTTTCCTTTGATCTGGTGTATGGTAATATGATAATGAATATAAAACAAACGAAAATACAACACATTCAACCACATGTGGATCTCTTTACGTTCGTTGTCTGGTATCTTGTTTTTTTTTGTTTTTTTTTTTTGTTTTTTTTTTTTAATTTGGAGCATTTCTTCTTTGGAATTAAAGGAATGATTCTCCATAGAACATAACATTAACTTGCATTTCAATGCAGGAGGCTAAAGAGGTTAAAATAAAGACACCATCCTCGCATTATTTTACAATCATTTTAATTATGTGATTTATATACAGTGATGATAAGAAAAATCGTCACGGTTTCACACCAACTTTGTAATAGGAAAGGAGCTTAATTTGCTTTAGGCTACCATGAGCATTGTTTTTCCTTTTTATTTTTTTTTTTCCAGTATAATCGTGGCTCTCAGCAGTGGAATACTCTACTCATACACAACCACTGTTCATAAAGAAGCTGAACAGCGCAATTAACATCCAATACATGACATACTCAATACATGACATACTCGAGAGAAACTTTTTAAAATAATTATTACTATTACATTAGATGCATAATTTATTTATTGTACCTGGCACTGTAGAAAGAAAACTTTTTTCTTTAGCTTAAAGTAATCTTTGAACGTACGCAGTAAAGCAACTAAAATACTTTAAACTTGGACTGTGACGAAGCATATGGTACAGCGAAATAAAAATCATTTCAGAAAAGAGCAAAACATCTGAACATATTCCTTTCTTTCTGAAATATTTCCAGTGGGATGTACGGTTCCATCTGATCCCACCGGAGCAATCAGTTTTTTCCATAAAAGTGGAAAGCGTTCGAGGTTACCTGTTACCGTGTGGGACTAAGTACCTTGTTATGTCTTAAAGGGAAGGGTGAGGGTGAATATTCCTAAATGTTATTTAAGAGGAAATTTTATTTAGTTGCGGGGGTTATTGAGGTTATCCTTGGGAAGTAACCGCCCTAATTCTCCTCCCCCAGGGATTATTTAACAAGCCTACAAATGTGTGCGAAATAGGAATACAGAATGATAGCATTTCCCGAAAGATTGACCATATTTTGAAAACAGCTACCAACACTTTTTTGCAAATCACTCAAAGCTAGAACGTTTTCACATATTTTCCGTATCCAGATCTTTTTTTAACATTTCTCTTCATCGCACTTTGTAATGAAATACGCAGTCGTATGTAGGAAAAAAACTGATGTTATTCAATCTCAGCGCCTGAAACCGGCAGTTTGCTTTTCTTGCAATAATGTCTGATTAGTTTTCGGGGATATTCAATTCTGGTCACTTGACTAGGCTAACTATGGTTGCGTGAGTTGACAGTTTTAAAGGAGTTTTTAATGTAATAAACACGACTAACGACCTTGTGTAGAGAATAATTGTGCGGGTCAAAGCAAAATTAGTATCACCTAACTAGTGGACTAATGCAAATCCTGCATTTTGATTGGCTACGCTACTAGAGGATTATTAGAAATAGTCATCGACTAGCGAACTTCGTGACGCTTTCTTTCGTTTTATTCCCAAATAAATCTTTTTTCAACTTGCATTTGCTAACTTTATTATTGCTTTTTCTGTCCGACTAGTTGGGTGATACTAAAATAATTAGACCCTTCGCCCTCAAAGGCCACGGGGTGGGCTATTGACCCGTAGCCCTTGCGGGCTACGGGTCTATTGTTAAATAGTCTTCCTTAGCAGAGCTATTAGACAAGTCACTACTGCAATAACGGCAATAGGTGTAGCACTGAAGTTTCAGGCTAGCCTGGCACGTGTCAGTAAGTGGACATGAAGTTACCATTTTATTGCCAGCAGCTCCTTGGTCAAATTTTAGGTTTACTGAATACATGATGATTTTATGTTTGATTTAGTCAGTGCTACAGTAGCGGTAGTTACAGCCCGGTGTACCATAGAAGTAATAGACATAGAAAGAGCCGCAGTTTCTCACTTGAATTTTGGTGGACCAGTAACAACAGTTTGAAACCCAGTGAAAGCAGGCCTGCCTAGTCACTTTGCCGTCAGCGACTGTAGGATGTCCACCATTTAACCAGCCGGGTACGAAGGTGTTACACCTGTATTTAGGTGTACATGAAGTAGGCATTCTAGTGCCTGCAGCTCCTTGGAAGCGATACCAGCCATAGAGGTTATTGTCACACAAACTGTTCCTGTTGCTGTAGGTAGTTTTCCGGTCGGCGCTGGTCAGACTTGAGTAGCTTGTACATTCTACAGCTAGAATTAAAAGTTTGCAATTATTTGTTCAGTTAATGTAACTTGAAAATAATGTATCTACACCTTGGTCAACTCTAAGCATAAAATAATTTTTATAAGGGTTGTGTATTAAAATATCACAACCCTCGACATAATACTCTGTACAATTTTAAGCCATTCAGTGTTAATAATGCTCTTGTATCATGGAAAGATTAAGCGTTCCAAAGTAAAGACGTAGATTTAAAGTAAATTTTTGCAGTAGTTTTAAACTGTAATGCTCCCATAAAATCATTAAAGGCGAACTTGCTGTATGACACGAATCGTACGGTACTGATTATTTATTGCTTGCTATATTTTTATATCTGGAAATCCGGAGTTTCTTATTGTTGTCATTTTTGAAAATAAGTGATAATATTTTCTGATAAAATTCAGAAGCCAGGCCACCAGCCCTGCGGTGAAAAAAATTCCCCGTGGTTCCTCGTGGAGTTAAGGAAGGCAGAGTAAGCAAGGAGTAGCGGGGCATATGAGGAGCCAGTCTTGAAATTTTTGACTACTTGTGTACATTGTATTAATTTACTTGGGAGTATAGACAAAACTCATTTACGGTATCAGTTACACTCAGCTTTAAAATAAACTATATTTAACATGGGTTTTGAACTTCAACTTCTCTCGTTCCCATCATGAAACGCGAGCTTGAATTGTTGACACTAAAAATGGGGCATCAATTGTTATTTTTTATTGTCACTATTTTATTTTTTTTTTTCCGGAAATCGTTTGTTATGGTTGTTATTAATAGAGAAAGTAAAGTGATAGCACTTTCAGCTCTAATTCAGAAGCGAGATTCACCGGCTCTCCCAGCAGAGCTTCTTACTCTACCAAGAAGAAAAAGCGGTCCTTTCCTTCTCGTGGAGTTACAAAAGGCTGCCCATGCACTGTGTAACTGGGTACATGTTGTTTCAAAATCTTCAAAGTTTCGTTTTTCTTGTCCGCATCATATCAATTTTCTAATGGTGAGCAACGTTCCTTTGGGAATACAAATCGTTTATAGTATTAGTTGCAGTTTGGTGTTGAGCATCAATTTAGCCATATTGAAGTCGTTAGCAAGAGAGTCATACTCTCTTACTCTCTTGTCTCTTGTCGTTAGCCAATAAACGATAGCGCTGATGCGATGGCGTCTACAAATCCCTGCTTCTAGCACAGCAGCAACTATCTTATCTTATGTAGAGCCAGAAAATCATACTGATATACGGGTAGCTCGTTTTCCCGAGCAGCGGCTAGTAATCGAGCCTACAAGTAGCTTAGTGCACGAATTTATTTATAACTCGTACTAAATATAAGATATTATACCAAAGCATAATAAATCATCATGATAGCTATTAGCCGAAATTTCCGTCTAATCAAAGGAAGTACAATGTGTCATTTAATAATTATCATACAAGTATCTTAGTTACCAGTGCAACTGATCCCATTGCCAGTATATCCAGGCTTACAAGTACAGTTGAATGATCCTTTGATGTTTTCACAGATTGCATTCAGGCTGCAGTTGTCGATTTTGATGGCACACTCGTCGATATCTAATTAATAAAGAAAATGAAATTCACATTAGAGGGTTTTCATTGTAGCTCTGCTCATAGAATAATTATTTTATTATCGTTATTAATTTCATCACCATTGTACTCGTACATGCACTACTCTTGGAAATTAATAAAACTGAACGCCCAATCTGTTCACAACTATTCCCTTATTATTTTCTGTCGTAATCAGTTAAACGTTTTCGAAGGGAAACATTAATTTTACTGAAAAGATCGGCAGTGGAAATTTTTACGTGATGTACAGTTCGCTAAAGTATGCCAATCAGTTTTTGTATTAGTTGCGCCACTTAGCTTCTGGTCCGCTTCATCAGCATTTTTAAAGATCACACTGACCACATGCACACCGCTTTTTCCACGCTCTCATTTGTTCTTTTCTTATATAGCGCGAACGAAAATAAGACAACTTAACTTAATCGAGGGCTGCCCTCGACTGTGTAAAACACGTTTATTAATTAAGCACTCTAAGTAACGAATGGTGCATGTGCCCAAATTTTCTGATTGTATTACTATCTAAATCCGCACCAAACAAATTGTTCACTATTTTTGTTTTCCATCCTTTCGAGACCGGGCTGTGTATCAGTCGTGCTCAACTTTCGACGAATTAGACTGTCCAAATAATAAATAATTTAAAATTGCCTAGTAAAAGGTTACTTGATTGAATAGCCGCCGAAGCAAGCACCTAGGCTGAATTTTTAAGATGCTGCTCTTGATAATCAACATAATTGAATCAATCAACATGACTGCTGTTAGAAAATTTGTCTAATCGAAGAAAATAGACCGTTTTTTTTCCGTATCAAGCTTTTGGTTAGGATTGTCGGCTTGACTTTTATCAGTCTTACTCCTTTTATGGCATCTCCTATTGTTTGAAGGAAAGGGCTGCTATTGTTTGTAAGACAAAGGTTAGGAATCATCGACGCGTAACTAGCTCACCGAGCGCGAAATTCAAAAATCTTCGGAAGCGATAAGTGTTAAAAACCCAGCCTTTGCGGGGGAGGGTGCGGCAATGATTGTTGTAGATTGTTGGACACATCTATAGCCGGGGAGTGGGCTGGGGAAGTTTGTGACAAGAAGAGCGATGTCTTGACAGTAAGGAAGTGAAAAGTTACGCGATATAGTTCCCATAAAAGAACACTGAATGGTAATCAAAACTTTCGGAACGTTTGTGAGCCATAACAACCGCAGCTTCTTCCTGAATTCACTCTCCTGAGCTAAATACAACTTATATAAGTTATGCGATCTTTTTTCTGGCCACAATAGTGCTTTTGCAATCGAACTTGGAAGTTATTTAACTGGTTCCAGTTAAGTCGTTTTAAATTCGTGCGTTATTTTGCAATTATCCTTACGGTCATAAATTATCAACCGCCGCCTAAATCCCTTCCAACACATCGCTTAACTTTTTATTCATATTTATGAAGATGCAAAACGAAGCGTTGAACACAAAACCTCGCTTAACTTTTTACTTTAACTTGTAAACATTCAAACCGCACGACGCTTTGAACATGAGCCACGCTTAACTTTTGAGTCAAACTTGTGAAGATGCGAACCGACGCTTTCGCAATCGAACTTGGAAGTTATTTAACTAGTTCCAGTTTAGTCGTTTAAAATTCGCGCGTTATTTTGCAATTATCCTTTCGGTCATAAATTATCTACCGCCGCCTAAATCCCTTCCAACACATCGCTTGATTTTTTATTGATATTTGTGAAGATGTAAACCAAAGCGTTGAACACAAAACCTCGCTTAACTTTTTACTTAAACTTGTGAACATTCAAACCGCACGACGCTTTGAACATGAGCCACGCTTAATTTTTTATTCAAACTTGTGAAGACGTGAATAGACGCTTTGAACATGAAACCTCGCTGTCCTCGTTTAACTTTTTATTCAAACTTGTGAACATTTGAACTGCACGACGCTTTGAATAAGGACTGCAAGGACCTCGCTTAACGTTTCATTCAAACTTGTGAAAATGCGAGCAGACGCTTTGAACATAAAACCGTGTTTAACTTCTTATTCAAACTTGTGAAGACGTGAATAGATGCTTTGAACATGAAACGTCGCTGTCCTCGCTTAACTTTTTATTCAAACTTATGAACATGCGAACCGCACGACGCTTTGAATAAGGACTGCAAGGACCTCGCTTAACGTTTCATTCAAACTTGTGAAAATGCGAGCAGACGCTTTGAACATATAACCGTGTTTAACTTTCTTTCAAACTTGTGAATACGTGAATAGATACTTTGAACATGAAACGTCGCCGTCCTCGCTTAACTTTTTATTCAAACTTATGAACATTCGAACCGCACGACGCTTTGAACACGGACCTCGCTTAACGTTTTATTCAAACTTGTGAAAATGCGAGCAGACGCTTTGAACATAAAACCGTGTTTAACTTTTTATTCAAACTTGTGAAGACGTGAATAGATGCTTTGAACATGAAACGTCGCTGTCCTCGCTTAACTTTTTATTCAAACTTATGAACATTCGAACCGCACGACGCTTTGAACACGGACCTGGCTTCACGTTTTATTCAAACTTGCGAACTGAATGCGAGCAGACGCTTTGAACATAAAACCTCGTGAAACCTTCGTCGTGTTTTATCTTTTACTTTTGCTGGCTCACGATCAGGGGTCAGCCTAACCAAGAGGAACGTCAGCAAGAAATACTGCTCAGGGAACGACATTTATCCTTTGTAGGCTCCCGTGAGAAACCAAAATGTCATCAGTGTAAATTTGCCGACTGAATCCGACTTGACCCGAATCTAATTTCGCGACACCGAGTAGAAAAATCCCTGCGGACGGATAACAAAGGCTTCATTGTGTAAAACAATCCTAACCATAACAATGGAAAAAGTTTGATACGCTTATTTCAGCTATGTTATATTTACCAGTACAACTGGTTCCATTCCCATTGAATCCAGGCTTGCAAGAACAATTGAATGATCCTTTGGTGTTTCTGCAGGTGGCATTTGCACTACAGTTGTCTGTTTTCAAGGCACATTCGTCGATATCTAAATAGAGGTAATAAATATTAAGATAAGTAAGTTCAATTGGCACTTGCTCTCATGCGATATTCAGTTTCGTTTTCAATTCCTTCATAAGATTATAACTTACTTGTAAAC
This sequence comes from Meandrina meandrites, assembly GCA_963693305.1. Classification (NCBI taxonomy): domain Eukaryota; kingdom Metazoa; phylum Cnidaria; class Anthozoa; order Scleractinia; family Meandrinidae; genus Meandrina; species Meandrina meandrites. The sequence goes on along the minus strand of OY855907.1, from coordinate 14,496,159 downwards.
GGCCGCTGGTCCTTTGTTCTATAATTTACCCGCGTACCCGCGCCACTCTGGAAATTACTAAAACGTCCGATCTGTTTAAGCCGAATGCCGGATTGTTTCTCGAACAGACATAATTACACGTCATAACATTTTAATCAATTTCGAAGTTAAACATTTTCTTTACAAAACAGCAGTGACCATTTTCAGGTGACGTATCGTTCGTCAAAATATATCAGCCAGTCTGATTGACTGCACCACTCAGATTCTGGTCCGCTATTATTTGTTTTCTACCTACGTGGCGCGAAAGAGAATAAGACAACTTAACTCAATCAAAGGGTGATCTGGACAGTGTAAACATTTCTATTCTAGTAATATTAGCACTTTAAATAACAAATATGGTGTATGTATCGAACTTATCTTATTCAAGAGAGTATCATACTCTCTTGTCTTATTATATTGTTTTTTAAAACCGTACCAAACAAATCGCTCACAGGGATTTGTTCTATAATTTTGAGACCGGGCTTTCTATCAAATGCCAAAGAAATGTCAAAGTTTGGATTTATTTAAGAACATTCAACTGTTCAAATAAAAATGCCTCTGAAAAGTCCCTCAAATCTGATATTTCATTTCAATGCAGTGAAAAACGTTCTGCTCGATCGAATAGCCACCAAAGCAAGCTATGCAGCTAGGTTGATTATTTAAGATGATACTCTACAATCAATCAACATGATTGCTGTTAGAAAATTTGTCTATTCGAAGAAAGTAGAGCGTGAAATTTAACTCATGAATGTTATATTTACCAGCGCAACTGGTTTCATTTCCGGTAAATCCAGGCTTGCAAGAACAATTGAATGATCCTTCGATGTTCCTGCAGATTTCATCGGCAGTACAGTTGTCCGTTTTCAAGTCACACTCGTCAATATCTAAAAAGAGATGATGAAGTCCATGTGAATCATTACTCGCTAGCTTGATTTAAACTTGATGTTCTTAGAAGACACCTCAGAGAAAGAGAAAACGCGAAACAGAAAGTTCTAGATAAATATTTTTTTAAAGTTGTGCTAAATTTAGAGAGTGGTAAAAAGCGGAGGTGTCTGGATACCTTTTCACAGGAAATAAGACAGTTCTTTCATACCTCTCTGGACAAAAAAAAAAATAAAGCTTGTACAATAATTTTACTTTTTACCTTTTTCGCAATTTTCTCCCGTGTAACCAGCTTGACATTCACATAGATATCGTTTGTCTGTAAATCCGTTCAGGCACGTCGAATTATGAGAACATGGGTTACTGAAGCATGGGTTATCCTGATGAGAAGAAAGAACACCTCTTAATTTCTATTTATTTATTTCTATTTCTATTTGCCAAAATCAAATTAAAAAACGAAAACATTGTCGATTGAGTGTCAATTTATGTTACCTCAGGGCCTATATACACAAAGCCTTCCCGTAGTTTAACATCTTTAGGGTGTCGAATGTGGTCTGAATCGCTAAGTTCACAGACAAATTTGTCTTTAATTGGTGGACCGATGTTCACGGATACACATACGGGATCCATTATGCATCGGTTTTTACAGGCACTAGGCAATGATGGTACAACAAAAAGAGAAAGGTTCTTAATCACGTGAAACTTCAGAGCGTATCCATTTATCCAAGTTGAAAATTTGATACGGCGGCAGAGACCTGCAAATAATAATGATAATAATTCTCAGGAACATAAATATACAACAGAGATACCTAATTCACCTAATTTGTCGATTTGATTACTGTTATTATAGAAAGAGGTTATTCAGCTTTCAGTTGTGCCTGATATTACTTCGTGTAATTTTTTATCTTTTCACCTGACAGTTTAATTCCTACTACATTCTGTCAGGTTTTTTTTCGAGTACCTGAATTTACCGTTATAGATTTAACTATTTAATAAGAAAGTACGGTTATTCAAGTTATACAATTAAGAGCGTGGTTTCGAGCTAAACCATTTAATAGGACTTGACTCTGGTACAGTTTTCTACGACGAATTTCGACACTAACTTGCAAAACAATTTCTCCACGTGGTCGAAAAAACATCTAAACAGCGAATGAAAGTCACATGACCTAAGTACAAACTTCACGTATATGACACCGAAATGTCCTTCACATCATACTCCCCCTCCTCGATGGTCTAGTGACCCATCGACCTATCAACAGGAGTCACATGTGTCTCTACCTTAAAACGTCTCTATTGTTCTAGTTCGATCTATTTCTCTATAGTCCAGTTCTCTTCTGCGCTGAGTTCCAATGGGCAGATTCTGGTGATCGGTCTGATCAACTCTTTACGACCAACTTTGACCCTGACAGCTCTTACATGCTTGACATTTCCTGGGAAGACCTCTAAGACTCTACCGAGTGGCCACTGCCCACGAGGCGTGTATGGGGCGACCACTAAGATATCATTGACTTGGACGTCTTTCTGTTCTTTCTGCCACTTGGACCTACGATTCATTGTGGGTAGCCACTCGCGCAGCCATCGGTGCCAAAAATGTCGTACTAGTTCTTGCACCCGTCCCCACCGCTTCTTAGGACTGAACCGACCATTATCAACTGATTCAGGAGCGAATTGACCCCCTACTTGTCCAACCAGGAAAAGATTTTGCGTGGGGGGTGTGTCATGTTAAAGGCCGGGAATTTACAAATGCGTCAGCACCCGTACAGGCAGCCATCAGTTCTTTATCAGTCACATCTGCAGTTCCCAGTATCGCATATGTCGCCCTTATTATGCCTTGATCATTGTCTTGTGCTTCCCTCCGAAGTGAGGCGCATATGGCGGGTTGAAACTCCACTTGATTCCTTTATTTGCAGCCGTTCTCTCAATCTTGTCTTGATCCATCTCCCTCAGGTCTCTTTCCGCTCCTACAAAATTACTTCCATTGTCAGAGATAATCTCTTCTGGCAGTCCTCTCCGATTAGTCATGCGATAAAACGCATTCAGGAAGGAATCTGTGTCAAGGCCAAAGGCCATCTTTAGGTGGTGCGACCTTGATGTCAGGCAGGTAAACAAACAAAGATATCGTTGAGCTCTCTGCTTGCCTCTTACTTGAATAGTTACGAATGGTCCTGCAAAGTCAACTGCTGATCGGGCGAATGATCGTAACGGCAACTTAAGTCGAATCTTTGTCAGCGGGGCCATTATCTGCTTAGTAGCCTATGCTTTTCTCTTTCGACATTCACAGCACTCCCTTTCCCAATCGCGAATCTCCTCTCTACCTTGCATGATCCAGAATCTGGCCGACAACAAGGACAATGTGTGATTGGTTCCTGCTGCATGGTTACTTCTTTCGTGATAGGACTTGACAATTAGACTGGTCACTCAACTTTCCTCGGCAGAATGACTGGAAACGTAGCATCAAAAGACAGGTACCCACCATAACAAAGTCTTCCATCTGATCTCAGCAGACCACCATCATCATCTAGAATGGGGTTCAAACTTAACAACTTGCTGTTTGGCGAAACAGCCTTGGAATTGAACAGCGCCTTGTATTCTTCCTGAAAGGCTTCTTGTTGCGCCTCTCTGATGATGCCAGTTTCTGCATCCGAGATCTCGTGACTAGTAAGTTCTCCAGAACTCCTCTCCTGCTGCAGCCGTCTGCAGTTGTTCACGAATCGCTGCACGCAGGCTCTTACTCTTACTATTCTGGTGCAGCTCGAATATCTGCTGGGATGTAAACGCCAGGTTGCCTGTGGGGCCTGTGCAAACAGTGTTGATTCCTTGCCTGGCTCTTGAAATGTTGTCTTCACCTTCTTATTGACTTCTAGTGTTGCTTCAGAGGTTACATCAACCTCCGTTTTTGTCCATGTGTCTTCTGGCATGCCCAGAAACTTCGGACCTCTCCACCACATCTTGTTTCCTTTTAACTCAGATACGAACATCCCTCTTGTTGGCGGAACGGCAGGGTTCTAGTGTGTCCTAACATGATGCCACTGAGAAGGACTGCTTGAGGCGTGTATCTCGCCTATACCATTTTCTACAAATGGTCTCAGACTTAGGCTGGGTCTTCGTATCCACTACAACACATTCACGCTTTCACCCCAGAATGTAAGCAGGCTCTTGCCGATCTTAAGTACCTTCGCTATAGACAGGGCCAATCGCATCCCCGAAACAGCTCCCAAATTTCAAGTCTCGGAATGCTTGTAGCTGATAGTGGCGCCACTTGTGTCTTGGAGGCCACCAGGCTCGTCCATATTGTACCATGCTGTTGTAATACTGTTGTTTTTCTAGATTTGAAGAAGGCCTTTGACACCGTCGATCACACAATCTTGCTATCAAAATTGAAAGCTTTTGGTGTCACAGGTGTCACGTATAACTGGTTTAATTCCTATTTGGATGATCGAAAACAAAAGTGTTTTGTGAACGGTTGTCTCTCGGACAGTAAACCGCTATTGTGCGGCATCCCCCAGGGTACAATCCTAGGTCCACTTCTCTTTTTACTCTATATAAACGACTTGCCCAACTGTCTCTCTATTTCACAACCTAGAATGTACGCAGATGACACGCACTTAACCTTTGCCAGTAACGATGTTACCCTATTAGAAGAAAATATGAATAACGAGTTAACTAAAGTTTCTGAATGGTTAATTGCAAATAAACTCACTCTTAATAGGTCTAAGACTGAGTTTTTGTTGCTAGGATCAAGGCAAAGGTTAAGTACTTTGAGTGGTCCTTTGTCCTTTTCAATAAATGGTGACTCTATAAAGCAAGTTGAATTTGCAAAATCCCTTGGTGTATATATAGATAAGAACCTAACAACTTGGAATCTACATATTACAAATATTTCTAAAAAGATTGCATCTGGCATTGGCATCCTAAAGCGTAGCAGGTCTTTTGTTCCATTTAAGACATTACTATGTATCTATAACTCTTTAGTACAACCCCATTTTTATTATTGTAGTGTCGTTTGGGGGAATTGCAATAAAACTCTGGCAAGTAAACTACAAAAACTGCAAAACCGTGCTGCGCGTGTCTTGACCTCTTCTTCCTACGATGCCAATGCTGATGATCTTATTGCAAGACTTGGCTGGAATAAACTCGATGTCCAATTTAAATTTCAAACAGCCTCATGGTCTATAAATCACTCAATGGTCTTGCACCTGACTACCTTAGGACAATGTTTTCTAGTAGAAGCGATACGTGTGCCTATTCACTGAGAGGGTCCGCGGGTAAACTAACTGTTCCGCTCCCCCGCACTAATTTTCTTAAAAAACAGTTTTAGCTATAGAGGTGCGGAGTGTGGAACAGTTTACCTGTCGACCTGCGGCAAGCACAAACTCTCACTAGCTTTAAATCCGGCTGCAGCAGTTTCCTCTTTGGCTAGAATCAATGTAAATATTAACAACACACGGCATTCATGGAAAGCAGGCCTTTTATTATAATTAATTATCGCATCCTTTCTTAATTGCAACTTAAATTTATTATGTAAAATAATTATTAAGTAATTTTAAATAAGTATGTATTTTAAGTCCTGATGATTTTACCGTGTTGAAATAAAGTTACATCATCTTTTACATCACCGTCCTTGTACTGGTACCTAGTATAGGTTGCCGCACCATGAGCATTCCCTGATGCATCTGTGAAGTTGTGCAAGGAGGCGCTGACCTCTGAGTTTAGCTGTAGTCAGCGAGGGACTTGTATATCTGACAACTCTGTGAGCTCTTCAAACAACCTCTTGGTCTGTCTAGCTTGGCTGTGATCTAGTGGATCATCCCAGTCTAATTCTGAGGTCCACATCTCTCGCAGTAGAATCTTTTGCCGGATCACATATGGTGCCAAAAACCCCATGGGTTCAAACAGCATTGCTATCTTCCGCAGGAAAAAATTCTTAGTCAACTGGAACTTCTCATTTGGTGGATTCACTGTGTAAATGAAAACATCTTCTATAGCAAGCCACAGGACACCAAGCGTTTTCATCGATAGTAAATTTCCCTTGTCTAAGTCCACCTCTGCAGCCCTGTCTTCTTCGGGTATCTTCTCAAATACTTGTTCAGAGTTTGTCAGCCACTTTCTTGCATGCATACCAGCACGTCTGCGGGTCTTGACTGATCTAGGTCCCTCCACAAGAAACGATGGAATGGTCTACTTGATGGCGATGGATTTCTTGCAGGTGCTTTCACTTTGCCGCTAGCCCTTTCCAGTTAACTGGCTGCATGTTTCCAGTCACTAGTGTTGCTGTAAATGCTGAAAATTTTACTCGGGCCTTACCATCGAAGGTCAAACTCCACCGGCATAGTTTCAAAAGAATCCTCCTCGCCATTCAGCAAATTGACAGTAATCCTCTGGATACTTCCTTCCAATCCCAGCTCTGCAGTCACGTCACCATTTATGTAGGTTTTTGTGCTTCCATCATCTAGTAAAGTATTTACGATCATTCTTCGCTCCCGCTCCTCACAACTACTGGCACTGTTGTTAAGGAGTGTTCAGGAAAGGTTTTTCGCTCCCCCTCCGTGCCAGAACTCTGTGCAGTGCTATCACTTTGTCCCATAACTAAGGGCAAGTTCCTCTCTGGCTCTCTAATGGGTGACTCGCTAACACATCGATCTCCATGCTGAGATTGGTTGTGCGTTTTCTGACAGCCATCAATGCCACACAGACTGCCCTTGTGATTTCTTCCAAGGCAACGATAGCACAGTCCCAGCTGTCTGTCCTTATTCCAACGACTTTGGACATCCATTTTCTTGATCTCTTCGCAACTCCACACTGGATGGTCGTTCTTACAAAGGGGGCACTTCTTGCTAACCGGCTTTCCTTGAACCGCCTGTCTGTCCGGAGGATGTGTGCGAGCTATCTCTTCTTTTTCCTGTTAGCCCACAAAGCGTCTCTGCTGGGACAGTCTGAAATTCAGCTTCTTGTATGATCCACTCGCGAAGTGTCTCAACGCATCTGCTTTCTTATGCTCAAAAACTTATCTGTTATAATTGGCAAGCATAGGACCGGTCATCTTCTTTTGTACCTTGATGTACAATGACCCATTGCCAAGCTCCTCCCTTCTTCCGGCCTCTTTCATATCTATGACAATCACATCCAGTAAGTCAGCCAGCCTATCTAGATCCTTAGCGTTTCCAGTACGAATTTTGCGGAACTGGAACTGGTCCGGTTCTTCCAAGTGTAGATTGATCTGACGGCGTTGACCCCGAATTTTCTCTCTAATCTGCTCTTAGCTGCCTCATAAGCCTCAGCTGAATGTCCTGAGCTCCCAACTGCTGCCAACGCTTCTCCTGGTAGGTATTTCTTTAACTGCAACAATTTGTACTCTGCCGTGGTCGGCGCCTTGTCAACGCAAGCCATAATTGCTGCCTTCCAGCTCCCATACGACCGCTTGTCTCCATTAAATACTGGAATAGAGACTCTTGTTGATTGTTTCCACATGCCATTTTTCTGATGTCTTCTCTTTCTCCTTCTCCTCCAACATTACATCACATCCTAGCGGCCATGATGCGTTCTCTTTCTTTTCCAGCTTTACATCACCTTTCGGCGGGCATGGAGGCGAAAACTCAAGTTCCTCGTCTATGGCTTGGTCGAGCTTCGACTATTTCTCTTTGCAATCACCTTTCGCATGGGCTAACGCCTCCTTCGCCTCTCTAACTTCGGCTTACATTTCCTTTTGACGACGGACGTATTCTTCATCCATTTTTTCCCGACCACGCTTGGCAGATTCTTCTTTTTCGCGTTATTGCTCCTCGAGGTCGGTCACGCGCAGGCGAGCTTCTAATTCTTGGGAATGCAAATTTCGTAATTTCCCGGAAAATCCCAACGCTTGACTCGATAATTCATCCTTATTGGAATCCAAATATTCTTGTACACAATCTTGGACCTTACCGAATTCGGCTTCGATGTCCTCAAGTTCACGGCTTGTTTTCTCGACACCACTGCGATCTCTAGCTTCCAGGTACAACGCAGCCAACCATGTTAAATCTTCGACAACATTCTCCTGAACCTGCCTAGAGCAACGCAAAGTTTTTTCAAAACAGTTTGTTTGTGAAAGATTAAAAATAATGGTTAACTTTTCCATTCTGCAAGACCAGATGGGAGAAGATGTATTTTCATTAATAATTTTACACTTGTCAAGCGTAGACAAATTGTTTCAGTGCAAAAATTTGAAAGCAAACGTCGCTGCGTGTCCATAGGTGTCAGATTATCGAGCAACATCAAGCAAGATAACGAGCAACTTCTCATTTTAAGATTATGAGAGACTTCTTATTTTAAAATTACGAGCAACTTCTCATTTTAAGATTACGAGAGACTTCTCATTTTAAAATTACGAGAGAAAAATGGTTTTCTTTTCTGCTAAACTGCGTGCGCTGTCTTACCCTTAAAACTATTCGACAACTGACATCATTAAATTTAACAGTTGCGCCACCTTTCCAAAAATAACACCTTCTTTAGATCGAAAGAAAAATTTACCGCTATCAAGCAATCGCACATCTTAAATTAAAGAAAAATAAATAAATAAATTCCGCTGAAGCATTCCAAAAGGCACTACAAAAGAAGTCCATGGGAAAAGTGTAAGGCATTATTACACGTTCATTTCAAGGCACTTATCCAAGAGCCTTTTTCCAGGTATGTTTTTTAGAACCAGATACGGTTCTCATAAAATAGAAGTTTGATGGGGAGAAGGGCAACTTAAACAACATAAGCTTTTGGCGTCATCCGTTTTAGGTGTATACGAGTCTGAGTTTTGCCTCCCCATTTCTGCGTTATCGAGCGTAATTTTTCGAATTTTTTGGCTAAACATAGAAGCTATCAACATCAGTATTAAGGCGACTGATTCTGTGCTGCTGCGGCTTTTCTTTAAATTCGAAACTAGTTGCCGGCTAACCGTACTTCAGATGTTCGAAATCTTTTGTTCAAGCGGTTTAGGCACAATATTTGAATGATTGTAGACTTCCTCCAAGGCGACTTCTTTTTTGTCGCTCTCGAGCGAAGCGACAGCGCGACCTTCGATCGACAAATAAAATCGCATGACAGGGTTTTTATAAAGTCTAAAATGATAGTTTCTGGAAAACGCTTGTTTCGTACCCCAAAGTTGAACTTTGTCTGTCATATAACGAAACATTTTAACGTCCCTTCAGATCGTTAAAACGTTAAGTATTATGATAGTATAACTTAAAGCGTGTTTTCAACACATAGTTTGAAAAGTTGCTCCTCACACGGTCCCTCGGCTGTGTGATAAAGTACAGTAACACATTATGGAGGCAAATGATAACGTGCTCATCCTTTGTTACGGGATAGCCTCTGCGCAGAGAGCTTCAAAGCATAACTTCAGGAAAACATTTTCGAGTTGCGATAAAGTTAAGCTCACGATTTAATTGAAGGGAGTTGCAGGCCGCATTTATTCTAGATATATAAATGCATAGTATGTGGCCAGTTTATAGAAAAATGTTATAATTCGTTATGAAGAAAAAAAATTATTTGAAAAGGTACGTTCAAAACGCAAATTAGATATCACAATATTCTCCACTTACTACATCAGGAAAGTTTGATCCAGATAAGCAGACTTAGCAAACTTTTGCTCGTTATTTGGTAAATGTATTAATTTCATTGTTAATATTGTCCAATAGTTTGAAAGCAATTCTTAGTGAAACTTTGAACTTAGCTTGGGTTAGGCAAAAAATGCAAAATTGCTTACCATGGTGGTCGGCAACGGTTGGACAGTGAAGCCAACCTCCCCAAAGAACTGCTACGAGCAGTAAAGGGAGCACAGGAAAAGGACGGCACATCTTTACGTCTTTTGAAGTCTTTCTGGACAGTTGAATTGCTAATTTTCAATGAGAAGCTCTTTGTATTGCGCTCAACTACGTCGCATGATTCCCCGTATCGACGTGAGTTGCAATGCCTCAACAGCTAGTGATGTATCGGCTGGCTGACACAGTTTTAATATGTTAACAAGGAAGTGGGCGGTAATTGTTTACTTCTCACAATGAAAGTATATACTACGTCATCATAAAAAAAAATACTTATTTTTCATTCTGACAAAGTGATAATAATAAGATTGCACGTTTTCAAAAACAAGACAGACTTTGGCGAGTATTTCTTATTCAAAGTTGATGAGAGTTCATTTTTAATTTTTTGAGTACGTTTACATATTATATTTACGTCTTGCATTGGTTCAATTATGGCTTAAACTAGGGGCGTCTTTAATTGCAACATACGCGTATAGCCGTCGCATTTGCTCGTTGGAATTTTTTACTGTTTTTTAGTTCGAAAACAAAAAATTCCAACGAGCAAATGCGACGGCTATACGCGTATGTTGCAAATAAATACGCCCTGGGGATGTTTATGGCGCGTTAAGTGACAGTTTTGTCTTCCCCTTTCCATTATTTAGCGTTTCTCCACAGGTGATTGTACTCATCAGTTCATCCGTGGATATCAAAAAGAAAGAAGGCTGTCATGTTGAAAAAATTTTAAAACAGGTTCTTAAAAGATAAACAAAGGCGCACGTAATTATATAAAGACGATATTTAATTACTGTTGTTAAAGCAGACAACAACAACCCATTAATGCGAATTGGCATGTTATCAACAGATCTAGGAGAAACCTGTAATTTCAATGCTTCACTCACTTGTCGAGAATTTTCCGGACGATTTTTGTATAAAATCATTTCGCCAAACATGTTATTCGAGACACATTTATTATACGTCGAAAATACATTGGCAGGTGTTGTAGCTAGGTTAAACAGAATTGAGAGTCATATGTTGAAATGTTTTAATTATCGGTGCACGTTTGTTTCAAAATGCGGTTAATTTCAATGAAAGATAGATAGGAATATTTCAAAATTTACAGTGCTTTCCACATTATAATAATGTGGATTTCAATTAAGTACGTATGGATGCGAATTTTAATAACCGTAAAAGCTCTATTAAATTATTAAGTCGCAATTCGAAGTTGAGTAAAAGAAAATATTCTATGTTTACTTTTAATATACCAATTATCAAAAAGAAAAGTTCTTTTTAATTTTTGTGAGTTAGTCCAAAGCGCCGACCATTTTTCAATTACTCAACACTGCGCTTTTTACTCATACATTCATCAAAATTCAGAGGAATGCTATATTTACAAAATTAGATAGATTGCTAAAAGGCACATCAAGGGTGCGCTATTTATACAAAACGGATGCTGAGTCTATTTAAGGCAAACAATGATGAAGTACTGAAGATAAAAAGGAGAGACTATTTTTCACGGATAGCTGGTCATTTGGATGTGAAGAGGCATTTGACAACACATCTGGGGAAAATACTTGCAATATTAAATTTTCCTTAGCTCGTCGGTGATGAAAACAGGGAAGTGTCCAGACGACCTCTTTTTAAGAAGAGATATTTACCTGTCAGTTTCTTTGAAGAAAATTAATTATACTTTAAACGGCTATGCTGGGAAAGCTGTTACACCCGGTAGTTATAATAAGCAGAATAACGACTTGTTCAAAAAACAGGGTTTACTTGTTTGTGCAAATTCCTCTCTGAACGCGAATGTGAGTGAAAAGAGAGATATTTTATATTTACAGTTATCTCACGTTTTCACAAGAGAATTTTAATTACATGCGTCAATCATAAAATGAGGACAAGCAACTTGCAAACGCAAGCCATCCTTCTATGGGTCTATGGTAAATGAGGCCATTGCCAAGGATATGCGCTTAGAAAAGTCTAGCAAAACTGAGTCGCATTATCAAGTCGGAATTTAAATATCGCAGAAAAGAGAATATTTTATGTTTTCTTTAATAAAAAATACAAAAGATAAGTTTTTGAGAAAAAAAAAATTCATGCCGCGAGTAATGGCAATCAATTTAAAGTTTTTATTTTTGGCGTTTATTCAGCAAATAACAGGAAAATGCATAGTGCCGTGTGTCGCTTTTAACCAACTTTGCTTCGTTATATAAAGCGTTGCTTTTGAATGAAAGATTGGAAGCTTGGAGAAACAAATATTCTGGATGGTTTCTATACTGTGCGTTCTTTGAGCTCGGAGAAAGTTCTTGTCCAAATGCAAATTTGACCGAAAGAAAAATAGCTTTATCTTTTAGATTTATAACGTTAAGACGAGAAGGTGCACAAGTAATACCCCATTCACACCGGTAAAACTACGTTTAGTTAAACCAGATTTAACAAAATGAAAAATCAGCAACAGAAATATTGGCTATTTGAAAGTCTGCCTATCTTCATTTCCGTCGTACTCATTAATTTAATTTGTTTGTTCTACACTTTGAGTGACGTCTAGTACACTCATCCCTTTCTTCCCGGCCTGATCAATCGATGAAAATCGATAATCGGAAATCAATCGATCAATCGATATCAATCGATGATGTTTAAGTAATTGATATCGATTGGTATCGGCAATCGATGACCAATCGATAATCACAAATGAAATTTCCTTAAGGTATCAGGTGCCCTTTCAGACCGCTTCTCGAAAAGTCGCGAAATTCGCGCGCCTAATCCTAATTTATTACCTCAAGATGCGTTCCTTTATTACTTAATAAATGTACATTTCTGATTTGGAGTCTATTGTTGTGAATTTTATATCTGATTCCAGTTTTTTGACATTTTCTAACAAATGACCCATGATCATATCACGAGTTCCAACTCCCCCAGAATTTGATGGAATTTAAACTTATTGACATGTTTGTGAACCACAGATGTTGTTTTTTGAACAGCTGTCTGCGATTGTCGATTGGTTTCCTTGTTTTCGAAATATTGTATTTAAAAGTTTGGTTATCGAAAAATAAAATTCCCAGACACGTTATTTTAGCAAAGGTGTAAATCTCGCAACACGCGAAATTTGAAGTCAATCGATTAAAACCCGTCTGACTTGGAGCTTCGAGAATATGCCGTAAATCGCAAATTTCTATTGCCAAGAAAACTGCCCCGGCTAAAGTTTTTGGGCTCCCTGCTGCTAGGTGTCTGCTTAATTAGGCAAATTTGTCAGCGAAACCGTCGTTTTTTCAAATTTCTTGTGCAAGTCCACTGGAAGCCACGAAATTCGATACAACACGGGCTCAAGGCGCACTCTAAAAGTTGAAACAACACGTACTGATAATAACGCGGTTATTTATCCGTAACTTTCAATGAACCCGAAAGCATCGATGTTTTTCAGTTGATGTTCAGTTTCTCCTTAATTTCATAGAACAATGAGCGTCTCATGAAAGCAAAGAACAAAACGCGCCAGGGAAAAATATATGTATGCAAAGACCGCCCCCGCTTCGAATGATGCGGACAATAACAACGCCGTTTCTCCTCGAGACTTGAAGAAATGAAATGCTTTGTGTTAATTCTTCTCGGAAAGATCGTACATTTCATGAACACGCATGATATGAAATCAACAACAACTTTTAAAATGTAATTCTTTGAGGATGGTTATTGTTTATTACAAACATTTTCATCCTCCGCTTTTCGACGGAACAAAGGGCGGAAGGGTTCTGTTAACGCTTTTCGCCTTTCCCGACATCTATTTACATATACGACCACTTACATTTACATATAACAAAACCTGAAGCGAAGAAAATATCTACCACAGCGCGTTCCTGTTCGATCGAAAATGATTCGACTCACGCGTTCTATAACACGTGCCGGTTGATTGATGACATGCAACAATTACCTTGATGACAAACGAATGACAATGCAGTTCTATATTTTTGCAAAAAAAAAGCAATACAAAACGATAGAAACATATTTCTTACGATGGACTATGTCGCAGATTCGTATGAACTTTCATATCATGCGAAAATAAAAAAAATCATTTTTTTTCATGAAAAAAGAGGACTGGTACCTTACCTACATCGATTGCCATCGATTGCTATCGATTTTCATCAATATCTCGCAGCGTACATTGGCATCCCCAGGATATCCGAATATAGATTTACGCAATCCTGCCGGAGTCCTGAAACAACTGATCCCGAGCGCACGATGGCGGAAGAAAGAGATGTAAAATTCATTATAAAATGCGTTGTCAAATGCTACCATGCCTGCCACTATAGCGTAGAAGATGGCGAGGCCTTTGTGGCTAGAAGAAAAAGGGGAGAGTGTGGAAACGCTTCGCGAATGAATAAATGACGTATTGATTGCTTTTAGGAGTCACTGAGATGCACTAACACCATCGAGCCAAATAAGAAAACGATTGATGAGAATCGATGAAAATCGATGATAATCTACGAAAATCAATCAGAATCGATGAAAATCGATCACGCTAAAAATTTTAAGTCATCGATTGGTCATCGATTTCCAATATCAGGAAAATGCGTTGTCAAAGGCTACCATGCCTGTCACTACAGCGTAGAAGATTACGAGGCCTTTGTGGCTAGAAGAAAAGGGGGAGAGTGTAGAAACGCTTCGCGAATGAATAAATGACGTATTGATTGCTTTTAAGAGTCACTGAGTTGATGCAATAACACCATCGAACCAAATAAGAAAACAATCGATGAGAATCGATGAAAATCAATGATAATCTATGAAAATAAATCAAAATCGATGAAAATCGATAACGTTAAAGGTCACAAAATTTTAAGTCATCGATTTCCAATATCAGGAAAATTTCCAAAACTGGTTATCAGAAGATGCCTCAAAAGAACGTTGCAAGAAGAGCCTAGTCAATGTGCTAATCAGTGAAACTTTCATGTGCCGCTTAGCGCAACTCTAATGCAGCTCAGTGGATAGGCTCTTTCATGTACCTGTCCTAGGGTTGAACCCAAGTGCGAGAAGAGTTACTCTTCTGCCGTTTTTGATTGGTCCGTTTTGAGCATGCGCATGCAAGTTTTCTTATAACTGGGTTCAATCCCTATATAGGGCGCGGGAGGGAAACTTTAGGAACTGGACTAACCCTAACAAAAATAGCGCGCATCAAAGGATGAGTTCTCCGTTAAATACAGAACAGTAACAAATGTCGTCACCGTTTTGTTGTTGTTGTTTCTTCTTTGCTGTTTTGAGTGTGAAGAGTAGATGATCGTTCTGTGTGCCTTGATTCGTAATACGGTACATTCCCGTAGCTTTGTGGATCCTAGCTTATTTTAGTCAAACATTGCTGTTTTTCAATTATGTGCATATATTGTTTTGTTATTGTCACATGACAGTTGTTATGGTGTTTCCAGATCACCGGGTACATCATTAAATAGAGCTTCTAGTGCTTTGCACTTGTAAACATTCCAAGTACTAGCCTTCGTTTCAGCCCATATCAGTCCATTTAATATTTAAAGTGTTCCGTATTTCATATTGACCTAGTTTCCACCCGCTAGTGGCTTAGAATGACCTCTTAGGAAATATGAAACTTTTCAGTGCAGGAATGCAGAAAAACAGACAGCCCAGTATCGAACTACTGGCTTGTTTGTTGTTGAATGTCTTGTCTTAAAAAATACACGTGCTAGACGTCACTTTAGTAGCAGGGACATCATCACTTTCAGTACGGCCGCCCAGAAAGAACGTGCTGCAAATTAAAAAGTTGCTGCGATCGGGAGCTATGACAGTACGCTAATCAACAAAATAAAGCATTTTTAAAACAACATTTTTTTGCTGATCATTTCCCATTGAGAAGCAACGTCCCTCGAACTACCACACATTGGTTGACTGGGCGTGGCTAATGGTTATATTTGTCTATTAGATATGCGCATATTCACGTTCTTGACACGCTAAGCGTGTCGTGTTATAACCGTGCAAACGTGTCGTGCGCGTGTCAACCCCAAAGTAACCCAAATCCCATGGAGGATCACAATTGTTTTTGAAATAGTCTCTCTCCAGCTAGCCTACGAACAGACTCTCTTTTTAAGGTATAAGGCGAAAATAAAATCGGCAAGCCGAGGAAGCCGAGAAAATTCGGAAACATGAGCGCGTTCTCGCCTACCAAGACCACATTTTCGCTAGCACCCGATTTCTCGCGGAGCGATCAAGTAGAGGACAATTGAAAGTTAACTTAATCTATATTTGTAAAACAGAACAAACAATGTACGACCATGTTACTGGACAACTCGTTTATTGATAGCCGCATACTAAATTTCCACTATCAGCTTAAATGTTGCAAAAGCTTCAAAAAATCCATTTATACCATCTAACTTTTATTTAGCTCTGAGTTAAAATCGCTCAAAGACTGAGAGCTCTGAATTTTACACAAAGGTGATAACGCCTCCACTTTGGTACATTTTGTAAACCTTGGTGTAAATCACTTTTAAGCGTTTTACCAAACTACCCATAAATAGCATATATACCTCAAGTGTAAACGGATTTTTAAATGAATATAAATCCAAGATAAAATTTCAAATCACACTGGTACACTGCTGTCCCTCTGAGAATGCTATTTGAATAGCTTTTGACATTTCTCTCTGATTGCATGGCCGATCCGTTGGCAGACGACAAAGTAGACACCTGCCGATAGACTGCACGTGCGGTGGTTGACTCTGACTGGCCAAGATGGTCAGCGTTAACTCAATCAAACAATTTTGCGAATGCAACAGCATATTGCGGTATAATATTATCATATACGACAAGTAATAAACGACAGCTGCAGTGCACAGTTGCATCTGATTCAAGATTCGGAATTAAAGACTTAACTTTCACTCATGTCCAATACTGTCGCATAGAGTCCATCCGAAAAAATAACATTCTATTTGTTGTCGATCGGACAATGGCATTTCATTAGCGATAAGCTGGACAATGTGCTGTCGATTCGATCGATTCGTTCGATTTGTCAATCGGAAAAATGATCCGACATGCATCTCATCAGTGAGAAAGCTACCCCGCTGGAAGATTGTCGAATCGACCGATTCGTTCGATTTGTCAAATGGAAAAGTTTACTACCGATCCGACAAGTGCAGTTGTCAATACACGTGAATGACGACTAACGGCGGATACACGTGAACGACGACAAACGGCGGATACACGTGAATGACGACTAACAAATGTATATTCTTCGTTCGCCGGCGTTTATCGGTCGGTTCGACAAACTGTTCTACTCCCTTTTGTGTTTTTAGAACGAGGAATATACATTTGTTAGTCGTCATTATTCACGTGTATCCGCCGTGTAAGCTACCCCGCTGGAAGATTGTCGAATCGACCGATTCGTTCGATTTGTCAAATGGAAAAGTTTACTACCGATCCGACAAGTGCAGTTGTCGATACACGTGAATGACGACTAACGGCGGATACACGTGAACGACGACAAACGGCGGATACACGTGTATTCCTCGTTCTAAAAACACAAAAGGGAGTAGAACAGTTTGTCGAACCGACCGATAAACGCCGGCGAAAAACGACTAATACAAAAGCTTAAACATTCCTCGATCTAAAAACAGAAAAGGCCGGTTAACAGTTTTGTCGAACCAACCGATAAATTAATGCAAAAAGTGGTAATCCAAAAACATTCCTCGTTCTAAGAATGACGACTAACAAATGTATATTCCTCGTTCTAAAAACACAAAAGGGAGTAGAACAGTTTGTCGAAGCGACCGATAAACGCCGGCGAAAAACGACTAATACAAAAGCTTAAACATTCCTCGATCTAAAAACACAAAAGGCCGGTTAACAGTTTTGTCGAACCAACCGATAAACTAATGCAAAAAGTGGTAATCCATAAACATTCCTCGTTCTAAAAACGGAGGAGGGAGTATAACAGTTTGTGGAACTGAGCGATAGACTAATGCAAAAGCCGCTAGTACATAAACATAAACTAATACATAAACATTCCTGGTTTTAAGAACGCATTAGAGGGTAGAAAAGTTCGTATATTTAACAGTCCGGTGGCGTGAGAATTGAGTAATAAACATTCCTTGTTTTAGAAGAACAGTTTGTCGAATCGACATATATAATTAATGTAAGCTGGTGCCTGAGTATGGCTCCTGATGTAAGTTACATTCGTGATTCCCCCTTTGCAATAATTGGATGCGTCTTGAAAGACATAGCAGATCAGGTCATGGAAATTTGGCATTCGGTGAAAGCGTATATGAGTTCGAAGTACGTTTTGTTCACCATAATGAAAATTCACAACTGTTGCGGGGATTAATCACTTAGCGGTTTCGATTTTTTCTGTGCCCAATGGACTCGAAAACAATAAATTGAATAAGAAACAGAAATTATGGTTTTTTTTAAGCGTCCTTAGGAATGATAAAGCATATCAATTTTATCAGAAATATTTTGGATAATTTTTCGTTTTTTTTTCTACCAGAGTTTGACGCATTCACATGTAACACTGATTTTAAATGTCCCTAAAGTTATATCAAACAACCACAACTTTTTTGAAATGTGTGGTTATTGGAAATTAAACCATAATTTTCTCCAAGATGGTTTTTTGTTTGGTCACCCTCCCACCTCTTGTACTTTTCATGTCTGGTACATACTTTTCTTTAATATAACATTATATTATTGGGTGTTTGGATAGCCATGCTCTTTTATTTCAAATGGCCATCCTTGGGGTGGGTATGGATATTTTCTGGAGGTACACAATAATAAAGTATAATTAACATAGAGGCCTCTTAACATATAATTCTTTTATTTTTAATTATCATTACATATTTGTGAAACAATTTCCTTCACTAGAAGTAAAATTTATTATTAACAATAATATTATTAACAAGAATATTAACAATTTTAATTATTCAATAAAAAACTGTAACAATTAATTTAATTTGTCCATAAACTGACTTGCAACTGCATTACCTTATTTTTATGCATACAGAGTCTTTTGAAATGACCCAATTGCAAGGAAATGCCTGTTCTGCATTATTCTACTGCTTAAGCCAATTTTTTGAGCATAAAGAAATTGCCAAGCTTAGAGCATTGTATGCCTTAATAACATATTTCAAAATTGGTCCTCAGCATGGAATATGGGGAACTTTTCTTTGACATTCCATGACAAAAAGTAATATTATTAGCATTTGGTGCTCAAGTTATGCAGAAAATAAGTTGAAGGTAGGTGTAGAATATTGTTCGCCAAAACAGTCATCTGTTGACTTGGAACGCACATGCAGTTGCATAATAACCTTTTTTTTGGTGTTCGTTACCAACATATTTTTGTTATCCCTGATGTTATCAACATTATAGAAAGGTAGTTTATTACTGGAGACGTTCAGACGTACCGAAAAACAATAACGAACGCAGTGCAATGTTGTTCCTTGACTCCGTCAAACCGCTCAAAAACGATTTTAGTTCTTGAAATTTCGGAGGAAGTTTAGAAACATTATTGGATAATTCAATTCCCGCAAAGACTTGAAAAGGAGGGAATTCAGCGTTGCACGAGTTTAAAAGGTTAAAATTACTGAATAAGCTGCTGAGCGTGAGTTCACAACTGTTGATTCAACTGAAAATTCAGAAGTTTAATACTAGTTCATATTGTAGAAAATCTCGCTCATAATCTAATTGTTAAATAGAGAAGAGAGAAACTTTAAACAGCGTTTATAAATAAAAATTGCTGTATTTTTTTAATGCAAGAAAAGCATAGTGGAACCTGGAGCCCTCGATTAAATTCTCGGGAGTAGAGCCCTTGAGGCTTATTTTGTATTGTGACTCGGAGCCCTGAAAGAACTCCTGGAGCCCCGCTATTTTGAGGTAGGAGCCCTTAACCCATTCGGGACCATGATATTTACTGGCTGAACAAAAAAAAGCAGCGAAAGTTTCATAATTTAGATTCAGCATTATGAATGGATAATAAGAAGTCGTTATCCTTCGAATTTAAAAAAAAAAAAAACGGATTGCAAAACTGTCGCCTATGTTATTCTTAATTTTTTTTTTCATTCTAACCTTGCTTACATGTGCATAGTTTCGTATTCTAAAAATTTACCTTCTTATTCTTATCAAGGTATCCCAAATCTTGTCATATTTTTTCCTTACAACGTTTTTACAGCTGTTTTTCCCGGCTGAGCCAGGCGGGAAGAACGGCTAAGCCGATCCGAATTCAATCAGACAGCCGTTCCGAATTGATTCAGACGCTGTACTGTACTTCACATGAACCCTTCAGCTAATTCGATTCGGCTCATGTGAATTACGGCGTCTGAAACGGGCCTAAGTGTTGCTTAAAAATTGTCGTATGTGCATTTGAAAGGTATAAGTGCTCTGCAAATGTTTGGATATGTATGAATGGATAGACAAGAAGCCAAAACAAAACAAGTTTCATTCATCGAGTTGTTTTGTTTTTCGCGCGACATTTGCATAAAATTACAAATTTGTGGGCAAAGAGAAAACACATTCCTCGCGAATAAATGTCACCGATTGCTTGATTTTATGTGAAAGTGTTATTCTATCTTAATAAACAATCGCCAAGTTAACAAACAAACTTTAAATACGGTCGTTTTAATTTTTGTGAGTTTCCCTAATGGTCGCGGGTCGCGGGTCGCGGGTCGCGGGTTTCAAGTCGCGTGTCGCGGGTTTTAAAGAAGTCGCGGGTTTTGAAAAAGTCGCGGGTTTTGAAAAAAGTCGCGTGTTTTTGAAAAGTTGCGAGTTTTCAATAGAATGCATTCATTTCTCAGTAAAATTAATTCAAACAAGTTGAAACCGGATGCAAAGACGCTGGTTTTAAAATGATCGCGTTTTCTTGCTACGGGGCGGGGGATGGTTGAGGGAAGTCGAAGTCGCCTATCCTATTTCTTGTTTGCTTAGGGTGATAGGGTGATATTGGGTGATATCTTATATTTATTTATTTATTAATTTATTCATTTATTTATTTAATTACTGTAGATAAACTGAACTTCCTCTAGTGTTCAAACAACAACAACAACAACTGACAACAAGGCTATAAAATAAAGTTAAAGCACTGGAAAAGCATTAGAAAAGCATTGTGTACTTCTGTTTAGCGTCCAATGTTGTTAATGGTAATTTTACTTGTAAACTAGAGTTACTGTTGCTTTCTGCGCGGCAGTAGTGCAATTTTAATCACTGTTTGATGACATGCTCAACAGGAGCAATGTCTGCTTATGTAATGTCAGCTAATGTCTTTTGTGACTAACCACGAGTCTTGACAGCTGTTAATTAAACATATTAAAACACAACAGCAACAGTCATCGCAATAAACAATGATTTCACTCCAAGGATAGCCACGAAATATGCAAAATTTAAAGTGTGATTCTGCATGCAGAAAGCGCATTCACAAATCGGCACCTCTGAAAGTCTGCGAAACACAACAGACGTATTTCCGGTCGTCGCCATGTTCATAGCATTTGCAAAGGAATCAGTGTTTTCTTGTTTTGTTAGTGTGCACAAGAAGCTGGATGCATCACTGTAAAACAATTTTACTAAGAAAAGTACTTGTCTCTACCAGCAAAACCAGCAGCTCAGACGGAATTAATAGAATAGTAGAACATATTAGACCGATCGACAATCAAAAGACGAGTAAACATCAAAGCTGATCAAAGGTATGATCGGTACAAACCAACCACAGCTCAGCGAGAGAGAGCCTCAAAACAATAGTATTTCATAAAAGCCCTTAAACAAGCGGTTATCTTAAAGTATTTCTTATGAACCGCTAAATGAAAAACAATATTTCCGATAGACAAATCCACTTGCCGGATCGTCAAAAAAATACTCCATTTGACGAATCGAACGAATCGATCGAATCGACAAAGTTACACTGGGGCTCTAAGTACCACTAATGAGATGCAATTTTCCGATCGACAACTCCACTTGTCGGATCGTCAAAAAAATACTCCATTTGACGAATCGAACGAATCGATCGAATCGACAAAGTTTCACTGGGGCTCTAAGTGCCACTAATGAGATGCAATTTTCCGATCGACAACTCCACTTGTCGGATCGTCAAAAAAATACTCCATTTGACGAATCGAACGAATCGATCGAATCGACAAAGTTTCACTGGGGCCCTATAACGACTACTACGGCAACAGTCCAATGGAAAGCTGCACTTTCCGATCGACAATAAGAATTCTCTATTTGACAAGTCGATCGAATCGACAAACATTATATGGGGCCCTATAACGACTACTACGAGATGCAACAGTCCAATGGAGAGCTACACTTTTCCGATCGAAAATAAGAATGCTCTATTTGACAAATCGATCGAATTGGTATAACCCATTTTCCAATGGACTCTATGCGACAGTATTGGACAACCCTCTTAACTTTGTTTAATATTGAAGGCAAAGTTTACATGCAAAAACTATACGAATTGTGTCAGAAATTTTAGCGACGTTATGACATAAGAAAATGGTCGTATGTAAGGAAAAACAAAACACCTGGGCCCGGTTGTTCGAAAGAGGGTTAAATTAACCTTGGGTTAGACCTTAACCCGAGGTTAAATTTCTTAACCGTAGGTTTGTTAACCCGGAGTTAAAAGAGCGTTGTTCAAAGCGCGGTTAGTGGTCAGGTTAGTTAACCTCGGGTTAAACGCGGCTAACCCGCGGATAGCATCCCATAATACTCTTCGTTTGTTTTGACAACGAAATGGCTTCCCCCGAAATTGTCGTTTTGGCAGAAGCGCCACGCAAAAAGGCAAGAAAACAAAATTTCAGTCCAACCGAGATTGCTACACTTACAGAGAAAGTAGAGGAAACTTTAGCAATTTTACAAAGCAAGTTGACAAACAGTATAACTAACAAGAAAAAAAATGACTCGAGCGACATCTGAAACAGCCCGTGACACGGTTGACTTATCTACGCCGACAGTGTCCCCAATTACTTGCAGAAAACTTCCACTGGCGAAAAATCTCAGTGCGATAAGTACTTGGTGAAGTGGTGTGAGAGCGTGGTTTTGTGCTGTGCTTCTACGAAGATCTCGAGCTAGAAGGTTTGTTATGTACAAAATCGACTGTCTACCAAATCTGTATCGAGCTCGAAACTCTTCGTCAGTGTAGTCATCGATTAAAGAATTATTTGAGAGACGAAATTTTTGTGGCCTCCTGTGTCCTCGCTCGACATTAAAAAACAACAAGTTCGCCATATTGTTTCAATTTTCCTTTATTTAACCCGAGGATAGTGACTTAACCCACCTACCTAGGTGGGTTAAATTTAACCCGCTGTTTACCCCGAGGTTAGTGTTAACTTACCTTCGAACAACAGAACTAACCTGCGGATAAAATTTAACCGGAGGTTAAGTCGATTTAACCCGAGGTTAGGAGTTAACCCTCTTTCGAACAACCGGGCCCTGATGATATTCAATCTCAGCACCTGAAACTGGTAGTTTGCTTTTTTTTTCTTTAGTAGAAGGCTTAAGCTTTTAGTCACTGCAGCAGTAACGGTTGCTACACCGATTATTATTTTTAGGTGTATAGTGATTTTACAAAACCCGTGAAATAGTAACTACACTATTAGATATATTGTACACTAATTCCATTGTTTTCGGTCTTGTTTTTGACTATTACGCACTAACTGTTAGATATCGTTTCACGGCTTGAATAAAGTCACTCTACCATTGAAGCAGTAAACATAAAAAGAGCCGCAGTTTCCCGCTTGAATGTAGGTGGACCATCTACAACAGGTTGAATTCCAGTGAAAGCAGACCTGCCTGGTTACTGGCCCGTCACCTACTGTAGGATGACCACCAGTTAACCTGCCGGTCATGCTAGCCTGGCACGTGCCAGTAGGTGTACATGAAGTTACCATTTTATTGCCAGCAGCTCCTTGGTCAAATTTTAGGTTTACGGTATGCATGATGATTTTATGTTTGATTTAGTCAGTGCCACAGTAGCGGTAGTTACAGGTCGTCCCCGGTTTACTATTGATGTAATAGACATAGAAAGAGCCGCAGCCATAGAAAGACATAGAAAGAGCCGCAGTTTCTCACTTGAATGTCGGTGGAAAATTCACAACAGCCTGAATTAACCCAGTGAAAGCAGGCCTGCCTGGTTACTTTGCCATCAGCGACTGTAGGATGTGCACCATTTAACCAGCCGGTTGTAGCAGTGTTACATCTTCTTGTAGCTGGACACGAAGTAGGCATTCTAGTGCCTGCAGCTCCTTGGAAGCGATACCAGCCATTGAGGTTCTCGTCACACAAACTGATGCTTTTGCTGTACGTGGTTTTCCGGTCGGCACTGGTCAGACTTGAGTAGCTTGTACATTCTACAGCTGGAATTAAAGTTAAATATTGTTTACTTAGTTAATGTTACTTGAAATTAAAGCTTCAATCTCTTGCTTCCCGTGGTATTAAAAAGTCACAACCCACGGCAGAATACAAAGCAAAGCGTTACAAAGTTAGGACGAGGCTTTAAAATTAATTGTATTCTACAGTAGTGTTAAACTGCAATGCCCCCATTCCTTCATAAAAGGCGAATTTGCTGTATTGACACTAAGCGAGTGGTACTGATTAGTTATTGCTTGCTATATTTTTAAACAAACCAGGAATCAAATGGTTTTTGCTGCACACTTTAACTTAACGGACGGGTGTATTCAGAATGGAAATTGACAACGATAGTTTAAGTGTAAATAATAGATTCTTTAAAGATGCCGAAATTGATCTTTTTGTTATTGTTACCATCGACAAATTTTTTTAACGATGTCGACAAGACGAGGCTTTTCTGTTCTTTCTTTATGACTGATTAATATTGTTGACCGAAATTCGGGTGCTTGAGCTCTCACCAAGTGAACTGTAAGATGGGGCAACATGAGCGATCGATCGTTCAACAATTCACTCATTACTGGATACCGTGATTAACCCTATTCAGGTCGGGCTTTTTTCAGAAAACGTCAGAAACCTGCCCAAAATTACTGAAAAATACTTAAAATCTATAATACTGTGTAAAAAAAAAAGAACAAATAAAAAATAAATAAATAAACTAAAAGAGGACTTTAATGAAACACCAAAATTACAAATTTGGAAAAACATGTCTCTCAAAATGACGTTACCATGGTAACGTCAAGTTTCAGACACAACAACCTATCCTACCAATTTATTCCCAGATAAATTTTAGATTAACTCGCAAGGTTTGGGGGTTTGGGAGCGTTTGGTTGAATCTTAAAAAGGTTATAAACGTCCCCCCACCCCCGCCGCTCTGGATAACACACATAGAAGGTACTGGTTCTGGCCCACTTTTATGTGTTAACATTTTAAAATAAAAAAATTCGGCGCTAAAGGGCCTCATTTTATTGTGTAAATTTTAGTACATAAAAGTGGGCCATAACGCAGTATCTTCTATGTGTGTGGTGGTATTGAGAGAAAATTAACTCTAACATAGAAGTTATGCGCAAACACAGCAGCAAACAAACCTGCAGAAGCGCAAACACAGCAAACACAGCGACAAAACAAACTTTTCGAGACATGGTCCTACGGTGCGAAATCGGATGTGTCACAAAAAAAATTATTTTCTATTGAAGAAATTTATTATATCTCCAAGACAGTACGCGCGCTGTGATTGGTCAATTTTACGGGCCGTATTCTATAGTACGGCCCGCGAAATTTGAGAGTTCTCCTGATGCGATAAGTTTTGTTTATCAAAATCTCTTACAACGAAAATTTTGAAAGCTACTTTGAAAACATCTGCATTCGGGCAAAACATTTTGAGAAACAAAAGCGAAAAGAACAGGGTCTTACAAAATTCAAACTAGATTTTTCAGATCTTTTAGAAACTGAAAGCGTCCCCGACCCCGAGCATCACACAATTAAGTCAGAAACTTGACAATTTTCTCTCTGCCGAAAGGTAAAGAAGTCGAATTCTGAATGAAAAAGATTTAAAGAGTTTTGTCGAGAGTTAGCCTGCGAATACAGCCGCCTCTCATCGCTCCCGGAATGAGAGGCGGCTGTATTCGCAGGCTAGTCGAGAGTAAACGAACGAAACATTCAAAACAACGTACCTGCTGCTGTTCTTGACGATCTCTTCGGCAAATTTTTAACGACGTCCGCTTATTATTTTGAAAACGGCCGGATAGTTCGAGTTCACCCCAGACAAAAGTTCGATAGTGTACTCATTTTCCAACAAGAATTCTGCACCAAACACCTCTCAGGACGACACAACAAAGCGCTGAGGGTTTTACCGGTTGCTTATTGACAATTTAGATCACGTTTTCGACGAAATCATTGTTTGTTGCTTGCGGTCACCGCTTTCTTCTCAGTAGAGTTGTTCTTCTCTGTTTATCGAACTTCACATCACTTCAGGAGTTATTTCAAAGTAATCTTGAACTGTATCCAGTTTACCACAGAAAGGAGCTGTACGAATTAATCGTAAAATTAAAACGGTTGAAGTTTGGATTCACGTCTCTGCGAGCCAACTGCAAACTGTTTTCGTAAGCCAATAAATTTCGCTTTCTTCTTGCATTTGACGCGCGCGACATTCAAATGTAGCCGCGATTGACTTGAAATGGTTTCTTTTCTCCAAAATGAGAGATATAATAAATATCTTATTAACCTCGTTTTCTCGGTCCGTACTGTAAAATACGGATCCTCGTTTTTTCCCGTCGATTTATGGCGCTCGCGCTTCGCGCTTGGGCCATAAATCGACGGGAAAAAACCCGGTCCGTATTTTACAGTACGGACCTCGAACTCGATTAATAAGAGGTATGTATGCACGGTCTATATACAAAAGTGGTCCAGAATTATTTTCCATTTGAACAATTATCTGCACTTGTATATACGTCGAGATGGGTAGAGGTAGAAGAGGTCCTATCGATCAAAGCAGCAAAAAGCCAAAAATTGGTAAAAACAAAGAAAAAGGAGGCAATTGGAAAATGTATAACATACGCCATCACCATTATGAAAAAGATAATTCAGATTTTTTATCAGAAGGCTTAATTGCAGAAATGAAAAAAATGAGCCCACAAAAATTAATGGATATTCTTTTTGATGATCAAGAAATTGCTGATAAATTCCCAGAAGGGACAAGAGAATCAGTCCAAAGTTGTAATTGTCAAAGACAATATTTTGGTTGGGGAGAAATGAAAAAAATGAATCAAATAGAATTAATGGATAATCTTTTGGAAATAAATCAATGTCAGGGTTGCCACTAGGTAATAAAACAGCCACCACAATGGCTTAAACGTTTCTTTCGAATTCTAAATAATTGTTTCTATAAGTATACAATGGAAACGTTTGAAGCCATACAAAAACTTCCACCAGAACTTCGTGAAAAAATCTATAAAGAGTTTATTAAAATAAAACTCAGGCAGCGAGCCGATATTGGCTGGGATGAGGTGAATATTGCAATAGCCGAAGCACCATTTTGCGAACATAATCAACAAATTGTAAAGGTCTTGTTTTGCCATAAATGTCGTTATTGCAGGCGAAATGGTCTCTGTAATATGTGCAGCAAAAATGGAGTCGAACACTTTCTCGGCTATCTGTATGATGAAGATGACTACGATGAAGTCTTCAAGAAATCGTATTACACGAGTTGGTGTGGAACCGTTGCGTGATATTTTCTTAGAAGAATACCGGAAAACAATATTTATATTTCACAGGCCCTATATTGAGTGAAGTTAACTTACCAAGCGAGACTGTTTAATTTTTTTCCGCTTCCCGCGTAGCTTGCACGACTTGATATGTTATTTGTCTAACCTCATTCTGCCAAACGGGTGTAGAAATTTCGTTTATAGCATAAATAAGAGCATGAAATAGTAAAATCATTTTGCGTGTCTTCCCGTGTAATTATGTGTAAGAAAGTTCCAGAACTTTTCGTGTTTACATAATTTTACTAAGGTCTAAATACAAAGCTGACAGGTATTAATTAGTTTTTAAGATCTTTTGTCTTAAATAAGCAGACCATCACTAAAGAACAATAGATTTAATTGGTTTCTTTTGTTCTGAAAAATTCTTTTGGGCTACGCTGAATCTTAGCACAAAGGGAATGTAAAAACAAAAGATTTTCGTGGGTGGTAAAACCACAGAATGAGAATTGATTGACAGCGCACGTGCAGGTATTGTTTTGATTGCAAAGCATTTACGTCACGGCTGCGATTAATAACTACACGTACACAGCACAAATTCGTTCTATTTACCTATATTAACCAAGCCAAGCGAAGCATCAAGAAATATCTATCTGCTAAACAAGATCTCGGACCGTCAAAATTTACACCATTACACTATATTTCTTTTACTTTACGAGTCGTAAACGTCCGTTGTCTCCTGATGACAGCAAGGCGTTCTGACGAGATCTGAAATTGATCGAAACGACTCCAGATTGTAGCAAGTCAACAAATAGAGGTATGATTAAATAAATAATTATGCTATATTTTGAAACAGAAATCATTCTTTTATGAAGAGGAATAATGTTCTCTTGGACTGATATCTTATTTCGAGATATCGGCCTCGCTGCCAAGAATCTTTTTTTGAATTCGAAAACGTTCCTGTTTTTTTGCATCTTTTATCAATTGTTCGATGTCAGGGCTGCTCTGTTTATTATTTTCTTTGGGAAGTGTTCCTTTTCGAAGAATCTCCTTCTGTATTCGATAGCTCTCTTTTTCATCAAGGATGCTTTGAATTTCAGCATCGCTGATTTTGCCGTCAATGAGTGATTTTGACAGTATGCGGTTGACAGTATCGCATTTTGACAAAGCAAGTGTCATGATTTTGCAGTGTTTGATAAGTTTGGGCTCTAGCTTTTTGTAAAAACCGGTTAGCCCAGCAGCTGTTAGCCCAAATAAAGAAGCAACACAGCCAATTGGTATTGCCGCTGGAATACCAATGCCTGTAAACGCAGCTGCTACTCCACCTGCGGATAGAAAACCAGAAATACCGCCAGCAGAAAAGCTAGCGTAGTTGATAATGGTTTTAGTTCGTTTATATTTTTTGGCAACAAGCCGATAATGTGAAACTTCATCACTTAAATATTTTAAAACTTCGTTTGCTTTCTGCATACGAAAATTGTTATCTGGTTGAGTTGGTAGAACTGGATAGAGTATTGTCTGAGTTTGTGTTTGTTCATAAGCTGGTGCACTTGGTAATACGTTGGATGACATGGTTATATTTACAAAATTATTTTTCGTTTAATTTATTTCAATTTGAAACTGAAGAGGCCAGCCGTTAAAATTTAAAAGGTAATTAGTTTCATTTGACACTGAAATCGTCATATGTGAAACGTAATTATCAGCAATTATCAGTAATGAATTTTTTGATACGGTTTTCCTAGTATGTCAAAGCAAGCTAAAAGACTTGAAGGCTTTCCATTTAGCAAGCTTTGTTGCTTGTCGATAAGGTCACAGTTAACGAAGTAATGTTTAGGATTTGAAACATCATTTATTACAATTTTTACAAAATAATCCTTTTCCATTGCGAAATTTTTATACCCAGGAATATTAAAGAACTTAATAAGACTTTCATTCAGTCCAAATTTTTTTTATTCTGGGCTCTTTTGCTTCTATTATCAAAGAACGACCTGTAATGCCTTTTTCTACAGTAAACAAATCTTTCTCTGGAAATCCTTTTTCAAAAATATCCCCAATGTCATCCAGTGAGTAGTTTCCCATTCGTATAAAACGTGTTGTATCATCTTGCTTGTTAGCTTTTTTATAAAAAATTATTCCATCCTTTTCAAAACTATTCCAACTGTTGTAAAGAGAACAACTTAACAGCCGGATATAGCTTGGTTTTTGAATAGGCTGGTCAAAATAGACCGTGTGTGGATTTTCTGTTGTAGTTAGCGTTAGAATAACCATTTTATAATTAGAGAAAAATATTTTGTTTAATATAAAACATGGCTTCTCTTCTTCAATGGATTCAGACACCAGAAGCTGAAAAAATTGCCAAAGTAGCAGAAAAAAAGGCTTGGAAGACTTTTCTTGCAAAATACCCGAATGGTGATAAATCTAAGTTTGAGCCACAGACCGATTTCACCAAAGACCACACAGGAACCTCAGAAATTTATTTCAAAGCAGGGCCAGGCTATTTGATAGACGTTTTTGGTTCAGACAGCAAATATTGGAGCCCGGAAATGAAAAGTGCGCTGGGTGTTGACCAATCATCAGAAGGGTTTCCACAACAGCTGACACCAAGTGGTTTAAAAGGAGACTCTTTGCCGATTCCTGCTGTTGGTTTTCACGATACCGCACCGAGTTTGAAAAAAATATTTAATGACCAACTGAATATTTACGTAACACCGGACCAGTATTTCATAACAAAGTTCAGAGAGATATTTCAAAAAACCAAACACCCACCATTCAGGGAAAGAGTCCAAAACATGGCTAGCCGGCCCAAATATTAAATATTGGCCACAACAGCTGAATTTTGCTGTCTGGTGCGCGACAACGGGCTGTGGTATCAGTCGTGAAATTTTCGATGACAGCTCTGCTATCCCTTTGCCACCGAATGTGCGAGCTTTTTACAAGTTTCATATATATTCTACTGTCAGGCGAATATTGTTTCAGATGGGAGGAATACAAAGCATAAGCGCTTTACCTGGCGACCCTACTTTTGACCAGTTTAACAACAAGTATGACGTGGCTTCATACAAAAGAATATGCAATGAGTTCAGAGTCGACCCGTCAAGCGATTTTCGTTTTAAAAGAGGCGAAAACCACGGCCTGGGAAGCGTTTACATCTATGTCTCATACGTTGGACCAGCTAAAGAAGAGGGAGACATTTACCCTGGTGGCGAAAAAAATTTTTCTGACGAAGGCGGTACAGGCTCAAAAGGTAACTTGATTTATTATATCGAGCCGGATGACGCTGCCTACGGACAGGCAGACTAGTTTTGTCCCAATGTAGCAGAAGGTCTGTCCCAGGCGGGTTTGGCGCGAATAAACCAGTCGATAGAGGCGTTCGTTTACTGTGATTTGGGTTCACAGGTGAACGTTAGAAGCAGCATACTTGGGTCAGGAGGGCGCGCAAAGGAAGCGCAAAGTGAGTTCCTTGTGCTAGTGGAAGACTCAATAAGGCAACCGGATCTGGCAAAGTCTGTTCAAAGGTACCAACTTGCTGTTGACGAGGCAAAGGTGAGGCTTAACCTTGCTGTGTGCCCGGGGGCCTGGCTGATGCCTGCGCAGATGGTAATAAATATGGGAACTGTTATTGGTTACAACAACCAGCTCAAACAAGCTATGCCAGGCATGAAGCTCGGGGTTAACAACGAAGTGAACACTAGCACAAAAAAGCAGCGCTAAAGCTGATGGCAGGAGGGCCAACAAAGATAAACCCACCAAACAGCCACCCCTCAAATCCGATACACAAGAAAGCAACGCAAGAAAGGGGGCCCCCGCCTGAAGAGAAAAAGGGACCCGCAACTGAAGAGCAAACACCTGATGAGCCAATAACAAATGCAAATAGCACTGAAACACACGAAAATAACAAAGCAGCTATTGCTGTTGCCGCCATAGGGGCTGCGGCTTTGATTTACACTTTTATGCACTAACGCCCCTTCTTGATGTATTTTTCCACAAGAAAGACAACCACAGCCAAAATAAGCAGCCAGGTGTGCTCAGCAAGAAAACCGATAGCTTGACCGGCGGCTTTGAAAAGAAAGCTCACAATTGAGCCAATAAGACCTGGCAGAGCTGATGCAACCTTTGAGCCAATATCTTTTAGACCTTTTCCCAACGCTTTACCGGTGGCTCTCAAAGCGTTTGTAATAGCCACAATGACAGCACCAATTGTGACACCGGCAGCAAGAACGATAGCTGTAACGGTCACACCATATTTTTTGAATATCTCCTTTACCCTCTCACGAAGTGGAAGCGCTCTTTCTCTTTCATCAATCTGCGTTCTTAAAGGAGCAAGCTCCTCTTGTCTTTCTTCAACGCGGCCTTCGGCGGCTTGTTTATCAGAAGGTGAGGCGTATTCATTGTCGATAACTGCCTGATCTTCCTCATTTTGGCGCTGCAGTTCTGCTTCTTGTTCTTTCAGCTTATCTAACGTTCTTGTGTCGTTGAGCCTCGCTTCCATTGTGTTTCTTTCGCTCTCTTTGGCGGCCAGGCTTGCTCTAAGTTGGTTGACCCTGGTTTGTTCTTTGGCTTTGGTTTTAGCTTGTTTCTCGAGAGCCGCCACCTCTTTTTTTGCATTTTCAAAATCCTTTTGATAATTTTTTTTCAGTTACTGCAGTCTCCGCAGTTTTGATTCACTTTCAACGTTTGTACCTTGTTCTTCTTGAATTTTTTCGATCTGAGCTTGATTTCGTTCTATTCTGTTCTCAAATTTTGAACTTCTTGGGCGGCTTTTTCTCTTTCAGAGGCGAGTTTTTCTGCATCTCTGAGTCTTTTTTCAGCTTCTCTTAATCTTTGGCGTTCATTTATTATTTCTTCATTGTCTTGAGCAAGCAGAGATTCAGCTTCTGGACCAAGTGATGTTTTGAACTTGTTTATGAATTTTTGGTAAAGACCTTTCCCATCTTTTTTGAAAATTTCAGTCTCGCCACCTTTTGTTCCAAATGAAACGATTGTAGTCTCATTGCCAGGCTTTTTGCTGAAACCGATTGGGCCTAATTTTCTGAAGTCAACTCTTGGAAACTTCCTTTTAATGAAATCTCTTGCTCTTTCAAGAAGCGCTGCTTTGTCTTCTTGATGAATAAAGCCCCCCAATGAAGGGATTTCATCAAATGATGTTTCTGGAAGTCTGCTCTGTTCGTGCTGCATAGTTTGCATTTCATGTTGTTCACCACCATGGTAGGGGGTGGATGCTGTACCAGGCTGAAATGGCCGCGGTTGTGTTGACCTCTTGTTCATCATCATCATCATCATCATCATCATCATCATCATCATCATCATCATCATCATCATCATCATCATCATCATCGTCATCATCATGGTCAATATAGTGATCAAGATCTGGTTGGTCCATACCAAATTTGCCACCTTCTGCCATCGCGTGATTTTATATTTACAATTGAAATTTTAATTGAACATTTTCATATTTCTTACAATAATGGACGTTGTACAAGAAAACCTTCGACCAACACGCAGTGAAAAAACTCTCGGCGCTCTAAAAGCGGAGTGCGCGGTAAAACGCATCACTTTCAAGAGCACAGAAGCCAATCCACAGGAAACGCTTTATGTTTCGGTGCCCAAGCTGAATGAAAACGAGGTCATTGTTCCCGGCTCACTTGTGCTGCACTTCAACATCGATTTGAGCGGAGGCCATGCCAACAACTTTCTTGTTGACAATGTTGGTAGGGCGCTAGTTGAAAAACTTGTTGTGAAGTACTCTGGCAATATCCTGCAGGACACAGTTGGTTACGACATTTACAAGATATTCGAGGACCTCTTCCTATCGCAGGAAGAGCGCGACAACATGCTGCAAGATGGAATCCAGAGTGAGGACCTCAACAAAATTCGCTCAAACTCGGGTGATAAGAAGACCTCAAGCGTCGCTGCAGAAAACAAACTGAACGGGATTTACGGAACCAAATACAGGATCCGCCTTGACCACCAGATTTTGAACGACCACGGTACCTTTTATCCGCAGGCTCTATTCAACGATCTTGTGTTCGAACTGGTACTTGCGCCAGCCCCTCAGGTCGTCAGAGGTTCAGACCCCTCGAAGCTAAAATACAAGCTGACAAACATCCAGCTGGAGTACGAGATGATAAGAAGCAAAACACTGGCAGATGAAGCCTTCAGCGCGTACTCAAGTGGCAAAGAATTTGCATATGACCACATCCAGCGTGACGAAGTGGTTATGTTTGCCAAAGACACAGACACAAGGCTGAATCTCAGAGTTAACCCGCAGAGAAGGTCCCTCAAAGGCATCTTGCTACTTTTTGACGAGCCCTATGTTGCTGGCGCAAGGCAGGCAGAAACTTACTTAAACCCAGACCTGACGAAAGTCAGTGTCACAGTAAACGGCTCGCCCAACAGGCTGTACAACAACGGACTTGAAGGAATTGATGTCTGGGAGGAGGTCAAACGCTTCTTTCTCAAGGCCAAAAACAAAACACAGCACATGAATGCAACAAAGTTTTATACAGAAAACAAGTTCGGGCTTATGATCGATCTGCGTTCCATGGCTGACCACTCGATGCACGGAAGCGGCACGCGACTTGTAAACACAAAGGATGGGGTACAGCTGGAGCTTGAGAGGAATGCAAGCGGCTCTGGCAATGTGAACTGCCACATTTACGTAATCAGCGACGCGCAGATGAATATATTAGGAAGGCAATTAGAATCTGTACAGTACTAATAGAAATGGA
Source organism: Meandrina meandrites (assembly GCA_963693305.1). Taxonomy (NCBI): domain Eukaryota; kingdom Metazoa; phylum Cnidaria; class Anthozoa; order Scleractinia; family Meandrinidae; genus Meandrina; species Meandrina meandrites. The sequence continues at coordinate 14,462,217 of OY855907.1, read as the reverse complement.
TCCGAGCAAGATACCCTTTAACGCTCTGATTGTGGCCCGACGAATTCAGGCAAATCGAGGTATGTGGTGGACCAGATCTACGGCCCTTTCCGCGGCAAGTTCGACTACATTGTGCTTATCTGCCCAACATTCGCGCACAACAAGACCTACCACCGAATTGGTGAAAATGACCCAAGAATGTTTGTGATAATAAGCAAGCAGCACGAGGTGGAAAGTTGGTTGAAGGTCGTGAGCTGGCTGTTTGAGGGCACCAACACGCTCATAATACTCGATGACTGTGCAGCCTCCAAAGATGTGAAAGGGCGCACAGGTCAGCTGGTGAATCTTGGCTTTTCCGCTCGACATATCGGCATCAGCGTTTGGGTGCTTACCCAGAAAATAACCAGCATCACACCTTCCTTCCGGGAGAACGTGGCGGCTATTGTTCTATTTTACACTCCCTTGGCCAAAACCACGAAGGCAATCTTTGATGATTACGCCGGCGAACTCTCCCACGATGAGTACAAAAATATGATTTCAAAGCTAAAAGAGCGGAAGTTCTCTTATCTCGTGTTCTCGCTTCGCTACCCCTACGGCATTCATTTTGAATTAAAAAAAAAAATGAAAGTTGTATATTGTGACAATGGGTGAACAAGAGTTCGCAGAACTTATGAACTTAAATCTGGACCTACTGGAAGCCGAGCCGTCTAGCGGGCCAGCTGGTAGTAGCATTGTGCCAGACTTAACCAGCTTAACCGCCCCCGGACCTGACATTCCTGCTCTTCGTGAGCAGCTGAACGTGCTTGTATCAACAGGCAAAGCCAAAGAGGCCATAGGCGTGCAGTTAACACATGAACAGGTAAAGCGCCTGAGCGACAAGGATGTTCAGAAGTACATAAAAAGGTACGAGACCTACGTGGGCTCCAAGACAACAGAAAGTTTGATAGATAGCTGCATTTTTCTTGTAACCAAAGCGGTCGGAATGGCCGTTGACATCAAAGACATCGACGCTTATCAAAAAGAACTCAGAAACGACTACATCATCAACCAAGAGCTCTCCAATCTGGCCGGCAACCTTGCTTTTAAGTGCGACCGTTTTCTTGCTCTCGCCAACGCGGCGCTGATCACAACAAAACATATTGATTTTAACTCGCATTTGGATAGAAAGTATGAAGAAAAATTAGAAGAAATTCCTCAGCATACCTCACCAACTGCTGAACACTTGCAGACAAATTCTGAGTAATTGCATAATAATTTTATTTGCTTAACATATACGCTTCGTTTCAAAATGTCAACCGAACAATCCGAGAGTGCAAATTCACAAGGCGAGACCCAGACGGCACATTCGCAGGTCGATATCACACAGCAAGCAACAACTCCAACTCCAACTTCAACACCGCAGCGTGCAAAAAATCCTAAGCGTGTGGCTGCTGGCAAATTGGTTGCTGAAAGAACTCGGCGTTCCCGCGAACAACAGAAAAAAGCCGCAGCTGAGGCTTCTGTCATAATCGCAAACAACAAGGCAAAGGCCGACGCCTCGGCACCTGAACCAGACCCGCCTACAGAAGACGAAACACCAAAGACTACTGGAGAAAAAAATAGCAGTCTCAGCACCACCCAATGGCTTGCTGTTGTCAGCATAGTCGTTTCACTGATCGGGATTTATTACAAACGCGAAGAGCTCAAGGCCGCATTCAGCAAAAAGGCACCTGAGCCCGCACGTGTTGAGCCACAACCTGTTCGCGCGACACAGCCCAGAGGTGTAAAACGTTTGGATTGAATATTTGGAATTAATATTATATCTGCCTCCTATACCATGAAGAAAGTTGACATTCCCCAAGTTCTTATCTCAACCGCGGCCATTTTTGGAATCGGACTGATATGGTACGACTTCAACGTGAAGGTTTTTAATACAGTCCGCGATCTTTTGAATGCTACATTATATAACCCGAACGTAGAAGAGACAAATTAATTTTGATTTAAACTTTTGTATGTTTCCATTTCTATACTTGCAAAAATAATGTCAGACAACAAGCTTGTTAAAACCATCATGGATACTGCTACTATCACCGGTTTGGCCGCCGGCATCGGCTGGGTCGCAAAAAAGGTTGTAAAAGAGAATTTTACTTCTGACCCCAGCAGCAGTGCGATGAACTATGTGAAGTTCACCGCCGTCATGGCGGGGAGCATTGCGCTCAAACAGTACCTCGAGGACCAAAAAATCCTTCCCACCACCGTATGAAATTAATGATTTGAAAAAAACTCTGCTCTGATATATAACACAATGGCAAGTATCGCGATTATGGCTGGTGGGGCTGTGTTGAATGCTGCGGCTTTTATCGGTGGCAATTATCTTGCGAGGGCACTTGGCGGAGGTGACAAAGCTGCACTTGACGAAAAAGTACGACATGATAAAGCTCTCGAGGCGTATCAAGCGGCTTACGCCAAATACACGCGTGACCGCACCAAACTTCTCGACTGGATTGCGACTAACACGCAAATAAAGGCGGAGGCCAAGCAGAACTTCACCAACACTGATTACGCATTCAAACTGTATAACCAAGCGCACCCTGATAAACAAATGATACCCCCCAAAGAGCCCAAGTTCTCAGATTTCTATCAACCAAGCCAGCAGCAGAAAAATGGTGAACTCATGTTCGTGGGTGCGGGGGCTCTTGCTTTGGGCTACGCTGCCTTCCGTTTCCTTTAGTGGGGTAAACCCCACACCCCAGAGTTTTAAACTTTTTTAATTCCTTACTTATATTACACGATGGATGCTAAACTCGCAAAGATATACTACAGCCCTGGGGGCTACTGGAAAGGTATTGCCGCGATTAAAAAATTATCCGAAGCCGTCAAGGTACCAGAAGAAACCGCAAAAAAGTGGCTGTTCAAGCAAGCACTCTGGCAGATCTTCCTACCCTCACCGAAACACATTCCTAGGCCGAAATTCGACGTGCCTATACCCAACAAAGTGCATCAGGCGGATCTTCTTTTTTACGCATGACAAACTGCCCCGTGGGCGCAAAGTTTCTAAATATGCACTCACCGTTGTCGATGTGGCCAGCCGCTACAAAGAGGCTGAACCCTTGACCTCTAAAATCTCTGATGAAGTTGCACTGGCTTTTAAAAGAATTTACAAGCGTGCGCCTCTGAAATGGCCTGAACTGCTGCAGGTTGACCCTGGGCGAGAATTCATGGGCGCTGTTACAAAAGAAATGGAAAATCACAAAACTTACATCCGGCGCGGGCGAGTTGACATTCACCGTGACCAGGCCATTGTTGAACGTTTCAACCGCACCCTGGCTGAGCGCTTGTTTGGGCATCAGTACGCCGTTGAAATGCGCATGCCTGAGGGACAGCGGTCCACGGCGTGGGTAAAGAGGCTTCCTGAAGTTGTGGCCGCTCTGAACAACGAAGTAACAAGCCTTATCGGCCAGAAACCCGCCGTTGCCATCAAAGAAAAAAATGTTTATGCAAAGCCATCGACACCTTATTTGAGACCTGTTGGAGAGAGGGAAAAAAAGCTCCCCTCTCTTGTGAATGTTAGGTATTTGTACCAACCTGGCGAGCTTGAAGGTGGTGTGAAAAGAGCAACTGATCCAATCTGGTATTTGAAAGTTTACAACATTGAACGATCTTTTACCAAACCGAATCAGCCCGTTCTCTACTATTTGCACGACGGGCCCAAGCGCGGCTTCGTGCGTGAAGAACTGCTAGTTGTACCTCCAAACACACAATTACCTACCGAGCAACTATAACATTTCTTTATTTCTGCATCTCTGTTAAAGCTTCTTCTATTTCTTTCATTTCTGTAGTAGCGAATAAAGCTTCTATTTCTTCCATCCAGGTATTGTACCCGTAAGCCTTTGTACTTACCACGTCGTCAGCTATCCAGCGCTTTGAATCAAACGGGGACAGTGAAATTTTATTTACATGCATGCCGTAGATCTCGTGCCCCTCACTTCGCAAAATGTTCATTCCGTGCCACATCTGCTCTTTGCTGAACAGCGCCTGCTTGTACTGCTCGTGCTTGATTTGCTTCTTCACAACGTTCTTTTTACGCCTTTCGCTTTTCTTACGTTTATTTCGTCCACTTTTATCGTGAATACGTTACAGCATTGCGACACTATTGCTTTCGGATGTTTCTTTTTTTATTTTTTTGACCAACTCTGCGTCTTTTGCCTTTATTGCCTGCACTTTATTCCCTTCGCAGGCGCACTCTTTTATTTCCGTCTCAGGGAAGTCTTTCTTAATTTTGTCTATTCCCTTTATGCTTTCACCTTCCGTCATGATTGAGTACATCTTTGACCTTAGGCCCACATACTCCAATATTGGGGTCCCCGCGCACTCGTCTTTCATTTTTCCCAGTACCTTTTTGTTCACTGTTGAGTGGAGCGGATGCTCCTTCGGGTAGTCTGATGTATCATAGAAGTTTTCGTTTGCTTTTATGTCTTTGTAGACGTCCTCTGTTTCTATCTTCAACAGCAGGCTGTCCGTGTCAGTGTACAGGAGCTCGCATTTCTCACCGTACTGCTTTTTCAGGTGGTTGTAAAAGAAGTCGTACATCAGTATCTTGCTTTTGTCAAGGATTGTCATTCCTGTGTAGACCGGCTTGTTGAGCAGCAGGCGGCTTTTGTGCATGTCAATGCCCACCAGGTCGTTTGTAAATATTACGTGCCTTGAGTACAAAGGGCTGGCGACCAATTTCCTTATTTTGTCTTTCTCATTGCTGCGAACTATTTTTATGTCTACTCGGTTGCGCAGGTTCTCCATGGTTTTGCCAAAAACTGAGTTATTCATCAGCTTGTAAAAGTTCTTTTCAAAGTCATTCTTTGCTTGCTTTCTGAATTCTGTATTCATACGGATGTACGGCTCCATCCAACACTCTTGTTCGAACTCCAGCGCCCTTTTTACGCGCTTTAGTTTCATCCCCTGCTTCAGATAAAACTTCAAGTTTTCGTAGTGTACCACGTAGTCATTTTTGTCCTCAAGTGTCAGCAGCAGCTTATTGCTGTTTGGGAGTTTCAGGTCCAATTCTTTTATCAGATTCTTTTGGTAGTCCGACATGTTTTCTTTTTTCACTATCTTTTTCTCTGGCGCCAGCGGGTAGCTGTTGTGTTCTTTATGCAGCTCCGCCGGGTACTCCAGGTCTACTTCGAGGATCCAGCCTTTCTTGGCGTTTTCTTTTTTGTTCATTATTTCCTCCTCTGTCGGCATCACACGTTTCCATTTGAATCCGCTTTTGGGGAGAGGCTTGCTCATTGCCCAGCCGTACAGATTGTTTGCGTCCAGATACATTATGTAACTGTTCGGTTTGCTTGGGTTATAATCCGAAACCAAAGGATTGTTTGCCTTTGCGTATCGTTTACTTACCATTGAGATTCCTCCGCGAATTCCTCGTTCCACGAACATATGCATTTCAAGGTCTGTAAACAACTCAAGCTCTACACCCGTCTTTTTCAAGAGCGCGTCCCATGATAGGCCTGGTGATGTGAAATAGTGCGCCGGGTCAAGACCGTACTGCTGCAAACACAATTTACGGAAATTTTCAAATACATCTGCCAACAGAGCTACATCCGTTTTCACATAAAGGTCTCCCAATGTTTTGCATTTAAAAGTCTCCCAGACTGTCTTCGCGTGTGCGTATTCATCTTCTGTAATGTGCTCGTCATTTAGTTTGCTGTAGAAGTCTTCTTTTTTAGGCAGACTAGTTTCGCTGAATTTTTCAAATGAATCCATGTACTCGTATGGGTAAATTCCCTTTTTGTAAAGCAGATCACTGCCATTTGATATTGTTGATGTGATTTTTAGTGCCTCCTTTGGCGTTGCTTTTACCAGCGAGTCCAAGCTTCCTTGCAAAAAGTTCAAGCTGTCTATGAAACGCAGACCATCGACCGAAAAGGTTATGTACTTCTCCATGTTGTTTGCGACGCATTTCACCTCTTTTTGCAAATTTGCCATCGCTTGCATTAAATGGTGCGCGTCGTAGCCCCTAAGGTTGTGAAATACAACTGGTATCTGGTCCGTCTTGGGATTTATTCTCAGTTTAAGATTACAGTTGTTGTGCGCCGCTCCTCGGTAGTTACCCGTTAAGTGGCAATGGTCTTTTACCGCGTCTCTGTAGTTTTTCTGTAGTAAAGGTTTTTCACATAAATAACAGTTGGTTTTCTCTTTTGCTTTCCACTTGTCCTTTTGCTCCAGTTTTTTTAGTATTATAATTTCAAATTTACCTTCTTCTGTTCTTGCACATCCCAATTGATTTAATACTTTCCTTTGATCTTTTTGCTCTTGAAAAAAGCACCTCTTGTGATATTGGCCCTGCTATTTTTCTTCTTTTGATATTAGACCTTTAGTGTAAACCGGCAATGAATCCCAATAGTTTTCTTTTACCAGTTTCTTTTCACAGATATGACAGTTCTCTGCGGTTTTGAAGTCATACCAATTTTTTTGCGACAATGTTACAGGTTTCGGTTTGGCGAGCATTTCTCTTATTTTTTCCTTTTCCTGCATTATGCTTTCCAGAAATGAATTTACCGCTCCCTCACCCCTAAAAACTTTTTTAGCTGTTACTTCTCCGTCGCTTCTCACCACAAAGTATGAATACCCGCACGCTTCATGCCACTCGGTCTTTTCTGTGTATTTTTGTATTTTTTTTCCGGGTCTCTCTCACAGCCTTGTATCTTTTTTACCAGAGACTCAAAGTCCGCATATATCACGTAGGGCACTTTCATCTGTTTCTGATGATTTTGAAAAGCTAGTATGTTTCCCCCCTCTTCCGGCATATCTATTTTTGTTGGCCTGCCGTTCACTCCGTTGCAGTACTTTTTGTGGTCCACTAGCAAGTGCGCTCTTGTGAAACGTGTTAAGCACCTCATGCAGTAGAAAGTTTTATTGTTTATTGCCTTATCGAACAGCAAAGCGCTTTCTCTTTTTACCCAACAGTAATGCTGTATATCCCTTGACTCAATCAACATAAGGTTTATTCTTTCCACGTTTTTTTCTTTACTGCTTATTCTGTACACAATCACGGTGTCTTTTTCCCATCCGAACAGGTTTGGATTTTGTTTTTCAAGCTTGTCGATTTGTTTTACCGGTGTTGGAAAGTCAATTCCTTCATAGTTTATACCATCGTTAACCGGATATTTGCTTGGTCTTTGTGCGTGCCTTCCATCTTTTGGAGGAAATAATGCTGCTCTGAGTGCCCACTTCAGGCACTGGTTGTCTTTGTTTTTCACATTTATTATTGTCTTCTTTTTTGCAAGATCGGCTGGAAGTGGCTAATAGGTTCCTCCGCGCAAGGGCTGATATTTTGCGACATTCACGTATGCTATCTCTATACTTTCAACTTCCCATCCTGATCCTTTCAATGACCAGTTTTCTATTTCTTCCTTTATTCTTCCCATGAATTCTTCATATTTTTGTTCTATCAGTTCTTTGTTATCCCTGTTAAAAACGTGCGGCTGGTCCTCTTTAAAATAGTGCGACATTTCTTGCGTTTCGCCATTTCTTTCTATTTCAAAATTTACTTTTAGCCCGAAGCTCACCTTTACGCTGCCCAACTTAAGGATTTCCTGTTCAATCAAATTAGTGTACTTTTCTTTATTTTCTCTTTTAAACATAAAAATATCTTTATTGTTTGGATTTGTTTTGGATACATTCATTATCCAAACACGAAGCCATTCCTGGAAATTACTTTGGCTTATTTTAAACACGTCACGTACAGGAACTAGTTCAGGTTGTAATGGTTCAGGTAGGTTTCTGTTTTGCCCCCTTGATAATGGACTGTAAAAATTTTGCAGAACATCTGACGAAAATTTCGCGGCTGCCATCTCGACGTATATACTAGTGCAGATAATTGTTCAAATGGAAAATAATTCTGGACCACTTTTGTATATAGACAGTGCATACATTTCTTCAATAGAAAATATTTTTTTTTGTGACACATCCGATTTCGCACCGTAGGACCATGTCTCGAAAAGTGTGTTTTGTCGCTGTGTTTGCTGTGTTTGCGCTTCTGCAGGTTTGTTTGCTGCTGTGGTTAGCATAACTTCTATGTTAGAGTTAATTTTCTCTCAATACCACCACACACATAGAAGGTACTGCGTTATGGCCCACTTTTATGTACTAAAATTTACACAAAAAAATGAGGCCCTTTAGGGCCGAATTTTTTTATTTTAAAATGTTAACACATAAAAGTGGGCCAGAACCAGTACCTTTTATGTGTGTGGATAGGGTTAAATGTTGTTACTTTTATCCTTTACAAACTAATTGGAAAACGCAAATTATCACCAGCTTCTGGGAAGGCGTTCAGCATTGAAATTTTTTAGTAATTATTCGTTCAGTAATTATTCATTTTCGTTTCTTTCTTTCTTTAGTTACTTTTTTACTTAACTACTTAAAGTTCTTATGATTTTTTATCGAAGAAAATAGAGCTTGGCATTTCATTCAAGTATGTTATATTTACCAGAGCAACTGGTTCCATTTCCAATGAAACCAGGCTTGCAAGAACAATTGAATGATCCTTCAGTGTTATTGCAGGTGGCATGGGTACTGCAATTGTCAGTTTTCAAGGCACACTCGTCGATATCTAAATAGAGATAATATTTTGCAGATAAGCAGGTTTAATTTGTACTTGTTCTCAGACAATATTATTTTCGTTATCAATTTCCTCATTATTGTACTTGTGAACAGCAGATCGGCCTTTGAGCCTTTGAATTTGCTGTAATTTACCCACGTAGATCGGCCTTTGAGCCTTTGAATTTGCTGTAATTTACCCACGTAGATCGGCCTTTGAGCCTTTGAAGTTGCTGTAATTTACCCACGTACCTGCGCCACTCTGGAGAATACTAAAACGTCCGATTGATCTCGAACAGACCAATGACCCGTCACAACATTTTAATCAAATTCGAAGTTAAATATTTTCTTTACAGAACAGCAGTGACCATTTTCAGGTGATGTATCGTTCGTCAAAATATATCAGCTGGTCTGATTGACTGCACCACTTAGCTTCTGGTCCGCCTTTATTTGTTTTCTACTTACTTGGCGCGAAAGAGAATAAGACAACTTAGCCTGCCAATCCAAGGCTGCCCTCGACTGTGTAAAAGATTTCTAGTAATATTTGCACTTAAAACTGCACCAAACAAATCTCACAGGGATTTGTTGTAAAATTTTAAGACCGGGCTTTGTATGAAATGCCCTAAAGTTTGGATTGATTCGGGACCATTTAACTGTCCAAATAAAAAAGCCTCTGAAAAGTCCTTCAAATCTTATATTTCAATTCAATTCAATGCAGTGAAAAAAAAAAGTTCTGCTCGATCGAATAGCCGCCAAAGGAAGCAGCTAGTCTGAATTTTTAAGATGCTGTTCTACAATCAATCAACATGATTGCTGTTAGAAAATTTATTATTTTAATTCAGGTATGTTATATTTACCAGCGTAACTGGTTTCATTTCCGATGAATCCAGGCTTGCAAGAACAGTTGAATAATCCTTTGGTGTTTTTGCAAGTGGCATTGGCACTACAGTTGTGAGTTTTCAAGGCACACTCGTCGATATCTAAACAGAGATGATGAATTCCATTGTGAATAATTACTCAATAGCTTGATTGAAACTCTATGTTCTTAGAAGACACCTCAGAGAGAGAGAGAGAGAGAGAGAGAGAGAGAGAGAGAGAGAGAGAGAGAGAGAGAGAGAGAGAGAGAGAGAGAGAGAGAGAGAGAGAGAGAGAGAGAGAGAGAGAGAGAGAGAGAGAGAGAGAGAGAGAGAGAGAGAGAGAGAGAGAGAGAGAGAGAGGGAGAGAGAGAGAGAATAAAAGAGATAGAAAGGGAAATAAAAAAGTTCAAAGAGAACGTTCTAGCTAAATTACTGTGCTAACTTTAGAGGGTGGTAACAGAAGGGAAGTGTCTGGATCCCTTTTAACAGGAAATTAAACAATTCTTTCACACTTCTCTGGAAAAACAATGCAGCTTGTACAATAACTTTACTCGTTACCTTTTTCGCAATGTTCTCCCGTGTAACCAGCTTGACATTCACAGAGATATTGTTTGTCTGTAAATCCGTGCAGGCAAGTCGAATCATGAAGACATGGGTTACTGAAGCATGGGTTATCCTGATGAGAAGAAAGAACACATCTTTATCTCTTTTATGTAGCCATAATTTGCTATACATGTAATAAAATTCAAAAACGAAAGCATTGTCGATTGAGCGTAAATTTATGTTACCTCAGGGCCTACATACACAAAGCCTTCCCGTAGTTTAACATCTGTAGGGTGTCGAATGTGGTCTGAATCGCTAAGTTCACAGACAAATTTGTCTTTAATTGGTGGACCGATGTTCACGGATACACATACGGGATCCATTATGCATCGGTTTTTACAGGCACTACGCAATGATGGCACCAAAGGGAGGCAAAGGTTCTTAATCACGTGAAACTTCAGAGCGTATCCATTTATCCATGTTGAAAATTTGATACGGCGGCAGAGACCTGCAAATAACAATGATAATAATTCTTAGGAACATAAAATATACAACAGAGGTACCTAATTTACTTATTTACCTTATTTGTCGATTTGGTTACTGTTACTATAGAAAGTAGTTATTCAGCTTTCAGTTGTGCCTGATATTACTGCGTGTACTTTCTCATCTTTTTATCTGACCGTTTAATTCCTACTTGCCTTTATTTTACAACATTAACTTATACTATAAATTTAACTATTTAATATGAAAGTACAGTTATTCAAGCTCAAAACAAAACAAAATAAAAGTGGGTCCGCAATGCGTACATATGTGGACTTTCATTTGTTTTTGATAATGAATGATGGAATGAGCCAATGTACAGTATCGGTTAGACCTTCTTAAAGTCGTTTGCTTCTCGTTCCCAGTTTGGCAGTAGTCCCCGGCGCTCTCGCGCTTCGTGCTCTGTGAGCTGGACTGTAGGCAAGACTAAGTATCAGTCAATTATGAGTTGGCAGTCACTTGAAACTCGAGATAATAAAAAACTTATGATCGTGAAAGAAAAACTTCCTTCTCGTTTTGAGGAACACACTTTGCAATTTACCCTGAAGATCGCCTTAAACATTGAAATGCAGTCCAATTTATTTTAACTGTGTCAGAGAAGCGGAAAACCTGGGACAACCCGACAGTATCTCTATATGGTTACATGAAAAGGACGGGGATGTTCGTCGGAAAATTTGATCTCCTATTCTACTCTCGTGAAGGATAACATTTCACACAATACAGCAAGGTTGATACTAGGTGAAAAAGTAGAAACTTTTCGGGACCGCAAAGCCATTTTTAGTTATCTGTGTCTTAAAAACAGAGAAGTGTTAGGCCTGAAACTTTGTTTGAAGAGAACTTCTTTTCACATTAAAAATATATCATGGAATTAAACAGCTCTATAATCATAAGGTTTGAGATTTTGCTATTTGCTGTTTTGAGTTTTACTTTTCCCGTAAAGGATGGCAATCTGGTACACGGGAAATGGACAAATTAGGTCTTTAAATGGAAATAAGGACAAGAAAATTATTTATTAAGAACAAAAACAAAATCTTACCACTAGAAATCGGGGATACTAATTTCAGTCCATTCATAAAGAAATATTTTGCGAAGTATGTAGATTGTCTTCGTTTGCCTGACATTTCATCTGAACGCTTGTGTAAACAACAGCTAAACTCATCAATTAACTCATTTTCTTTCATTGCGTTGTTTTCATATACAACTTTTCCGGAATGGCTTTTATCGCCTTTTAGCAAGATTTCACTAATAATCCCTTGATACAAGAAGGCAGATGAATACTTTTTTCAATCTAAAATTGTCATCGTTCTTGAATTAATTTTCGAGTGTAGTCGGCGATTCCCGAACGACACATTTTCAATCAGTAATTTAGTTTTCGCACGGTTTCAATACATACATTTTTCGGTTCAAAATAAGTTTTATGCTCTTCACATTAACTTTTTACCAGCAGTTTTGAATTCGACATCCGTCAGATTGCGTTATTCAAATTTAATTTGCGAGAAATCCAAGAAAATAATAATTACGGGGAAGCCCCGGGAAAACAACTTGATTAGTGAACTTGTTTTGTTTTGACTCGTTGTGTATCCATTCTTCCATTCTAAAGATTCTGTGTGGCAAAGCTGAAACAAAACAACAAATATGTAGATATCTGCTGAATAATGCTTTTCAACGATTTTCAATTATATGCGAATCAAGCGAACACAGCAACTGACATCCAGTCGAACACAACAGACAGCGCGAAAAGTGTGAAAAATAGCGTGACCTTTGCCCGCAGTTCAGTCGAACGCCGTGCAAATATGAGAGCCGCCACCACTTTTTTCTTTTGATGTGCACGTATACCACTGGCATCTTTGACGCTGCTCGTTGATGTACTGCACTTGACAAATTTTAGGTTTCGATTAATGAAATTGTGTGATGCTTTCTTTGTGACGTCTCGCCAATTTTACATTGACTCTTGGCTCCAAAACTTCGGATTCTCCGAACACCCTCGAAAGCTTCCGAAAGGGCTGAGACGAGTTATCACGGAAAGTGCCGTCCCAAACGGGAAAACTGCACGATCGCAATATGTGGATTTTCACACTTCGTGTGAAAGTCCACATAAAAATTAGAAGGTCACGCACTTACTTTTTCCATGGGCAACTTTTTTTGAAAATTCGTCAATAAAAAAAGCCGTAATGCAAATATCGGACGTTTTTATTCAATCAATTGTCACGATGCCTTTATATGGTCACAAAGTCACTGTTATCGTCGCGTCATCCTTACGTAACAGACATCCTGCGATGTTCGTAATTGTAAAGATTTGCCCAAAGTCTTCCACAGCGCTCGATAACCACAGTAATTTTGGCTTTAAAACAATTTTCGTCTGGCTTCGTGTTTTAAAGTCGTTTTGACGTTTTGAAATGTAAATTATCGCTAAAAGTTTATTGCATGACCGAGGGAAACTGGTCTAGATGAAATTCAAGCGAAAATGTACAAAGTTTAAGCTTTAAGATCAGCTTTTAAAAACCTGTACGCCATCTTGGAACTGAGACATGGGAACAGTTGCCATGACAATTTTGTAATTTCACATGTGGAATTATAAATTAACGCTCAAATTTTGCGCCAAAACTAAGGAGTAATATGTCACCCATGGTATTACTACAATTATAAATGCAACCTTTCATAAAGGAAAACGGCTTGGCAGAATAATCATTGGTCGCCAAAGGGAGGTTCTGCTGTAATTGAATGTATTTTAATTCATATCACCATGGTAACAGTGTTTTTTTTTTTTGTCATTATAATTGCCTAATTTTGGACTTTATAGGATGACCTGTCACAACTACGGTATTAGCTTTTGTGGTTTCAAAAATTTGCATCAGGCTGTCGAACCTGCCAAGAGCAACGAAAAGTTTTTTTCAAACCAGTTTAATTTACGAAGGATTAAAAAATAGCTACTTTATACATTCTGGAAGACCAGAGGGGAGAAAATGTATTTTCATCAATAATTTTACAATTTTCAAGCGTGGACAAAGTGTTTTTTAGTGCAAAATTTCAACCCAAGCGTCGCTACGTGTCCACAGGTGTCTGATTAATTATCGAGCAACATCAAGCAAGATTACGAGCGACTTCTCATTTGAAAATTACGAGCAAGCTTCTCATTAAGTGGTGAGAAAAGAAAAATGAAAAATTCACTGGAAATTGCAAAAAATAGACAACAATGGTTTTCTTTTCTGTTAAATTGCGCTACGTCTTATCCTCAAAATTATCCGACAATATACATCATTAAATTTAACAGTTGCGCCACTTTTCAAGAAATAACATCTTCTTTTTAGATCGATAGGAAAATTTGCCGCTATCAAATGATCGCACGCCTTGTCTTAAAGAAAAAAAAAACATTTTTGGCTGTAACATTCCAAAAGGTACTACAAAAGACGTCCATGGGAAAGGAACAAAACGTTATTACACGTTCAGTTCAAGCCACTCACGCAAGAACCTTTTTTCCAGGTATTTTCTATAGAATCAGATACGGTTCTCAAAAAATACATGTTTGATGAGGAGGAGGGCAACTTAAACAACATAAGCTTTTGGCGTCTTCCGTTTTAGGTGTATACGAGTCTATGTTTTGCCTCCTCATTTCTACGTTATCGAACGTTTGCGAATTCTTTGGCTAAACTTAAGAAGCTATCGAAATCAATATTTACACAACGGATTCTGTGTTGCTACGGCTTTTCTTTTAAATTCGAAACTAGTTGCCGATAACCCGTGCATTAAAAATTGTGTAACTCGTTATTAGATGTTCGAAATCGTCAGTTCAGGCCCTCGAGCGAAGTAACAGCGAGACCTTCGAGCGACTAATAAAATCGCGTGGTAGGGTTTCTACAAAGTCTAAAATTTTAGTGGCCTAACCTATAGGCCTACACTGGAAGTTGAAGCTGAAACTGTCTGGAAAAGGCTTATATCGTACCCCAAAGTTGGACTTTTGTTTGGCACATAACGAAACATTTAACGTCCCATCAGATTAAAAGGTGAAATTTAAAGCGTGTTTTCAACAAATAGTTTGAAAAGTAGCTCTTCGCACGGCCCCTGAGCTGTGTGATAAAGCAAAGTAACACATTTTGGAGGCAAATGATTACTCGCTCCTCTCTTGTCACGTGATAGCGCAGAGAGCTTCGAAGCATTAAATTCAGGAAAACACTTTCGAGTTGCGATAAAGTTTGGGCTCATGATTCGATTGAAGGGAGTTGCAGGCCGCATTTGTTGTAAATGTATAAATGAATAGTATGTGACCAGTTTAAAGAAAAATGTCATAGTTCCCTATAAAGAAAAAAAAATATTTGGAAAGTTTCAAAACCCAAATTAGATATCACAATATTCTCCACTTACTATATCAGTTTGATCCAGATTTACAGAAAAAATAGTTTGAAAGCAATTCTTAGTGAAATTTTGAACTTAGCTTGGGTTAGGCCAACAAATGGAAAATTGCTTACCATGGTGGTCGGCAACCGTTGGACAGTAAAGCCAGCCTCCCCAAAGAACTGTTACGAAGAGCAAAGGAAGTACAGGAAAAGGACGGCACATCTTTTCTTCTTTTGTAGTCTCTCTGGACTGTTTAATCGCTCACTTTGAATGAGAAGCTCGTCGTATTGCGCTCAACTGTGTCGCATGAGTTGCAACGCCTCAACAGCTAGTGATGTATCGGCTGGCTTACACAGTTTTAATATGTTAACAACGAAGTGTGTTGTCATTCTTTACTTCTTACAAGGAAAGTCTATTACTTCATGATAAAAAATAATCTCTTTATTTTTCATTCTGACAAAGTGATAATAATAAGATGACTTAATGAATATGTGAAAGACATATATGAATTGCGGATAAATGATGAAATGAATGAGATGATCCTCGCATTGTGAAAGCAATTTAAGCAATTGCAATTTTCAGCCTAAAACATTTTTGGAAATATTTAACTTGTATTATGCTTTCTTATATAATAACTGCTAGTATCTTACATGTTTGTAAAATGACCACTTCCCTCTGTTTCCCTTACCCAGCGTTATTATTTTAATGGGAATCAGTGTGTTGACAGGTAAGCAGGCAGTCATTTATCTTAGGATGGTAACGATAAACTGTTAAAGTACAAATAATTTCACCTGGCCTCACTTCAGTCATCCTACTCCACTTCATTCTATCTTCTCGCCTTGCCTTGCCTCGCCTCACACGCACCTCGTCTTACCTCACGGTCACGATTTGCGTAATGCGTTTTTGAAAAACGGTTAGGCTGAATAGTTCTCACTGAAAGTATATTTCGTTTGTTTGTAATTTTTAAAGGAGCAACGTCACATGGATTTCGCAAAATTTTGGACTAAAATGTTCTTTAGTGGTAGGCAACTTAACCCATGAAAAAATTACCTTTGAACATCTAAAGGAAGGTATGACCTAAATTTGCAGATAGAAATCAAACTAAGCATAATATTGATTTTTTGAAGACTCTCAGAAACAACTTGAAAGTTGCCATCCATTTTTGGAAAGTTGCAATCCATTTCCATCAAAGCCATCCGCAGCCAAAGGCGCTTGTTAGCAATTTCAAAGTTCTAATATAGCAATTGTTTATAAAAAATGGCTCATTATTTTACGGTTTCTCCGCCACAAAGATACATTTTGGCTGTTCAAAAATCTGTTAAAATCCGTGACAAAGCCCCTTTCAACGCAAAGGAGACGTATTTGCTTGTAATAAAGCTATGGCCCTGTTTTGTCATTTTGAGCCATAGAGGTAATTATTTTATTGGCTAACATCAAGTTACAAAGCGAGTAATTTGAAAAACGTGATAAAGTAGACTAACCTCAGCCGTGACACAGTCTTTTTAGAGGTTACTATCATTCTAAAATTCCTTCAGTTACTAAATAATTTGAGTCTGCCAGTGCTTTACGACCATACAACATATGTATATTAGTAATAAATAATGAAGATGTTAAATTTTACACTCAGTGAATGAATTGTAAAGATAAATAGAGGATATTACACGGTGGTGAGAAGATGTGAATTTTATGTTCGAGTGGCAGAAACGATATCTCACGAGTGAGCGCAGCGAACGAGTGAGATATCGTTTTTGCCACGAGAACATTAAATTCATATCTTTGAGCCAACGTGTAATGTTCTTTTTATTATATGGAGACCAGATGTAACTGAAATTGCGAATTTTTATTTCATTGTTTTCGAAAAATCGAGCAAGCTTTACAAATCACCGTTCGTCTTCACAGAAAATACAAAGCACCCGTGTTCAGGATATAGAAACACTAACTGAATTCCAATCAAACAAAATACATGAAATACTTGTCAACTAAATAGGTAACAAGTAAGAACTGAAAACATCACTGACTTTGACTTGAATCCGATGCGGCAATGTCGCGTCTTGACGGCCGATGATTTTCAACTGCTTTTTGTTTTCTTCTTTACAACATCTCGCACTTTGTGAAATTCCTTGCGAAGAATTCTCTCTATAAACCTTGAAATCGTCAAGGTTTCCATTATCATGTTCTCGTCCTTGAGTTTTTCGGAAAACTCATTCTTTTTCGTCCCTTAATTAAACAAATTAATCCTGCTTGTCGATGCTTGTTCACAACAAACCTGAACGACACAAGAGACGTTCATTCAACAAAGTAGAAATGGCGCGAATCGTGACGTCAGTGAGCGATATGACACTCGCAAGCGTGTCATACGGAAAATACGCCACTCGGGTCCCGGATGGAGTGGCGTATGGAATCTTCGAGTGGTTTAGTTCCCAGTAAAACACTCTCGTCCATATAATAATATGTTCTTTTGTCACGAGCGTGGGATAGAGAAAAAATATGACTCCCCAACGGGAATCGAGCCCATGACCTCCCAGATACCAGTTGGGTGCTCTAACCACTGAGCTACGAGAGACTCGTAGCTCGGTGGGAAAAAACCGTAGAAAAATTGCCAAGCTCATCACGAGTCTCTCGTAGCTCAGTGGTTAGAGCGCCCAACCGTTACCTGGGAGGCCATAGGTTCAATTCCCGTTGGGGACTCGGAATTTTTCCTTTGTCCCTCGCCTATGACAAATGAACATATCATCTTTAACAAAATGTGTATATTCTTGCCAAGTGAACTGTACAGAATAATCGAGTTTCCTTTCTTATACTCAACACACTTTCAACTGAGATGCATGGGTAGGTAAGGCACACGAATTCTTTTTACTCCCTCGTTGTGTTTTACGCACGAAATCAAACTGCCAATTTTAGTTACCATTTTTTTTACCTCACCCACAGACCACGCACAAGTCTCGTTCTTGGCCAATAATACGGGTTTTCAGTTTTTAACATGAAAATAAAATTCCATTTTGTTTGCAACATACTGAAAAAAACAAACTTCAAATCAGCATTTTGATCCGCCGAGAACTAGATTGTTTACGTGCTGGAATGAACTTTTGTGAGCCATGCAGCTATTTTAAAAACAGTGCCACGCGTGACATATTAAACAGTGCCACGCGTGACATATTAAACAGTGCCACGCGTGACATATTGAATCGTGCCACGCGTGACAGGCGCTGGCCTAATGGTTAGCACGCTTCACTCCGGATCGGCGGTCCGGGTTCGAGCCCTGGCCGGCCTGCGTTGTGTTCTTAGGCAAGACACTTTACTCTCATAGTGACCTGTCTCCACCCAGGTGTATAAAACGGTACCGGCGAAATAATGCTGGGAGTAACCCTGCAATGGTCAAGCATCCCATCCAGGGGGGAGTAGAAATACTCCTAGTCTCTTAATGCTACATAAACCGGGATAAGCTTCCGGGATAGGCTCGACGCGTGACTGTTAGATATGCAATGATGAATGTTTGCTTTGAAATATTTCATTTCCCTTTCACTTTCAGTGGTATTTTTGGTGCGGCGCTTGGGCTCTTTCATTCCTTTCTTTTGAGTACGGAACTTTCTAATTCAATGGGAATTATAAACAGCCTTAATAAGGTGAGTCATTTCAAATAAATGTACAGAAAGCTAGCTGTAATGCAGCCCTATGACGGATCCAGGGGGGCGGGGGGAGGGGGCGGGCCGCCACCTTACTTTTTTTCGGAAATAGCGCATTTTCTTTGAAGTGCCGGAATCATCTTCACAGAATTCAACACTCGTAGTCAAGCGGGCCCCTCCTCAGCTGAAGGTCTGGATCCACTGCTGATAATATCGTGGATATAAGTTCCCCAGTTATAAGCATGCATTGAAACCCTAAAATATTGACAGCAGTGGGCAAGGGGGAAATTTTAAGAAAGAACTTTCCTTTTTGCTTGAAGACAAGTTTCGACAGATTTTGTCACAATTTTATCCTTAGCATTTCAATCAATTCTGAATTGTAATTCAGTATTCAACTCCGTAATTTATTCTGAAACCCATTTAACTATCGAACCGTGCATTCAAAATCAAGAACTGTTGTGTTGTTCGTAAAAATTTCCAACTGTTTTGTATTAATGATGATTTATATCGATGCAAGTTCCTAGGGTAATAGACCTTTGACGCGAGCTTTGCCTGAAAGTTAGAACTCAATACTACAAATGACTTGGAGAAAATTGGCCACACATGTGGCAGTTTTAATTGAATCAATCATCTCTAAGTCATAACAAAATATAGAAAATCTGAACATATTTAACGATAATGTAATCGCGGGGCGCCAAAAAACGCCCCCACACAAATAAAAAGCCATATAAATTAAAAAAGAATACAACCGAATAATCATTAGGAAAATACGACTTATAGTGGGGGAACCCGTTGGTCGGCGATAAGGGATGGTGGAGGGAAAATATTTTCTTGAGCCCTCGACACTTTCATGGCGAGGAATAGAAGGACGAATTAAGCGATTGTTCCTGCTTTTATATAGCACACCCCGCCCTAAAATCTAATTGGTTTAACTTTGTACCTGGTACGAAACCTCCCAACGGATTATCAAATGAACATGCCTCGACATAAACAACATTATGTCTAGACATAATGTTTGTTTTTTTGCCAACGCATGGATTCAGCAGGGCATACATGTTGAGACATCATCGCTTCGTTGACGAACTTTGCTTTTCTCCTTTCCTGTCGTCTTAAAAATATCCTGCTATCGTAAGGAGAAATTAAATGTTGGTCACTCATGGGATCTGTTTACATTCAACAGGTTGTCATATCTTTTCTGTCGCTGTTTCTCTTCGATATCGCTCTTGACACAAGTATGGCTGCGAGGTAACTTATACCCGTGGTATAATTTGGTATTTTCCTTTGATCTGGTGTATGGTAATATGATAATGAATATAAAACAAAGGAAAATACAACACATTTATGATGTGATTCAATTTTATCCGTGGTTCAAATTTTATTTTTAAACTCATTATCGTACATTACAATACCCAAAAACAAAGGAAAATAAAATTTTAACCTGATGGATAAAATTGAACCGCGACATTTACACCATGTAGATCTCTTTACCTTCGTTGTCTGCTATTCTGTTTTTTTTTTCTTTTAAATTTGGAGCATTTCGTCTTTGGAATTAAAGGAATGATTCTCCATAGAACATAACATTAACTTGCATTTCAATGCAGGAGGCTAAAGAGGTTAAAAGAAAGACACTATCCTCGTATTATTTTACAATCATTTTAATTATGTGATTTATATACAGTGACGATAACAAAAATCGTCACAGTTTCACACCAACTTTATAATAGGAAAGGTGCTTAATTTGCTTTAGGCTATCTTTGACTACGAACATCTTTTTCTCTTTGAATAATACGCGTTGTTTTTCCTTTTTATTTTTTCAGTATATTCGTGGCTCTCAGCAGTGGAGCACTCTACTCATACACAGCCACTGTTCATAAAGAAGCTGAACAGCGCAATTCACATCCAATACATGACAGCTAGTTACAGTCCACTCGAGAGAAACTGTTTAAAATAATTATTACTATTACATTAGATGCATAATTTATTTATTGTACTGAACACTGGACAGAGAAACCTATTTTCTTTAGCGTGAAGCAATCTTTGAACGTACGCAATAAGGCAACTAAAATACTTTAAACTTGGACTGCGGCGAAGCAAATGGTACAGCGAAATAAAGATCATTCCAGAAAAGAGCAAAACATCTGAAGATATTTCTTTCATTCTGAAATATTTCCAGTGGGATGTACGGTTCCATCTGATCCCATCGGAGCAATCAGTTTTCCATAAAAGTGGAAAGCGTGCGAGGTTACCTGTTACCGTGTGGGACTAAGTACCTTGTTATGTCTTCAAGGGAAGGGTGAGGGTGAATATTCCTAAATGTTATTTATGAGGAAATTTTATTTAGTTGCGGGGGTTATCGAGGTTATTCTTGGGAAGTAACCGCCCCAAATCTCCTCCCCCAGGGATTATTTAACAAGCCTAGAAATGTGTGCGAATAGGAATACAGAATGATAGCATTTCCCGAAAGATTGACAATAAATTTTGAGAACAGCTTTTGTTTTCACGATAACAGATTAATAGAAAACTAGCAACACTTTTTTGCAAATCACTCAAAGCAAGCACGTTTTCACATATTTTCCGTGTCCAGATCTTTTTTTTACATTTCTCTTCATCACACTTTGTAATGAAATACGCAGTCGTATCTAGGAAAAACCTGATGTTATTCAATCTCAGCGCCTGAAACCGGCAGTTTGCTTCTCTTGCAATAATGTCTGATAAGTTTTCGGGGATATTCAATTCTGGTCACTTGACTTTGCTAACTATGGTTGCGTGACTTGAAAGTGTTAATTAAAAGGAGTTTTTAATAATGTAACAAACTCGACTAACGACCTTGTGTAGAGAATAATTTTGCGGATCTAAAGCAAAATTAGTATCACCCAACTAGTGGACTAATGCAAATCCTGCATTTTGATTGGCTACGCTACTAGAGGACTATTAGTAATAGTCATCGAGTGGCGAAATTCGTGACGCTTTCTTTCGTTTTATTCCCAAATGAATCTTTTTTCAACTTGCATTTGCTAACTTTATTATTTCTTTTTCTGTCCGACTAGTTGGGTGATACTAAAACAATTAGACCCATTCGGCTTCGCCTCATGGGCTATTGACCCGTAGCCCTTGTTTGCTTTAGTCAGTGCTACAGTAGCGGAGATCACAGCCCGGTGTACCATTGAAGTAATAGACATAGAAAGAGCCACAGTTTCTCACTTCAATGTTTCTGTTGTAGTAACAACAGTTTGAAATCCAGTGAAAGCAGACCTGCCTGGTTACTTTGCCGTCAGCGACTGTAGGATGTGTACCATTTAACCAGCCGGGTACATCAGTGTTACACCTGTATTTAGGTGTACATGAAGAAGCCATTCTAGTGCCTGCAGCTCCTTGGAAGCGATACCAGCCATTGAGGTTCTTGTCACACAACCTGATGCTTTTATTGTACGTGGTTTTCCGGTCGGCCTCGGTCAGACTTGAGTAGCTTGTACATTCTACAGCTGGAATTAAATGTTTGTAATTATTTGTTCAGTTAATGTAACTTGAAAATAATGTATCTACACTTTGGTCAACTCTAAGCATAAAATAAATTTTATAAGGGTTGTGTATCAAAATATAACAACCCTCTACATAATACTCTATACAATTTTAAGCCATTCAGTGGTAATAATGCTCTTGTATTATGGAAAGAATCAGCGTTCCAAAGTTAAGACGTAGATTTAAAGTACAGTTTTGCAGTAGTTTTGAACTGTAATGCTCCCATAAAATCATAAAAGGCGAACTTGCTGTGTTGGTATTGATTAGTTGTTGTTTGCTATATTTTTATATCTGGAAATCCCGAGTTTCTTATTGCTGTAATTTATGAAAAAAGTGATAATATTTTCTGATAAAATTCAGAAGCCAGGCCACCAGCCCTGCGAGCAGAGTCATTAACGGCTGAGTTAGCCGGGAGTAGCTTGGCATATGAGGTGCCAGTCTTGAAATTTTTGACTTCTTGTGTACATTGTATTAATTTATTTGGCAGTATACATCTAGTTACTGTTGAGATAAAACTCATATACGGTATCAGTTACATTCGGCTTTAAAATAAACCATATTTAACATTAGTTTTGAACTGCAATGCCTCGTTCCCATCATGAAAGGCGAGCTTGTATTGTTGACAAATCCCTAAAAAACCACAAGGCACCTGGCAAAGACCGCCTCAATGCTGAGCTGTTCAAGGCAGACGCTGTGACCACTGCAAATATCTTACAACCACTTTTTAACACCATATGGGACAGAAGGAAAATGCCTGATGACTGGAATCAGGGTATCATTATCAAGATACCAAAGAAAGGAGCTCTCTCTGAATGTAGCAACTGGCGTGGCATTACACTATTATCCACCCCTAGCAAGATCTTAGCGAAAGTCATCATGAAGCGCCTATCACTGGCTGTGGACGATAAACTCCGCAAGGAACAGGCCGGTTTCAGGAGAGGAAGGGGTTGTATCGATCATATTTTCACGCTGAGAAATATTATTGAACAGAGTACTGAATGGCAGCGAACTCTCTATGTCAACTTTGTAGACTTTGCCAAAGCCTTCGACAGTGTGCACCGGCACAGCCTCTGGAAGATATTACGAGCGTATGGAATCCCCTCCCACCTTGCTGAGATCATCAAAAGCTTCTATGACAACTTTACCTGCTGTGTTGGTGATGGTGACATCTTATTTGAAGTTCACACTGGTGTCAGACAGGGGTGTGTCATGTCCACATTGCTTTTCAACCTTGTTGTGGACTGGATCATGCATCGCACCACTGAGGACCAGATCAGGGGCATCAGATGGACGCCTTTCTCTTACTTGGAAGACCTGGATTACGCTGATGATCTAGCCTTACTATCACACACCCACACGCACATTCAAGAGAAGACGCAACGCCTCAACACCTTTGCTAAGCAAGTTGGCCTTAACATCAGCAGCAAGAAGACTGAAATTATGGCGCTGAACACCACCAACACGCGACCAGTCCAGATTGATAATGAAGAACTTCCATACACAGACAGATTTACCTATCTCGGCAGCATCATCAGTAGAGATGGAGGAACTGACCTGGACATCCAGAGCCGTCTCAACAAGGCTAGGAACTCGCTCAACATGATGAATAAGGTATGGCGCTGCTCCACTTACAGTACTTGTACCAAGCTGAAGCTCTATCACAGCTGCGTCCTCACAACCCTTCTGTATGGTTCAGAATGTTGGCGTTTAACGGAGAAGGATCTAACAAAACTCTCCACATTTCACACCAAGAGCCTTCGGCGTATTTTACGCATCTTTTGGCCTAATGTAATCTCAAATAAAGACCTCTTTGAACGGTGTGGAACTGAACCAATGGCTACCATCCTGATGAGGAGACGCTGGAGGTGGATTGGCCACGTCACTCGCCAAGAAGCCTCCATTGCAAGAACCGCTATGCACTGGACGCCAGAAGGAAAACGAAAGAGAGGTCGCCCCAAGATCACATGGCGACGGACGATTGAGAAAGAAATAAAGGAGATGGGGAAGACCTGGGAGGGCATCAAGTTCATGGCAAGGGACCGCCAGATGTGGAGAGAACACGTTGCTGCCCTACATGCCACTTAGGCGTAAAGGGCATGAGTGAGTGAGTGAGTATTGTTGACATTAAAAAATGGGGCATCAATTATTATTGGCAATATTTTTGTTTTTTCAGGAAATCGTTTGTTATGGTTGTTATTAATAGAGAAAGTAAAGTGATAGCACTTTCAGGTCTAATTCAGAAGCGAATTAGCGAGGCTCACCGGCCCTCCTAGCAGAGCTTCTTACTTTCCCAAGAAGAAAAAGAGGTCCTTTCCTTCTCGTGGAGTTACAAAAGGCTGCCCATGCATGGTGTAGCTGGGTACATTTTGTTTTGTAATCTTCAAAGTTTCGCTTTTCTTGTCCGCATCATATCAATTTTCTAATGGCGAGCAACGTTCCATTGAGGATAAAAATCGTTTATAGCATTAGTTGCAGTTTGGTCGGTAAACGCTGAAATTGCAGTCAGGAATATTCATAACACAAATATTTGTCTGTCGCTGACTAATATCAAACGTTTTAAACAACGTTTTGAACTCTTAAAAAGACGTTTCGGCCGAGAATCTTCGGCCTTCATTGCTCGATTGAATAGTCGCCAAAGAGAAAGGCTAGGCTGAATTTTAAAAATGATGCTCTAGAATCAGAAAATTTGTCAAGTGGAAGAAAATAGAGCGTGACATTTCATTGAGGTATGTTATATTTACCAGCGCAACTGGCTCCATTTCCAGTGAAAGCACGTTTGCAAGAACAATTGAATGATCATTCGGTATTGTTACAAGAGGCATGGACACTATAGTTGTCTGTTATCTCTTTTTTTCTCTCTTTTCTTATCCAAAATGATTTTTCGACTTTTTGTGGCACTCTGGTATAAATTAAAATTAAATTATGGCAAACAGGTCTCGGAGGATGGGTCTCGGAGGATGGGTGATAATAAGTCATCTTAAAAAATTACAGAAAATTGCACTTCATAAATAAACGCCAGGCCCCGATTAAACGCCAGCTTCAAATAAACGCCGGGGCCACAAGGCAAATTTTGAAATAAACACCGGGGGCGTTTAATTGAGAAAATACGGTATATTGCTTTTCTAAAAATGCACCAAACAAATTGTTCACAAGGATTATTTTGTTCTATAATTTTGAGGCCGGGCTTTGTATGGAATGTCCTAATATGTAGATTTAGGCAGGCCTAAAAGCGGAGCTCCCATTTATTACTTTTTTTTTTGCTCAATTTAATTACAGGGTTACCAAATAAGTAGCCACACTATTTCTAAGCTTATACAGTGGCCCATAAGGGTTCAAAAGAAATTAATTTTCAATCTCTCAAGTTAAACTTAATATCTTTCATGTAAAAACTTCTCATGGTTTTGTTGACGAAGGCGATGTCAATATATTTCGAGGTTAATCCTTCTAAATTTTTGCCTGTGACGGGTTCTAAAATTAAAATTGACGAGTGCACTTTATAGTAAAACTTTATACAACGTTTACTATACACTATGTTAACAAACCTTTATGACTTATTCAATGTAAAAAGGACCTTGGTCTTGCTTTGATTTACTCCAAAGCAGTTAGGGCATAAAAAAAACAACTCAAGGCAAAAACAAAAATACAGAAAAACAAACTAAGTAAACTCGCTGCTAAACACAGTAAACAAAATGAACTCACGCTACGGCAAACAAAACTCACGGCGGAAAACAAACTCTGCAAATTGATGGTGCCGGTTTTGTAAGTCATTTTAAAGCAGATTTTGTGTAAGAATCGGTTAGAATTGTGGCAGTTTGTGATTTGGAAAGTGGTGCACGCTAAGTAAACTTACAATGTCGTTTTGACTGTTTTTAACCGTGTTCTTTTCGTTGCAGTTTGGTTGCAAGATTAACTTATTCTGTTTTACCTTACGCCTTGCTAAAAACCTTAGAGAATTTTATGCAGAGAACTGATTCAATTTTCTTCATTTCTGGTAAGCAAATATGCGGAAGGTTAAGTCTGAACTTGCTCAGCCAAGCACAGGTAACTCGCAACGAAATCGGCGAAATATTGGTTTACGATTTCAACACCCTCGCTGATAAGAGAAACAAAACAAATGCAAGCGAGTATAAAAAAAGAGCGGTTGGATAATAGATCGCTTAAATATATATTGGTGTGCAGTATCGCTGAGTGGTTTTACTCGGTTTTGTTTCGCAGGATTTTTTCTGTACGTGTAGTAATTTATAAAGCGAAATCGTGATTTTGATCCGTGAAACTTAATAATTTGATATTGTTATTAAAATCCAATCATGGTCAATCATGAGCATCACAGTTAACTCCACTAACTAAGGCACAAAACAATTAACCTAAACGAAATATTTAATAAACAATGTCTGTATAAAATGTACAAACATGAACAGGTTTGTAAGCAACATTATAATTACGGGAAGATCTGAAAACCGACACTACTTCAAAAAATGAAGTATAGTATAAACACATTCTCACAATAAAATCAAACTTATGCTTAGTGCATATATACATTTACGTTTGTTACCTCAAGTTTGGAGAAGGCTTGTAAATTCTGCAGGGCAAAAATTTCAAACCAGCACAATAATATCGGAAACGAAAACGCCACTCGTTGTACGTCTTACTCCAACACCAGCGACATATAAGTTACATGTTTTGAATTATCAGCGAAGATTGATCTCTCCTTTCCTTTCGGTGTAGCTGTTAACAGTCTTTTATCCATCACTTAGTGAACTTCACCGGCTATGAGCTCACTTTTATTTTAGCTCAATGTCAGCTCAATTAATTCTTCAGCCTTGGTTAGCCGCAGGGCTTCAACTCTCGGTGTAGATGAGTAAATAGAGTGAGAAATATTCACGAATGTTTTCCAGCATGCTTTGACCTTTCTTCGCGTCTTTCATTCAGGTTAAAAAGTGAACAACGTACCAACTATTTGCTGCCTTTTCATACAACCGCTTCGTTTAAGTTGAAATGAAATGTCTAGATCATGAGAAAACATGAGGAAAGAAAAAAACGCTGAAGTAATACAGTGTTCTTACAAGTTTCTATGACATTTAAGTTAACTCTCAACAAACCAAAAAATGTGTTTGTGTTACTTTTGCGTAAGAAGGACTCCGAATCAAGGACAAAGATAAACTCGTCCCCAGGCCTAATCCGTGCGTACGTACGTACGGCGACCACCAACCGATGGATTTACCAATTTCTATGGGTATGGAGCTCCGCTACTAGTTAACTTTGGATTGATTTAACTGTCCAAATAAAAAGGCCTCTGAAAAGTCCCTGAAATGTTATATCTCAATTCAGTGTAGTGAAAAAAGTTCTGTTCGATCGCATAGCCGCCGAAGCAAGCAGTTAGGCTAAGGTGCTGGCTCTGGAATCAATCAACATGATTGCTGTTAGAAAATTTGTCTGATTGAATAAAATAGGTATTTCATTCAGGTATGTTATATTTACCAGCGCAACTGGTTCCATTCCCGTAGAACTCAGGCTTCCAAGAACAATTGATTGGTGTTATTACAGATTGCATTCAGGCTGCCGTTGTCTGTTTCAAGGCATACTCATCGATATTTAAACAAAGATGATGAATTATAAACGAATACTAACTTGCTTTAAAATTGATGTTCTTAGAAGACACCTCAGCAAATCAAAGAGAACGTTCTAGACAAATTGCTTTTTAAGGTTGTCCTAAAGTTAAAGAGTGTTAAAACGAGACGTGTATGGATCACTTTTCACAGGAAATGAAACAGTTTTTTCACGCTTCTCTGGAAAAAAATAAATCTTGTACGATAATTTTACTCGTTACCTTTTTCGCAATTTTCTCCCGTGTAACCAGCTTGACATTCACAGAGATATTGTTTGTCTGTAAATCCGTTCAGGCAAGTCGAATCATGAAGACATGGGTTACCCATGACAAGACATGAGATTGGTGACAAGACACGCGAAAGACATGAAATAGGAGACAAGACACGAGACAAGTCACGAGGCACGAAACACAAGACAAGACACAAGACATTAGACACGAGACATGAGACACCTGACACGTGACAAGCCAAGGCATGAGGCTCGGGCCAAAACACGAAACGTGGGAAAAGACTCTAGACAAGTCAAAACATGAGACAAGACACGAAACACGAGACAAGTCACAAGACACGAGACATGAGAAACGAGACAAAACAAAGCACGAGGCACGGGCCAAGACAAGGGATGAAAGAGGAATCACGAGATGCGAAAAAGACACTAGACAAAACATGAGACAAGACACGAAACACGTCACGAGAGACGAAACACGAGACAAGACACGAGAAACGAGACATGTGACACTAGACACGAGAGAAGACAAGACAAGACAAGGCACGTGTCAAGACACGTGATGGGAGACAAGACAGGAGACGCTGAGAAGACAACACCGAGACACCATGCACGCGACAGAAAATCAGACAAAAGTCAGGCGTGCCACTACCCTAAAACACAAAAACCATATTCTGAAAAAATACAAAAGATAAGAAAGTATGCGGTGTGAAATCAACATGGGAAATCAATGTACAAAAATGGTAATCATGACTTAAAACTTTCAATACGTACCAGTGCAGGTATTCCCGTCGTCCTGAAATCCATCTTTGCATTTGCATTTATATATTCCCCCGTCGCTGATACACAGAGCATTGCCATCACATGTGTTACCCTTCATAGTACACGCGTCTATTTCTAAAGAAATAAAGGAATAATAGTCTTAATAGACTGGCTTTACTGGGCATAAGCACAAGCGCAAACAAAAACATAAGCAATAACGTATGGCAAACAGAACATAATCAGTTTTTCTTATGCTATCCTTATTACGAATAAGCATTAGGATAAGCACAATAAAACGAAATTGTTCGTTCTGCTTGTGCTTATTCTTATGCTTTCCTAGTGAGGAGAGAATATTAAGAAGAATGAATGTGTACGTCGGCTGCTTTTCACTGGGCATAAGTACAAGCATGTCTGAGCATAAACACAAACAGAAGCATAACAATAACCGCATTTTTAGAAGAACGAACAAATTTATTCTTCATATGCTGTTCCCACCAAGATTATGCATCAGCACAAGGAAACAAAATTGTTCCTTCAGCTGCTTAATTGTGCTTATGCCGAGTGGAAGCCAGCATTTACTTACCAGTGAAACGCTACTTAACCGAACTGTTTAATACCTGGCATGCATATAGCCATATTGGCTACGCGGGAAAAGTTTCTCTCCAGCAACTGCGTTTCTAAAAGGAACTGATAACATTTACTGCGAAAAAAGTTCTTAGCTACCACTCTAAAAATTACAAAGCTTAGCTCCGCCCATCGAAAATGGCATTAAAAGATTGAGGTTGAACTAGCAAGTACACCAAAATTGATCTTACAATTGACAGCCATTGCTGCCAGTTGCTGGTAAGAGACTTTGACACTTAATTGTGCTTATGCCGAGTGGAAGCCAGCATTTACTTACCAGTGAAATGCTACTTAACCGAACTGTTTAATACCTGGCATGCATATAGCCATATTGGCTACGCGGGACAAGTTTCTCTCCAGCAACTGCGTTTCTAAAAGGAACTGATAACATTTACTGCGAAAAAAGTTCTTAGCTACCACTCTAAAAATTACAAAGCTTAGCTCCGCCCATCGAAAATGGCATTAAAAGATTAAGGTTGAACTAGCAAGTACACCAAAATTGATCTTACAATTGACAGCCATTGCTGCCAGTTGCTGTTAAGAGACTTTGACACTTACGAAAGTCCAGTTGAAGTGTGACACAGAAACAAAATAAATTTGCGTTACGCTCACCTGTTTCGCAGTGTTCTCCTGTATAACCAGCCTGGCACAGGCAAATGTATCTCTTGTCTGTGAATCCGTTCAGACATGTGGCATTATGAAGGCATGGGTAACTGGTGCATGGGTCCTGATGAGAAGAAAGAAATTATTTTCAGTATATTCTTTTTACTTAACTCGTTAAAATCGAAATTAACACCAGCACTCAAGATGCCATTGACAGCGAGATGCTATTTCTTACCTTAGTGACCCAATAAAGAAATCCTTCTTGTGGTTTAAGATCTTCGGGGTGTCGTATGTGGTCAGAATTGCTTAGTTGGCACAACCTGGCACCATCGCTTGCTGGCGGGCCGATGTTGATAGACACACATGTACTCTCATAGAGGCACATGACTCTACACTCCAAAAGTACTTCATCAGGTTCCATGTTTATAGAGATGTTTTCAATCACGTGGCCTTGCAGAGCAATTCCATCAACTGGTTTAGCAAACCTGAGATTACGGCAACCAAGACCTGCAAACAATGGAGGACAGTTGATATTCTAGTTCATAACAACATCATTATCATGAAGACACCTTATAAGAGGTATGTAAAACACATTCTAAGTTCGCACTATTCCAACGAGTTTGTGACCAATTTGGCTGAAATAAAGTTTATTGCTGTTGCAGTTTTCATGGTATTGTGTTGCACTCTCTGGAGGATTACATCGCAATTTGACAAAAACAATTATCCAAATTTCATTAAATTCCCCTCAGCAAGTATATAAAGTATTGATAAAACAGTGACACGGGAATTTTTAAAATTCAGACAAGTGACAAGACCCCCTCCCCAGCAGTGTCTCTTTACCCCCTCCCCTGAAAAGTATAATCAAACTCATACACCAACAGTGTTACAAGGAAGGAGGGTGTCGATAGACTCCTCCCCCCCCCCCCCCCCCCCCCTGTTTTTGCAAAT
This sequence comes from Meandrina meandrites, assembly GCA_963693305.1. Taxonomy (NCBI): domain Eukaryota; kingdom Metazoa; phylum Cnidaria; class Anthozoa; order Scleractinia; family Meandrinidae; genus Meandrina; species Meandrina meandrites. The sequence goes on along the minus strand of OY855907.1, from coordinate 14,431,478 downwards.
GATGCTAGATCGAATCGAATGTTTACTCATAAAAAGCTTTAAGGTTCTTCGCAACAATTTGCATACAGAAACTTTGAACTTAGCTAATAGGTACGTACAAACAGTTTACTCACCATGGTTGTCAGCAACCACGGCACAGCGAGGCCCACCTTCCCAAAGAACAAATATCAAAAGCAAAGACAGGGCTTGAAACGACTGACAGCCTTTCATTTCTTGAAGCCTTGTTAGCAGAGCAGAATCGCTTATTTACAGCGAATGGTCATTTAAAGAAGTATTTAGTTCAAAGCACAACTCTACTCTGAGGCGAAAGTTGTAATTCACCAGTGATCAGTGATGTATGACGCCCACACTTGTTTATCTATAAAACCAAATAAAGAATGACAACGGTAGTCTTATATTTTTAACAGATAAATGCATAAGTCTTTATTAAATTCATGTAACGCCTGAATGTGAGAAATAAAATACAATCGAAACCCTATTAAGCGGCCACCCCCTATTAAGCGGCCAGTTATTAAAGTCCCGAATCTGTTGTCAGTATAATACTGTAAATAAAGCCCCTTTTAAACGGCCACCTCTATTTAGCCGCGGCGCGGCCACCTTTTGACCGTCCCGATGAGCGTTCTTCTATTGTTTTTGCTCCTATTTAGTGGCCAGCAACAATGTTATATGCAATGTTTGGCTTTGTTTCAAACAAGGTCGGACAGACAAGAGTCCAGAAAAGAAAGTGATGGCTGATAAAATCATTCAAACACAAGATTGTTGTCGTCTTTATGTGCTTCCGTAATTCCTTTTTACGCTATTTTGTATTAAAATAACGTGGCCTTTCTGAAAGCCTGATTCTAATTTCTAACGAGCTCCCTATTAATCGGCCAGTTTCCATTTCCCCGATGCATGGTGGCTGATTAATAGGGGTCTACTGTAATGACAATATCACCAGCTCGCATCTACAATTGCTGATTGAAAAAATACACATTTTTACACAAAATCTTCGGATTTTAAACAGTTTTTGAAGAGCGAACAAAAACGGAGCAGCTAAAAGTGAAAATGACGGACATTTTTCTGACAGAAAAATGCAAACTACTTTAGCCATACCGTATGCTAACATGAACACATTTTTCTCGGTGGCACCTTCAAATTTGTGTTCCTCGACTTCCTTTTCTTTGTGTTTCTAGTAAACAATTTCCGGGTGAAAAGCTGGTCAAAATTTAATATCTTATACTCTTCGGGGCAAGGAAAATCTAGAATGTGAATTTCAACAACACAAGAAAAGGAAATTTAACAAAAGTACAGTCTAAAAAGGAACAAATACACACAGCCATTAAAATTAAATTAGGTAATGTTTTTCTGTCGGTTTGTTTATGTACTCGAGCAGACATCAAAGCTGACTAGAGCTTATACGATCCGCCAAAAACCGCAAATATAATTAAAAGTATGTTAAACAGAACTTGAGTCCTGATTCCCAATTGGATGGTCCTACATCTGTCTTTGAAGGTTATGCCAAGTTGATCGACAGGCCAGGTGAATGCTATGGTTTTTAAAACAACAGTAGAAAAAAGACTATGCCCATAACGGAAGAATTGAAAATGAAAATATCAGGAAAATTAGATATTCTCTCATAGCCATATTCGCATTTAACATTTAAACCTGAATGAATGTCAGCGCATTGGCAGTAAATTACCGAGCAGGGTGTTGAACAACAGATGTTCAGTTATCCAAACAGTTATGTCCTTTCACAAATATTTATGAAAGTTAAAAGCCTCTATTTCTTGCATATTCCTCACAAAGGTGCATGAAAAAGTATTCAATCAGGAAGTTCTTTACTGCATCTCAAGAAGGAACCTTGTAGTTACTTGAAAAAACATGAGGGTTTTAGCCAGAATTTAGCCAAAATAAAACTTTAAAAACGTCATAAAACTGAATGAAAAACAACCACTTAAAACAATAAAGGGACATTTCAATGACACACCAAATCGGGGTGGACAAAAATTGGCGAAGATTAAAACACGCTTTCTTGAAAACAAAGAAAATGTAAGGTTGAACACTATTTAATCTCGTTTGTTTTCAACTTTTAATTATAACGCCCGAGAGGCACATTTGTTTGTAATGAAGCTATAGTTTGTCATTTAGATCTTCTTGTTTTTAATTTTCATAGCGTAATAAAATAGACCAAACGGCCGTGATACAGCCACTTTAAAATACATTAGATTCTCTGCCAAAAACATTTTCAAGCCATAAATGAACACATCCGTAATAACCACAATAAAGGCATATCGTAAACATTAAATGAAAGTTATAAGACTTTTACACAAGTGAACGTTTCATTTTCGAAGAAAATAAATTAAATTCCAGCTATTGGCAAATTTTAAGGGCTTTGAAACTAATCTTTTAAACGCCTTATGTGCCATAGGGCACTAGGAAGACAAAGCTACTAACTGATTGGCAAATTCCTTACAAAGGCGAAAATATATTTATTGAATAAAAATACAATTATTTTTTTAACTACATTTTGAAGGGAACCGTTTGTCCATATTTGTTTGTTAGGAGAATAAAAACAATTTTGCGAATTCTTAAAATTGGATTAATTCTCTTCAAGATATCTTCGCGCAATAAATAAATGCACCTGTAAACTGATCTTTTGGTAGGTAGTAATGCTGTTACATAAATATTGAGTGAAAGTTAAAAGCCTTTAACATGGCCGAAAATTTTGTTTAAAGAAAATTCTATTCCAGCAATTCAGGCGCTCAGGTCGATTTTTACAGGCGCCTTTTTCTAAGTAGGTTAACGCGCGTAAATTAATTTAATGGCTTTCACGCGTAAAATAAAACTGAGAAAAGATATAAGGACGTTTGACGTCTGCGGAAAAAGTTGAATGTGGTTTAAATTTTTTCCTTGTTCGTCTGGATTAGCAAATACCATTTGAACCTCACTAGTTTGATAAAAGCAAAAACTAAGCATGAGGGTACATAGAGTAACAATAAAATGAAGCCAGAAGCACCTAATTTCAAAATCGAAAAGATCAGAAAATAACCATTTTAAACATTTACTAATTAATCAGGTAGGCGTAATTAATACCACATTAGCCAAGCAGCGTCTAATGAAAGCCCGCCAAATAAACAAACGATAAACATCGATCTAAATAGCGATATCATGCATTTTATGTTGAAAAGAGTCTTTCAATACCCGACCAATATTTCTGGTATCAGTATTGGAGTAACAAAAAAGCTGAAGTACCTCTCACGTTGGAGGAGTCTGAAATTTGAACGGTCCGCTGTCTTCTTCTTCTTCGACGTCTGGTAAGATATGAGTCAAACTGGAAACAAACAAAAGCTAATAATTTAAGACATTAAAACATCGGAAAAGTCCACTTGAAATTGAACGAATGCAGAAATATGAAGCAAAACTTAACATACCTTAGAAAGTTTGCGAAAAAGCGGTTATCAGAAACTTGTGAGAAATAACACTCAAGAAAAAGGATAATTAAAACTCTTACTTGAAAAGAGAGGTGCAAGAAATAGGCAACATCTGCATGGTGAATGCATATTGGGTTGTCTAAATAAGCCAATCAGGTTTGAGAACACGACACTTTTCAAAATTACAATTAGCAGATGACAACATATGCAGCTGAGGTGGGAGGAACGTTAAAATATTGGAGCACGTAGATAAAGCTAACAGACAGTTAAGACCTCCATTAAAATGTTATGAATGCGTATTGAGTTGTCTAAATTAGACAGTCAGGTTTGAAAAACAACACTGCCCAAAAGAGCAAACAAGAATAATAATCTATGTAGGGTTTTCAGTTATTAGAGGTTACCTTGTAACTTGTCCTATTACACCCCTTGTAATTCAAAATTAGCCGTATATATAAAAGTGCGTCAAGGTAAAGGCAAAACGTATTAAACTCATGTTTTGACAAATCAAGTTCTTGTGAGAGAGATACTGGACCCTATGGCATTCCCGATCCTCGCTCAAAGAGAGCTTAGCAAACACCATCACGATGCCAATGTAACTGTCAATCATATTATTGCAGTGAAATATATTTGTATTATTCATGAGGTTAACGTATACCTTTAGGGGTGTCTTCACGCGAACTAAAAGAGTTAGTGCTTTCGGATTGCACAATTCAACCCTGCAGCAAGTTATAGGTAACAAGAAGGTTAACGAAGCTTAAAACTGCGCGGTGAAAGTCGAACTGCGTATTTGCTCAGAAAAATAAATAACTGCCTTATTTACTGGATTAAACGCCGCAGTGTTTATTTTCAGAAATAACACTAAAAAAAATGAAAAATGTTCAAAAATTTCCAGCGTATCCGATGTAGCGTTTATTCCAGGGGGGTTTTTACTTTAAAATCATATTTCTTTAATCACTCACACCAATTCTGAAGCGAGAGCTTGATGGAAGAGCTGTAAAGTATTATACAGGAAAATAAATTTCCAGCGATTGTGTAGATAACTGAGTTATACAATACTTCTGTGTTTTTTTTTTATAATGTTCGAATAAACGCCGCATTCTTCTTTTTCTAAGGGTTTCAATTGATCTGAACTTTCTAACCCTAACCTCAACCCTAACTCTAACACTAACCGCTAAGGGACTGTGCAATAATTATTAGGAGGAGGGGAGGGGGAGGGGGGGGGGGGGGGGCGAAAAATGAGACCTGCAAGAAGAAATATATAGAGGATAATACATGGTTTCGCGGAGATATGAAATTTATCTTCGAGTGTTCAAATCGAAAAGTTCCCTTTAAGTGGTTATTATTTTTTTATTTATATTTTTTTATTCATATCGGATTTGAACACGAGAAGATAAATTTCACATCTCCAAGAAACCATGTATTATTCTTTTTATTATATAAACCTACTAATTACGATGTTTTTGACGATTTTCCGAAGATTTCCGACTATTTCTGAAGATTTCCGAAAATTTTCAAAATGTTGTCCGAAGGTTGTACGAATGTTTCCGAACATTTTCCGAGAATTTCAGAAGTTTTCCGAAGATTGCCGAAGATTGCCGAGGAAGATCCGAAGATTTTTCGACTTAATATCGATTTACTTTGGCTCATTCAGCATTGGAACATGGCAAACTCTGCAAGCTGATTGGTCAAGAATGATATCACACATGTGTGGATATCATTTTTATCCACACATGTGGGATACCATTTTTCTCGATTTGCTACCACTCGCTAAAGCACTGCAGTTTATATAATAAAATTTATTAATAATAAAAAAATATAAATAAAAAAATAATAACCACTTAAAGGGAACTTTTCAATAACACAGCAAATACAAAAGAAGGTACGGATGGAAAAAAAGTTAAAGAAGATCAAAACGGAATGCGAAATGCGTTTTTAAACAGCTGTTATAGGCTGAACAGTTTTCAAAGTTGATCTCGTTTGTTTGTAACTTTTAATAATATCGCCTGATGGGAGACATATAAATCACACAAACAATTTGCTTTATACCATATGCCGGATTTCATCCCACCATATGGCGGACCATGTCCAACCCACGATCCAGTCCACCGTGGGTCTGTTGTGTCAGACCTCTTCTCGCCCTTGTGATAGACGAGTATGTCTGTAGAACGACATTGCACTTGTACCCACAGAGAGAGGGTACTGCCAAAGGCATTCCGGCTCTCTGTAAAGACGGATGGATGTATCCGGGAAGGCGAGCCCATGGCCCGTAAACTTTTGTGGGTTTTGTCATTTAATTAGGGAGTTTCCTTATTTTTAAATATAAACATTCCTTTAGAAAAATAACTAAAGAATTTTAAAAAAGAACAACAGGTTACTGCCACATAAACCATATAGTCTTTCATTTGCATAGATGACTTTCTGTGTCTTCGGCTCTCTTGTTTGTTCGGTTTGTTTGCTCAGGCACTCAGGTGCTTATGCACCTGTCTGGCTGTTCACCTTTCCGTTTATTCAGTTTGCCGATGGTGCGGATTGCGTCTGTATTTTTACACAAACATAATTGTACGTATAGACTATACCTTACCACTTTTGTTAAACCCTTTAGTCAATCAGTCGTGTGGGTGGCTCTCTGTCCTCTCAGCCTTCGTCTGCTCGGTCAGTTTTTGCAGACCCTCATGTGCTTGTGCACATTTTGGGCTGTTCATTCGGCCGTTCATTCGGATCGTTGTTGGTGCAGTGTGCATCCGTTACTTACATAAACAAAAAAGTATTCCGAAACAGTTAAACCTGCAAACAGTGTTCTGAAACAGTTAAACTTGTAAACAGTTAAACGTCTTGTTTCAACTATTTTAAACGGTTCGCCTTAACGAACCAAAAAAGCCTTAACTTTTAGCTTTTTAACCGCTAGCTAAACTATGCAAATGAAAACTTTTTTAGTACCCAGGTTGCGCGCGCTTAACGCGTGCACCCGTTTAAATAAAAGTACGCGCGTGCATATAGTCGTCGCGAGCCATCAAGTAAAAAACGACCAAATAATTTTACTCCGTGTCAGGCGCTCATTTTTCCGATGGTAAGTTCAGCATTTTGCCTTTTACTAAAGTTTTAAATAAGCTAACTTCATGCTGAAAACATTGGTTAAGAAACAGCTGCAAAAACTTGTTTGGATTGCGACAAATTTTGCTTAAACGTTTTCTCACCACTAAATGTCAAAGCACGATCAACGAACTTTAACTTTTAGCATTATACTTTTATCGTTTCATAAACCATTTTAAATGCTTAATCGTTATAGATTGATAGCAGCAAGCTCAGGCACGTTGGGCCAGCTGTGGTACCACAGTTTGAAACGTGCGTTTAGAGAGATTCACCCTAACTTGGCTTTTAGTAAGAAATACGTTACAGTACGGACAAAGATCAATGTAACGTCTTCCCGCGCGCGCTTACCCTGACTACTCGCGTGCTTCTCGCTAAAAATCATCTCTCTAACAGGTCTGTCACTGTGCCCCTGATGAGAATGGCAGACTTTCTGAGCAGGCAAAAATATTTTCTATCAATCTACTTCGATTCAAGAAAACTTATTAGTGAGCTCACTATATTCCTTATTTAAAATGTCAAAACAAAATATCATAGGGTCAACAGATTACTACTAACTAAAACACCATTGTTAGTCATTTGCATAAATGACTTTCTGTATTTTCGGCTCTCTTGTTTGTCCGGTTTGTCTGCTCAGGCATTCAGGTGCTTATGCACCTGTCTGGCTGTTCATTCTTCCGTTCATTTAGTTTGCCGTAGGTGCAGATTGCGTCTGTTATTCATACAAACATAAATAAATGTGGACTTCGTTACTTCTCAATTAAACTCTCTCGTCAGTCAGTCGTGTGGATGACTTTCTGCATTCTCTGCCTTCGTCTGCTCGGTCTGTTTGTTCAGAGCTTCATGAGCTTGTGCACATGCTGGGCTGTTCACTCGGCCGTTCATTCGGATCGTTGTTGATGCAGTCTTCACCCGTTGCTTACATAAACTATGAAAACCGAAATATTAAAACCTAGAGAGTTCCGTAACTGCTTGGTTTTAATATCAAAAATGGCATCCCACAGCGTTGGAACTATTCCATCGCTCAAATAAATCACTCAAACTAAAAGCTCGAGCCAAACGAGGATGAGAGCTGATGAGAAGTGACTCTTATGAGAATTTTCGTCAACACTCATCGACTAGCATAAACTTGGGCCGAACGTGATAAAAAAAACCTCATCGACTGATCACTCTCATGAAAAATTTGAGCAAAAACTTGAGCACGTTCAAAGTCGCTGAGAGTCAATGAGAGTGCATGAGAGTTTCAGGCCAAACGAGAACGAGAATTTGAACTCTTGTCAACTCTCCTTCTCGTGTGGCCCGGGCTTTAGAGAGGTTACTATCATTTGAAAATTCATTCAATTACTAGATCATTTGAATCATTGATTGCTTTATGACCATACAGCAAACTGTGTATATTCTTGCCAGGTGACAGTACAGAGTAATCGATTTTCCATTCTTATACTCAACATCTTTTCATCTAAGGTGCATGGGTAGGTAAGTCACACAAATTCTTTTTACTCCCTTGTTGTGTTTTACCTATCATACAAAGCCAAACTACAAATTTTAATTAACATTTTGTATCGCAGCCACAGACCACGCACAAGTCTCGACCGGTTTAATATGGCTTTTTAGATTTAAACCTGAAATTATAACTCTACAACATCAACAACATCAAATCAGCATTTTGATGCACCGAGAACTTGATTGTTTACATGCTGAAATGAACTTTTGTGAGCCATGCAGCCACCACCTTATTGTTACTTACTTTCGCGGGAACTTAATTTCGCGAAAATGAAACGGGCATATTTCGCGGGACTTAATTTTCGCGCTTTGGCCATAAAGATACATTTAAAACATAACAAACACAATAAAAACCTTAAAAATAAAATTTCGCGGGTGCTTAGTTTCGTGATTTCTTTAAAAATTGCGAAAATTAAGTCCCGCGAAAATAAGTAACAATAAGGTATTAAACAGTGCTACCTGTCACAGGCGGTGGCCTAATGGTTAGTGCGCCCGACCCCGCGCCGGATCGAGCGGTCCGGGTTTGAGCGGGTAATGTGTTGTGTTCTTAGGCAAGACAGTTTACTCTCATAGTGCCTCTCTTCACCTAGGTGTATAAATGAGTACTGGCGAAATAAAACTGGGGGGTAACCCTGCGATGGACCAGCATACCATCCAGGGGGGAGTAGAAATACTCCTAGCTGCTTAATACTACAGAAATCGGGATAAGCTCTCGGGATAGGCTGGACACGTGACTTTTAGATATGTAATAGTGAATGTTTGCTTTGAAATCTTTTATTTCCTTCTCCCTTTTACTTTCAGTGGTATTTTTGGTGCGGCGCTTGGGCTCTTTCATTCGTTCCTTCTGAGTACGAAACTTTCCAATTCAATGGGGGTTATAAACAGCCTTAATAGGTGAGTCATTACAGATAAGTATACAAAAATCTAGTTGTAATGCAGCTCAAATCGTAGTAAAAAGTTCCCCTGTCAAAGTCTGCGTGCAGATCCCAAAATAATGACAGCAGTGGACGAGGGAAAAATTGAAGAAACAACTGTGCTTTTGTGCTTTGAAGACAAGTTTCAACACAATTCGTTCTCTCGTTAGCATTTCTCCGTAATTTATTTTGAAACCCATCTCACTGTCAAACCATGTATTCAAAATCCAAAAGTGTTGTGTTGTTTATTTTTAACTGTTCTGGTATTAATTATGATTTTTGCCAACGTGAATTAAATTCGGCAAGGTACATCTATAGAAACACATCATTATTTTCATCGTCGCCTGGTTGACGAACTTCGCTTTTCTCCTTACCTGTTATCCTTATAATGCCTTGCTATTGTAAGGAGAAAATAAATGTTGGTCACTCATGGGATCTATTTATATTCAACAGGTTGTCATATCTTTTCTGTCGCTGTTTCTCTTCGATATCACTCTTGACACATGTATGGCTGCGAGGTAAGTTATACCCGTGGTATAATTTGGTATTTTCCTTTAATCTGATTTATGGTAATATGATAATGAATATAAAACAAAGGAAAATACAACGCATTCAACCACATATGGATCTCTTTACCTTCGTTGTCTGGTATCTTATTTTTTTAAATTTGGAGCATTTCTTCTTTGGAATTAAAGGAATGATTCCCCATAGTACATGACATTAACTTGCATTTCAATGCAGGAGGCTAAAGAGGTTAAAATAAAGACACTATCCTCACATTATTTTACAATCATTTTAATTATGTGATTTATATACAGTGACGATAACAAAAATCGTCACAGTTTCACACCAACTTCATAATAGGAAAGGTGCTTAATTTGCTTTAGGCTACCTTTGACTACGAATATCTTTTTCTCTTTAAATAATACGCGTTGTTTTTCCTTTTTATTTTTTCAGTATAATCGTGGCTCTCAGCAGTGGAATACTCTACTCATACAACCACTGTTCATAAAGAAGCCGAACAGCGCAATTCACATCCAATATATGAGAGCTAGTTACAGTCCACTCGAGAGAAACTGTTTAAAATAATTATTACTATTACATTAGATGCATAATTTATTTATTGTACTGAGCACTGGACAGAGAAACCTTTTTTCTTTAGCGTAAAGCAATCTTTGAACGTACGCAATAAAGCAACTAAAATACTTTAAACTTGGACTGCGACGAAGCATATGGTACAGCGAAATAACGATCATTTCAGAAAAGAGCAAAACATCTGAACATATTCCTTTCTTTCTGAAAAATTTCCAGTGGGATGTACGGTTCCATCTGATCCTACCGGAGGAATCAGTTTTCCATAAAAGTGGAAAGCGTTCGAGGTTGCCTGTTACCGTGTGGGACTAAGTACCTTGTTATGTCTTCAAGGGAAGGGTGAGGGTGAATATTCCTAAATGTTATTGATGAGGAAATTTTATTTAGTTGCGGAGGTTATTGAGGTTATTCTTGGGAAGTAACCGCCCCAAATCTCCTCCCCCAGGGATTATTTAACAAGCCTAGAAATGTGTGCGAAATAGGAATACAGAATGATAGCATTTCCCGAAAGATTGACAATATTTTGAAAACAGCTTTTGTTTTCACGATTACAGATTAATAGAAAACTACCAACACTTTTTTTGCAAATCACTCAAAGCAAGCACGTTTTCACTTATTTTCCGTGACCAGATCTTTTTTTTACATTTCTCTTCATCACACTTTCTAATGAAATACGCAGTGGTATGAAGGAAAAACCTGATGTTGTTCAATCTCAGCGCCTGAAACCGGCAGTTTGCTTTTCTTGCAATAATGTATGATAAGTTTTCGGGGATATTCAATTCTGGTCACTTGACTTTGCTAACTATGGTTGCGTGACTTGAAAGTGTTAAAGGAGTTTTGAATGTAATAAACACGACTAACGACCTTGTGTAGAGAATAATTTTGCGGATCTAAAGCAAAATTAGTATCACACAACTAGTGGACTAATGCAAATCCTGCATTTTGATTGGTTACGCTACTAGAGGACTATTAGTAATAGTCATCGAGTGGCGAAATTCGTGACGCTTTCTTTCGTTTTATTCCCAAATGAATCTTTTTTCAACATGCATTTGCTAACTTTATTATTTCTTTTTCTGTCCGACTAGTTGGGTGATACTAAAACAATTAGAACAATTAGACCCATTCGGCTTCGCCTCATGGGCTATTGACCCGTAGCCCTTGTTTGCTTTAGTCAGTGCTACAGTAGCGGAGATCACAGCCCGGTGTACCATTGAAGTAATAGACATAGAAAGAGCCACAGTTTCTCACTTCAATGTTGGTAGTGTAGAAACAACAGTTTGAAATCCAGTGAAAGCAGACCTGCCTGGTTACTTTGCCGTCAGCGACTGTAGGATGTGTACCATTTAACCAGCCGGGTACATCAGTGTTACACCTGTATTTAGGTGTACATGAAGTAGGCATTCTAGTGCCTGCAGCTCCTTGGAAGCGATACCAGCCATTGAGGTTCCTGTCACACAACCTGATGCTTTTATTGTACGTGGTTTTCCGGTCGGCGCTGGTCAGACTTGAGTAGCTTGTACATTCTACAGCTGGAATTAAATGTTTGTAATTATTTGTTCAGTTAATGTAACTTGAAAATAATGTATCTACACTTTGGTCAACTCTAAGCATAAAATAAATTTTATAAGGGTTGTGTATCAAAATATAACAACCCTCTACATAATACTCTATACAATTTTAAGCCATTCAGTGGTAATAATGCTCTTGTATTATGGAAAGAATCAGCGTTCCAAAGTTAAGACGTAGATTTAAAGTACAGTTTTGCAGTAGTTTTGAACTGTAATGCTCCCATAAAATCATAAAAGGCGAACTTGCTGTGTTGGTATTGATTAGTTGTTGTTTGCTATATTTTTATATCTGGAAATCCCGAGTTTCTTATTGCTGTAATTTATGAAAAAAGTGATAATATTTTCTGATAAAATTCAGAAGCCAGGCCACCAGCCCTGCGAGCAGAGTCATTAACGGCTGAGTTAGCCGGGAGTAGCTTGGCATATGAGGTGCCAGTCTTGAAATTTTTGACTTCTTGTGTACATTGTATTAATTTATTTGGCAGTATACATCTAGTTACTGTTGAGATAAAACTCATATACGGTATCAGTTACATTCGGCTTTAAAATAAACCATATTTAACATTAGTTTTGAACTGCAATGCCTCGTTCCCATCATGAAAGGCGAGCTTGTATTGTTGACATTAAAAAATGGGGCATCAATTATTATTGGCAATATTTTTGTTTTTTCAGGAAATCGTTTGTTATGGTTGTTATTAATAGAGAAAGTAAAGTGATAGCACTTTCAGGTCTAATTCAGAAGCGAATTAGCGAGGCTCACCGGCCCTCCTAGCAGAGCTTCTTACTTTCCCAAGAAGAAAAAGAGGTCCTTTCCTTCTCGTGGAGTTACAAAAGGCTGCCCATGCATGGTGTAGCTGGGTACATTTTGTTTTGTAATCTTCAAAGTTTCGCTTTTCTTGTCCGCATCATATCAATTTTCTAATGGCGAGCAACGTTCCATTGAGGATAAAAATCGTTTATAGTATTAGTTGCAGTTTGGTCGGTAAACGCTGAAATTGCAGTCAGGAATATTCATAACACAAATATTTGTCTGTCGCTGACTAATATCAAACGTTTTAAACAACGTTTTGAACTCTTAAAAAGACGTTTCGGCCGAGAATCTTCGGCCTTCATTGCTCGATTGAATAGTCGCCAAAGAAAGCGGCTAGGCTGAATTTTAAAAATGATGCTCTAGAATCAGAAAATTTGTCAAGTGGAAGAAAATAGAGCGTGACATTTCATTGAGGTATGTTATATTTACCAGCGCAACTGGCTCCATTTCCAGTGAAAGCAGGTTTGCAAGAACAATTGAATGATCATTCGGTATTGTTACAAGAGGCATGGACACTATAGTTGTCTGTTATCTCTTTTTTTCTCTCTTTTCTTATCCAAAATGATTTTTCGACTTTTTGTGGCACTCTGGTATAAATTAAAATTAAATTATGGCAAACAGGTCTCGGAGGATGGGTCTCGGAGGATGGGTGATAATAAGTCATCTTAAAAAATTACAGAAAATTGCACTTCAGAAATAAACGCCAGGCCCCGATTAAACGCCAGCTTCAAATAAACGCCGGGGCCACAAGGCAAATTTTGAAATAAACACCGGGGGCGTTTAATTGAGAAAATACGGTATATTGCTTTTCTAAAAATGCACCAAACAAATTGTTCACAAGGATTATTTTGTTCTATAATTTTGAGGCCGGGCTTTGTATGGAATGTCCTAATATATAGATTTAGGCAGGCCTAAAAGCGGAGCTCCCATTTATTACTTTTTTTTTTTTTGCTCAATTTAATTACAGGGTTACCAAATAAGTAGCCACACTATTTCTAAGCTTATACAGTGGCCCATAAGGGTTCAAAAGAAATTAATTTTCAATCTCTCAAGTTAAACTTAATATCTTTCATGTAAAAACTTCTCATGGTTTTGTTGACGAAGGCGATGTCAATATATTTCGAGGTTAATCCTTCTAAATTTTTGCCTGTGACGGGTTCTAAAATTAAAATTGACGAGTGCACTTTATAGTAAAACTTTATACAACGTTTACTATACACTATGTTAACAAACCTTTATGACTTATTCAATGTAAAAAGGACCTTGGTCTTGCTTTGATTTACTCCAAAGCAGTTAGGGCATAAAAAAAACAACTCAAGGCAAAAACAAAAATACAGAAAAACAAACTAAGTAAACTCGCTGCTAAACACAGTAAACAAAATGAACTCACGCTACGGCAAACAAAACTCACGGCGGAAAACAAACTCTGCAAATTGATGGTGCCGGTTTTGTAAGTCATTTTAAAGCAGATTTTGTGTAAGAATCGGTTAGAATTGTGGCAGTTTGTGATTTGGAAAGTGGTGCACGCTAAGTAAACTTACAATGTCGTTTTGACTGTTTTTAACCGTGTTCTTTTCGTTGCAGTTTGGTTGCAAGATTAACTTATTCTGTTTTACCTTACGCCTTGCTAAAAACCTTAGAGAATTTTATGCAGAGAACTGATTCAATTTTCTTCATTTCTGGTAAGCAAATATGCGGAAGGTTAAGTCTGAACTTGCTCAGCCAAGCACAGGTAACTCGCAACGAAATCGGCGAAATATTGGTTTACGATTTCAACACCCTCGCTGATAAGAGAAACAAAACAAATGCAAGCGAGTATAAAAAAAGAGCGGTTGGATAATAGATCGCTTAAATATATATTGGTGTGCAGTATCGCTGAGTGGTTTTACTCGGTTTTGTTTCGCAGGATTTTTTCTGTACGTGTAGTAATTTATAAAGCGAAATCATGATTTTGATCCGTGAAACTTAATAATTTGATATTGTTATTAAAATCCAATCATGGTCAATCATGAACATCACAGTTAACTCCACTAACTAAGGCACAAAACAATTAACCTAAACGAAATATTTAATAAACAATGTCTGTATAAAATGTACAAACATGAACAGGTTTGTAAGCAACATTATAATTACGGGAAGATCTGAAAACCGACACTACTTCAAATTCGTTCATAAATGAAGTATAGTATAAACACATTCTCACAATAAAATCAAACTTATGCTTAGTGCATATATACATTTACGTTTGTTACCTCAAGTTTGGAGAAGGCTTGTAAATTCTGCAGGGCAAAAATTCAAACCAGCACAATAATATCGGAAACGAAAACGCCACTCGTTGTACGTCTTACTCCAACACCAGCGACATATAAGTTACATGTTTTGAATTATCAGCGAAGATTGATCTCTTCTTTCCTTTCGGCGTAGCTGTTAACAGTCTTTTATCCATCACTTAGTGAACTTCACCGGCTATGAGCTCACTTTTATTTTAGCTCAATGTCAGCTCAATTAATTCTTCAGCCTTGGTTAGCCGCAGGGCTTCAACTCTCGGTGTAGATGAGTAAATAGAGTGAGAAATATTCACGAATGTTTTCCAGCATGCTTTGACCTTTCTTCGCGTCTTTCATTCAGGTTAAAAAGTGAACAACGTACCAACTATTTGCCGCCTTTTCATACAACCGCTTCGTTTAAGTTGAAATGAAATGTCTAGATCATGAGAAAACATGAGGAAAGAAAAAAACGCTGAAGTAATACAGTGTTCTTACAAGTTTCTATGACATTTAAGTTAACTCTCAACAAACCAAAAAATGTGTTTGTGTTACTTTTGCGTAAGAAGGACTCCGAATCAAGGACAAAGATAAACTCGTCCCCAGGCCTAATCCGTGCGTACGTACGTACGGACGGACGCGGGCGACCACCAACCGATGGATTTACCAATTTCTATGGGTATGGAGCTCCGCTACTAGTTAACTTTGGATTGATTTAACTGTCCAAATAAAAAGGCCTCTGAAAAGTCCCTGAAATGTTATATCTCAATTCAGTGTAGTGAAAAAAGTTCTGTTCGATCGCATAGCCGCCGAAGCAAGCAGTTAGGCTAAGGTGCTGGCTCTGGAATCAATCAACATGATTGCTGTTAGAAAATTTGTCTGATTGAATAAAATAGGTATTTCATTCAGGTATGTTATATTTACCAGCGCAACTGGTTCCATTCCCGTAGAACTCAGGCTTCCAAGAACAATTGATTGGTGCTATTACAGATTGCATTCAGGCTGCTGTTGTCTGTTTCAAGGCATACTCATCGATATTTAAACAAAGATGATGAATTATAAACGAATACTAACTTGCTTTAAAATTGATGTTCTTAGAAGACACCTCAGCAAATCAAAGAGAACGTTCTAGACAAATTGCTTTTTAAGGTTGTCCTAAAGTTAAAGAGTGTTAAAACGAGACGTGTATGGATCCCTTTTCACAGGAAATGAAACAGTTTTTTCACGCTTCTCTGGAAAAAAATAAATCTTGTACGATAATTTTACTCGTTACCTTTTTCGCAATTTTCTCCCGTGTAACCAGCTTGACATTCACAGAGATATTGTTTGTCTGTAAATCCGTTCAGGCAAGTCGAATCATGAAGACATGGGTTACTGAAGCATGGGTTATCCTGATGAGAAGAAAGGACACCTCTTTATCTCTATTTATATAGCTATAATTTGCTAAAATCAAATTCAAAAACGAAAGCATTGTCGATCGAGTATAAATATATATTACTTCAGGGCCTATATACATAAAGCCTTCCCGTCGTTTAATATCTTTAGGGTGTCGAATGTGGTCTGAATCGCTAAGTTCGCAGACAAACTTGTCTTTAATTGGTGGACCGATGTTCACGGATACACATACGGGATCCATTATGCATAAGTTTTTACAGGCACTACGCAATGATGGTACCGCAAACAGAGAAAGGTTCTTAATCACGTGAAACTTCAGAGCGTATCCATTAATCCACGTTGAAAATTTGATGCGGCGGCACAGACCTGCAAATAATAATGATAACAGCTGTTAGGAACATAAAAAAACAACAACGATACCTTATTTACTTATTCCAGTGTGTATTTGGTTATTGTTATTATATTAAAAGAGTTATTCAGCTTTCATCTTTGCCTGATATTACTGCGTGAACATTTTTATTTTTTCACGTGACACTTTCTTTTTCCATAGCAAACTATATTTGAAAATAATTTGTCAAATATAAAAAAAACTGTAATGCAAATATCGGACGTTATTATTCAATCAATTGTCACGATGCCCTTAAAGGGTAACAAAGTCATTGCTATCGTCGCGTCATTCTTACGTAACAGACATCCTGAGATATATGTAGCTGCAAAGATTCGTCCGAAGCGCTCCATAACCACAGTTATTTAAGGTTTAAAATAATTTTCTTTGGCCATTTGTTGAATAATAAACAATTATCCTGCTCAATCTTGCGGAATATCGTGTGATCTTTGCCAACTCGTCCTACCGCCTCGTCCGATTTGGCATGATTATTGTGAATAATTGCACGTATAACTGAGTGAAATATAATAATTATTGACACTAGGCGATCGACGAACGTTCGTTGTTATCGAGTGAGGCATTTTCTCGACACCAGGACTTTGGAGAACATCATCAATTCATTGGTATTTATCAAATCATACTATTGCTCTCCAGCATGGTCTAGTAAATCGATCATAAGAAGAATCTAAGAAGAATTTTGCAGCAAGAATTATAATTAATACACGTAAATTTGACTATATTATTATTATTATTATTAATATATTATATTATATCAAACAGTCTGAGAGCATAGCGATTTTTAAAAAGAACCTTAAAACATTTCTTTTGTGTAATAGTTTTTAACCTAGTCATAGATTTTAATAATTGCATGCTTTAGTTAATTTTTTAGCTAGTTTAATATTTTAATTATTTTTATCTTAATACTGAATATCTGTATTTAACAGCATTTTTACTTTAATCGTTTTCATTCTTTTTAATCATGTGCAATTGTAAGCGCATCGAAAATTTTAAATGCGCAATAAGAAACTTTTTATTATTATTATTTTATCATTATTATTATTATATTATAAATATAAAAATAAAATAAAATAATAATAATAATAATTCAATATTTATAGTGCGCAAATTATACATGTAAAAAATGATCAAATGCGCATCACAAATTTAAACAGAAATTGCTAAAAACTACATACTAGTACCCAATTAATTATTTGAGTGATCGCTTTATAACACGTTCTGTTGTGCATGACCGTAACACAAGAAAGAAGGACAGTTTAAATATCCCAGGTTTGAAATCGGCCTCCGGACAACGCACCTTTTTATATAGAGCAATTACCCTTTGGAATTCCTTACTACGTGCAGTTACTGAAGCTGACGGCTTACATACATTCAAGAAGACACCTGAGAGAATTTCTGCTTTAAAAAACATTTCTTTTTTAGATAGGAGATTTGCTTTTTCAAGCTTTTATCCAATAAATCTTACCTAGGTATTTTATCGAATATTTGTATTTAGGTCTGTAAAGCCCTGATTGGGAGACTTGATAAAGTTTTACATTTACTTATACATATCTGATGGGCTCACCTAGCATTTGGCTAATTAATTTTATAGTTTCCCCTTAATTACACGTTGCTAGGTGATCTCTGCTACAACGCTGATTGATTGGTCAAATTAAACATGGGAAGTTACTGGCATGCAAAAGATCCCAAAGTATTAATTTCTAACCTATCGTAAAGGAACACGGCTTGGTAAAATTAATTGGTTGCCGAAGTTCTACTGTTATTGAAATTGAATTCGTTTCACCAGGCAACAGTGCTTTGTGTCATTATACTTGCCTAATTTTGGTCTTAATATATTTCTGTGAAAGTAGCTTCAGAAGTCAAGTCAAGTAAAGTCTTCCACAACGCTCCATTACCACAGTAATTTTATAAATTTCGTTGATCATTTGTTGAATAAAATAATAAAATTAAAATATATATCCCGTTTTTTTTCGGGATATCCTCTGATTTAAGACAAGTCGGCCTACGGCCTCGTCCGCAAAGTATCAGGCTATATTCTGCGCGATTTCGCATGATAACTGTTAATTATTGCACGTAACTAAATGAAATTGAATAATTATTGACTCTAGCCGATCGACAAAAGTTCGATTTTCAAACGAGTTTTCGGCAAATCTGTTGGTCTCACCTAGCATTTGGCAAATTTATTTTAAAATTTCCTCTCAATTTACACGTTGCTATCATTTTGCCATGCAATCTCTGCTACAAGCTGTTTGAAATGCAGAATATCCCAAATTTCTATAATTCTATATGCAACCTATAAAGGAACAAGGCTTGGCAAAATAATTGGTCGCCGAAGGGACGTTCTGCTGTAATTGAATGTGATTTAAATTATTTCACCAAGGCTTTTTGTCATTATAATTGCCTAATTTTGGTCTTTATAAAGTTTATGACCTGACACAACTATGGTATTAGCTTTTGCGGTTTCAAAAATTTGCATGCTGTCGAACCTGCCTAGCCACGCCAAGTTTTTTTCAAAACAGAGTAAAAAAAAAATGGCTAACTTTTTCATTCTGGAAGACCAGATGGGGGAAGATGTATTTTCATTAATAATATTACACTTGTCAAGCGTAGACAAATTGTTTTCAGTGCAAACATTTCAACGCAAACGTCGCTGCGTTTCTACATGTGTCTGATTATCGAGCAAGATAACGAGCAACTTCTCATTTTAAGATTACGAGCAACTTTTCATTTTAAGATTACGAGAGACTTCTCATTAAGTCGTGAAAAAAGAAACTATTCGACAACTGACATCATTAAAGTTAACAGTTGCGGCACCTTTCCAAAAATAACTCCTTCTTTAGATCGAAAGAAAAATTTACCACCATCAAGCAATCGCACATCTTGAATTAACAAAAAAGAAACATTTTCCGCTGAAGCATTCCAAAAGGCACTACAAAAGAAGTCCATGGGAAAGTTGTTAGGCATTATTACACGTTCATTGCAAGGCACTTACCCAAGAGCCTTTTACCAGGTATTTTCTATAGAATCAGATACGGTTCTCAAAAAATACAAGTTTGATGGGGAGGAGGACGACTAAAACAACATAAGCTTTTGGCGTCATCCGTTTTAGGTGTATACGAGTCTGTGTTTTGCCTCCCCATTTCTGCGTTATCGAGCGTAATTTTTCGAATTCTTTAGCTTAACATAGAAGCTATCGAAATCACTATTTAGGCAACTGATTCTGTGCTGCTGCGGCTTTTCTTTAAATTCGAAACTAGTTGCCGGCTAACCGTACCTCAAATGTTCGAAGTCTTTTGTTCAAGTGGTTTAGGCACAATATTTGAATGATTGTAGACTTCCTCCAAGTCGACTTCTTTTTTGTCGCTCTCGAGAGAAGCGACAGCGCGACCTTCGATCGACGAATAAAATTGGGCTGTGTGATAAACTACTGTAACACATTTTGGAGGCAAATGATAACGTACTCATCCCTTGTTACGGGATAGCCTTTGCGCAGAGAGCTTCGAAGCATTAACTTCAGGAAAACATTTTCGAGTTGCGATAAAGTTTAAGCGCACATGATTCGATTGAAGGGAGTTGCAGGCCGCATTTATTGTAGATATATAAATGCATAGTATGTGACCAGTTTATAGAAAAATGTCATAATTCGCTATAAAGAAAAAAATTGTTTGGAATGGTTCAAAACCCAAATTAGATATCACAATATTCTCCACTTACTACATCAGCAAAGTTTGATTCAGATAAGCAGACTAAGCAAACTTTTGCTCGTTATTCGGTAAAGAATTTCATTGTTAATATTGTCCAATAGTTTGAAAGAAATTCTTAGTGAAACTTTGAACTTAGCTTGGGTTAGGCCAAGAAATGGAAAATTGCTTACCATGGTGGTCGGCAACCGTTGGACAGTGAAGCCAACCTCCCCAAAGAACTGTTACGAACAGCAAAGGGAGTACACGAAAAGGACGGCACATCTTTACTTCTTTTGAAGTCTTTGTGGACTGTTTAATCGCTCACTTTGAATGAGAAGCTCTTCGTATTGCGCTCAACTGCGTCGCATGAGTTGCAACGCCTCAACAGCTAGTGATGTATCGGCTGGCTTACACAGTTTTAATATGTTAACAAAGAAGTGGGCGGTAATTGTTTACTTCTCACAAGGAAAGTCTATTACGTCATGTTAAAAAATAACATACTTATTTTTCATTCTGACAAGGTGATAATAAAACAAGACAGACTTTGGCGAGTCACGGTTTCTAATTCAAAGTTGTTTAGAATTCCATTTTAATTTTTTGAGTACGTTTACATATCTTATTTACGTCTTGCAATGGTTCAATTATGGCTTAAACTAGGGGCGTCTTTAATTGCAACATACGCGTATAGCCGTTGCATTTGGAATTTCCAACGAGCAAATGCGACGGCTATACGCGTATGTTACAAATAAAGACGCCCTAAGGATATTTATGTCGCGTTAAGTGACAGTTTTGTCTTCCCCTTTCCCTTATTTAGGGTTTCTCCACAGGTGATTGTACTCATCAGTTCATCCGGGGATATCAAAAAGAAAGAAGGCCGTCATGTTGAAAAAATTAAACAGGTTCTTAAAAGACAAACAAAGGCGCACGTAATTATATAAAGCAGACAATAACAACCCATTAAGCTAATAAGCCAAAAGACGTTTTCTACCTCTGTTATTTTTTCAAGGAATGCGAATTGGGATGTTATCAACAGATCTAGGAGAAACCTGTAATTTTAATGCTTCACTCACTCGTCGAGAATTTTCCGGAAGATTTTTATATAAAATCATTTCGCCAAACATGCTATTTGAGACACATTTATTATACGTTGAAATAAATTGCCAGGTATTGTAGCTAGGTCAAACAGAATTGAGAGTCATATGTTCAAATGTTTTAATTATCGGTGCAAGTTTGTTTCAAAATGCGGTTGATTTCAATGAAAGATAGATGGGAATATTTCAAAATTTACAGTGTTTTCCACATTATAATAATGTGGATTTCAATTTATTGCGTATGGATGCGAATTTTAATAATCGTAAAAGTTATATTAAATTCCTAAGTCGCAATTCGAAGTTGAGTAAAAGAAAATATTCTATGTTTTCTTTTAATATACCAATTACCAAAAATTAAAGTTCTTTTTAATTTTTGTGAGTTAGTCCAAAGCGCCGACCATTTTTCAAGTAGTCAACAGTGCGCTTTTTACTCATACATTCATCAAAATTCAGAGGAATGCTATATTCACAAAATTAGATAGATTGCTAAAAGGCACATAAAGGGTGCGCTATTTATACAGAACGGACGCTGAGTCTATTTAAGGCAACAGTGATGAGGTACTGAAGATAAAAAGAGAAGACTATTTTTCACGGATAGCTGGGCATTTGGATGTGAAGAGACATTTGACAACACATCTGGGGAAAATACTTGCAATATTAATTTTTCATTAACTCGTCGGAAATGAAAGCAGGGAAGTTTCCAGAGATATTTACCTGTCAGTTTCTTTGAAAAAAATTAATTATACTTTAAACGGCTATGCTGAGAAAGCTGTTACACCCGGTAGTTAGAATAAGCAGAATGTTGACTTGTTCAAAAAACAGGGTTTACTTGTGTGTGCAAATTCCTCTCTGAACGCGAATGTGAGTGAAAAGAGAGATACTTTATATTTACAGTTATCTCGCGTTTTCATAGGAGAATTTTAATTACTAGCGTCAATCATAAATTGAGGGCAAAAAACTTGCAAACGCAAGCTATCCTTCTATAAGCCACTTGTTGTAAATGAGTCCACTGCCAAGGGTATGCGCTTAGAAAAGTCTAGCAAAACTGAGTCGCATTATCAAGTCGGAATTTAAATATCGCAGAAAAGAGAATATTTTATGTTTTCTTTAATAAAAACTAAAAAAGATAAGTTTTTTTGTAGAAAAAAATAATTCGTGCCGCGAGTAATAGCAATCAATTTAAAATTAGATAACATTTGGCCGCATTTTGAATTGGGGTAAATATGGATCGTAATACAGCGTTTGTAAAGAAAGTAAAACGAATCCAACTTAATTTTTTCCTAAGGAAGTTTTCCACTTCTGGTAATCAATTATTTGTATAGGTAATCACATGATTTCGAGTGCAATTAGGAATAAATGAGTACGAGTAAATTTTTCAAAGGCTAACAAAATTGCACGAGCCCGTAGGGCGAGTGCATTGAAAAAATTTGTAGTCTTTGAACAATTTACAAGTGCTTATTTATTCCTAATTGCACGAGAAAAATCATGTGATTACTTATTAATAATATACATTAAAAAAGGGACAGAGAAAAAGAAAACCAGTTGAATTTTGACACCGCGCGCCTTTTCTGATTTTTCATTCAATTGATTGGTTGAAGCACAGGAAACACATGTCAAGTTCAAACTTTCACAATAGCGAAATATTCAGATTCATTCAGTTGTACTGTAAACTTGGTTGACAATAGCCAACTAAAGACAATGTACATATTAGACTGTGAAAGCTTGGCGTAAACTGAAGAATTGGACGGCAGCCGTTTTGAAAACCGAGATGTAAGCTTCGAGCGGCCAAAGACGAAAGAAACCTGGCAGTTGATAAATGCAAAAAGCCACCACAAACTACAGATATGGAAGTGCTTCTGGCGTTTTGGCACCAAAAAATTCCTACTGTCATAGCACGTCCACTTCTTCTTCGGTTGAACTTCGCGCTTTTATATTTGGACGTTTTCCCATGACAGACCGGCGAAGAACTTGGCGAAGAACTTACTTGCCGGATTGAAAAACTTGTATTCTTGTTTATTTATACGCCTGCTATTTATATGCCTGCTATTATCATTCTGTAAGCTGTCTGGTTCCAAGACAAGTCGTCACTATTTTGGCCTTTTACTTTAGGGCAGAACTTTTAGTTCGGCTTGCTCGTTTTCCTCTATTTTGTTGGCGATATATTTTTTTTCTCTTCGCAAGACGTTTTCCGTAAATTTAGCCAGAATGAGGTGCTAATAATTGTATTTGGTTTCTTAGAACTATCTTTTAGGTGTTTTACTGTTGTTTACCTAGCGAAAACCCCGGTCGTTGTTTTCGTCTGCGTCTATTTGTAATCTGCACTGGTGTTACACTTTTTTGCACTGGTGTTACATCTGAACTGCACTGCTCCCAGCCAATCAGAATCGAGTAATTTTTTCATGTATATTATTAATTATTAAAACGAATACAACGGAAGATTTTATTTTTGGCGTTTATTCAGCAAATAACAGGAAAATGCATAGTGCAGTGTGTCGCTTTTAAGGTGGCTCGACTGGATTTTTTAGGGGCAACACCGCTCAAGTTTGAGAACTAACCAGATCGTCATTAACAATGCCATCGAAAAACGATCACCACAGCTGAATTAGGTAAAGATGGAAATTTGTTATGACCAGTGTTATTTTGACATCAGAGTTGTCATAGCAACGTAATGACGTCATCACGTTTATCAATTTCGTTCGTATTGCTCGGCACCAGGAGATTTTTTCGGAAATCGCTCAAGGAAGCATGTACCTCCTATACCTGCCTCAATGTTGGCAAATTCTGTAAGAGCGTTATCGAAATTTTTGGGGATGAAGTTTTGAGGGTTATAAATACAGTAAAAAACATACTATGGAGATAATTGGGTAATATCTGAAGAACACGACGCGCTTTGGGAATGCAGTTTCATCTCATAGTAGTTTGATGCCATTTATATTTGTGTATACAAAATTAATGGAGATCGCTACGACCGATTGCGAAAAAAACGGATTTGATGAGCGTGCATTCAGGTGCTCTTGTTGCCACTTTTGTAAATAATTTGGTTTACACATGCAAATGTGATAATTATTTGGAAACCGCTCGATGAATTTTTTTAAAAACTTGTCAATCTCGAGGTTTGTCATCAGTTTATATGGCCTTCAAGTTTCAAGGTCATTGAAAACATGTAAGACAATAAAATCGGGGCTCCAATGTACTAATTTTCTCTCGCAGATTTTGTGTTTTTTGTTTTCCGAACTGAAAAATTCTGAAATATTAAAAACAAATTGATTGGGACTGGATAAAGAGTGAGTTGCCATGGTAACATAATTTTACTACAGCTGTAGGTGTGTCACCTGAGGAACTATTATTCTGCCAAGTTTCATTGGTCTCTGCAGAAAAATGGCCGAGATAACTTAATTTTTGTACTTGACAAAAAACTGGGTTGAGTAGATGACGTCATCAGTTCCCTAATTTGCGTATTTTACGATTTTTTAAGCTTAAATATCTCTGGAACTAAAATAGATATTTGAAAACGGTAAACAGCATTTTGAATCTTTCATTAAATACTCTTTGAAATGCCTAAAATTGCAAGGGGTGAAAATTTGATCATAGTACCACTTTAATTACATCGATTGCCATCGATTGCTATCGATTGTCATCGATATCTCGCAGCGTACATGGGCATCCCCAGGATATCCGGATATAGATTTACGCAATCCTGCCGGAGTCCTGAAACAACTCATCGCGTGCGCAGGATGGCGGAAGAAAGAGATGTAAAATTCATTATAAAATGCGTTGTCAAAGGCTACCATGCCTGTCACTACAGCGTAGAAGATGGCGTGGCCTTTGTGGCTAGAAGAAAAGGGGGGAGAGTGTGGAAACGCTTCGTGAATGAATAAATGACGTATTGATTGCTTTTAAGAGTCACTGAGTTGATGCAATAACACCATCGAACCAAATAAGAAAACAATCGATGAGAATCGATGAAAACCAATGATAATCTATGAAAATAAATCACAATCGATGAAAATCGATCACGTTAAAGGCCACAAAATTTCCAATATCAGGAAAATTTCCAAAACTGGTTATCAGAAGATGCCTCAAAGAACGTTCCAAGAAGAGCCTAGTCAATGTGCTAATCAGTAAAACTTTCATGTGCCGCTTAGCGCAACTCTAATGCAGCTTAGTGGATAACCTCCGCTTTCATGTACCTGTCCTAGGGTTGAACCCAAGCGCGAGAAGAGTTACTCTTCTGCCGTTTTTGATTTGTCCGTTTTGAGCATGCGCATGCAAGTTTTCTTGAACTTTCTCTAAAACATAACTTGGTTCAATCCCTATATAGGGCGCGGGAGGGAGACTTTAGGAACTGGACTAACCCTGACAAAAATAGCGAGCATCAAAGGACGAGTTCTCCGTTAAATACATCCTCGGAAACCCAGAGCTTCAAAGGAGATGGGAAGGGAAGGGAGAGACTGGGAGCGGGGAAAAACGGAGAGGGGAGGGGAGGGGAAGGGAAGGGGGAAGCCCTGGGAAGCTTCTCTGTTCAGATCATTTCTCGATCGAAGAGCAAACACCATTAGCGAGGTGTGAAACAGAAGTGCTCGTATGACAAAAGAGACCGACAAGGTTCAATTAGCACCTTCAAAACTGTACAGCAAGATATGTCTACTGACTAGATGATATCCGGTAAATCGTTTTCGGTGGCTTTTGTCCGCGAGCATAACAGATCAAATTGTCGCCGCTCTTCGATTTCTTGCTTGCGTTGCGACCATTTAGAAATTTTCAGTCTGCTTTTCTTTGTTAAAGTTTTTTGTTTAATACAGTTTAGATTGGTAGGACTGAAGTATTCGAGTAATGACGGAACGAGGTACTACGCCGAAGAAATCGGCGCAAGATCTTTGCCAAATATCAAGCTAAATAGTCTAAATTCTGTTGTTCCTGTTGCAAGCTTTCGGTCGATGTCGGCGCTTTCGCCTATACACGCTGCCGTGATCTTGTTATTTCTCAAAGACTGGACTTGTTCCATCATATTGGACTTTAACGGACATGCGGCAAACACCAAAGGAAATTTTGGGAACGAATCTTTGCCAGCCTCTCTAACAGCTTTACAAACGCCAGGAAAAATTTGGTCCCAATCCTGTTGGCAATTCTGCATACACATCTCTTCCCTCTACAATTTCCTGGACGATCATGCTTTGTTCCTCTTTCATTTGTCTAACGCTTGGAAACGATTCCAATGAAGAGCAAACTCCTTGCTCGAAGAACTCCATGTGGCGAAAATGCGAACATCGAAAAGTGAAGAAATAAATATAGTGTCCGCGTGATGGGCGCGAACTGTCAAATTATTTTGTTTTGAAGGTGTTGCAGCGCGTGGGCCATGCCATCCGCTAATGTTTACAATGCTAATTCGTTCGTAATTCGAGAGTTCGTAACGACTTCCAAATCAGCATGTGATCGCTTTTCATTGGCCTCATTTTAAATTTAGTTAAAAATGAGGCCAATAACGGCTCAGAATAGTAATTGATCGAGAAATGATATATATATAGAGAAGCTTCCCAGGGCTTCCCCTTTCCCCTTGCCCTTCCCCTCCCCTTTTTTCTCGCTCCCAATCTCTCCCTTCCCTTCCCGTCCCCGTTAGCCCTGGGTTTCCGAGGATGCGTTAAATACAGAACAGTATCAAATGTCGTCACCGTTTTGTTGTTGTTGTTTCTTCTTTGCTGTTTTGAGTGTGAAGAATAGATGATCGTTCTGTGTTCCTTGATTCGTAATACGATACATTCCCGTAGCTTTGTGGATCCTAGCTTATTTTAGTCAAACATCGCAGTTTTTCAATTGTGTGCATATATTGTTTTGTTATCGTCACATCACAGTTGTTATGGTGTTTTCAGATCACCGTTTGTTCCGGATACACTTAAAGGCAAAGTTCAAATCTTTGAAAATATATTACGGAGATGGAGAAAGTAAACAAATAAAAATATCGTAATCAGACAGCATTCTTGCTTACTCCCATTGCATTTTTTTCTACTGCCATCACCCAGAATGGAGCCCAGAACCACTGGCGTACCACGTTGATCCGTCAAAACGCTGACAATTTAAATTATATAAGGCGGCATTCTTTCTTTCATATCTATAATAAATGACCCTGTACCTAACCGAAGTGTGAATCTAACTTAGGTTTAATATTCCCCTTATTTACCTATTTAGACAAAATTTGATTCTAATAGTCAAAGCGTGGTTTCGATCTAGTTCAGGCATAAACTAGAGCAGATATGGCATCGTCCATTACAAAAAGCTTGGTTACCAGTAACGACATCGACTGTTAGAAATGGGATCGGCTGTGTACGAAAGGTCAATCAGCCTCGCCGGCCTTTCGCTTTACTCACTTGTTTCTTCCTTGTGTACGTAGCGCGTTTTCTTTCCCCTCGCCATCTTTTATGTGATTATCGTAAAGCCAGATAGAATACGAACTAGCATACAATGGATGGCGATAGAGAGTGGGGCGGGTACATCATTAAATAGAGCTTCTAGAGCTTTCACTTGTAAACCTTGCAAGTATTAGCTTTCGTTTCAGCTTGGTGAGCATGACAGCTCATGTCAGCCCATTTAACTGTCTTCCGTATTTCATATTGACCTAGTTTCCACTTCACTAGTGGCTTAGAATGACCTCTTAGGGAATATGAAACTTTTCAGTGCAGGAATGCAGAAAAACAGACAGCCCAGTATCAAACTACTGGCTTGTTTGTTGTTGCTAGACGTCACTTTAGTGCCCGGGACGTCACTTTCAGTACGTCCGCCCAGAAAGAACGTGCTGCAAATTAAAAAGTTGCTGCGATCGGGAGCTATGACATGACCACAGTAATCAGCAAATAAAGCATTTTTAAAGCAGCATTTTTTTGCTGACCATTTCCCATTGAGAAGAAACGTCCCTCGACACATAGAATTACCACACATTGGTTGAGTGGGCGAGGCTAATGGCCATATTTGGGACAGGGCATTGATAATTTTCTTTTGAAATAGTCTCTCTCCAACTAGCCTACGAACAGACTCCCTTGTTAAGGTATAAGGCGAAAATAAAACGGCAAGCGGAGGAAGCCGAGAAAATTCAGAAACATGAGCGCGTTCTCGCCTACCAAGACCACACTTTCGCTAGCACCCGATTTCTCGCGCAGCGATCAAGTAGAGGACAATTCAGAAAAGTTAACACAATCTATATTTGTAAAACAGAGCAAACAATGTACGACCATGTTACTGGACAACTCGTTTATTGATAGCCGCACAATAAGTTTTCACTATCAGCTTAAATATTGCAAAAGCTTCAAAAAATCCGTTTATACCACCTAACTTTTATTTAGCTCTGAGTTAAAATCGCTCAAAAACTGAGAGCTGTGAATTTACACAAAGTCAATAACGCCTCCACTTTGGTAAATTATAATTGCCTAATTTTGGACTTTATAGAATGGTAAATAGTTGGAAAGCAGTTCTAAGTGAAATTTTGAACTTAGCTTGGGTTAGGCCAACAAATGGAAATTGCTTACCACGGTGGTCGGCAACCGTTGGACAGTGAAGCCAACCTCCCCATATAACTGTTACGAACAGCAAAGGGAGCACAGGAAAAGGACGGCACATCTTTACTTCTTTTGAAGTCTTTGTGGACTGTTTAATCGCTCCCTTCGAATGAGAAGCTCTTCGTATTGCGCTCAACTGTGTCGCGTGAGTTGCAACGCCTCAACAGCTAGTGATGTATCGGCTGGCTTACACAGTTTTAATATGTTAACAAAGAAGTGGGCGGTCATTCTTTACTTCTCACAAGGAAAGTCTATTACTTCATGATAAAAAATAATCTCTTTATTTTTCATTCTGACGAAGTGATAATAATAAGATTACATAATGAATATATGAAAGACATGTGTGAACTGCGGATAAATGATGA
This sequence comes from Meandrina meandrites, assembly GCA_963693305.1. Lineage (NCBI taxonomy): Eukaryota > Metazoa > Cnidaria > Anthozoa > Scleractinia > Meandrinidae > Meandrina > Meandrina meandrites. The sequence goes on along the minus strand of OY855907.1, from coordinate 14,402,348 downwards.
AATGAATGAGATGATCCTCGCAGTGTGAAAGCAATTTAAGCAATTGCAATTTTTAGCCTAAAACATTTTCAAGGCTACAACGGGATTTGAATCCATGACATTCGCGATACCGGTGCGTTTCTCTACCAACTGAACTATAAAGCCTCGACATATTGGGAGCAAGTCAATTGTAGGTTCTAATACCCCGCATTCATACTGCCAGGATCTTGTCACTCATTTCATCATTTATCCGCAGTTCATATGTATTTCATATATTCATTACGTCATCCACGTCATCTGCGGGATATTAAAACCTTCAATTGACCGCCTCCCAGAGTATCAAGGCTTCATAGCTCAGTTGGTAGAGCAACGCACCGGTATCACGGAGCAAATGCGACTGCTTTTCGCGTACGTTGCAAATAAATACGCCCTGGGGATGTTTATGTCGCGTTAAGTTGTCTACCCTTTCCCTTATTTAGCGTTTCTCCCCAGGTGATTGTACTCATCATCTGTGGATATTAAAAAAAGAGAAGGTTGTCATGTTCACAAAATTTAACAGGGCAAATAAAGGCGCACGTAATTATATAAAGATGATATTTAATTGCCGTTGTTAAAGCAGAGAATAACAACCCATTTAAACTACTGAGCCAAAAAGACTTTATTTTCACCTCTCTTATTTTTCAAGGAATGCAAAGTCTTTATTTTCATCTCTGTTAATTTTCAAGGAATGCGAATTGGGATGTTACAACAGATCTAGTAGAAACCTGTAATTTCAATAATCTGTCGAGAATTTTCCGGACGACTTTAATATAAAAGTAATTTCACCAGTCGTGTTATTTGAGAGACATTTATTATACATCGAAAATATGTTGGCAGGTGTTGTAGCTAGGTTAAACAGAATTTTGAGTTATGTATTGAAAAGTTTTAATTATCGGTGCAAGATTGTTTCAGAATGCAGGCAAATTTTAACGAAAGATAGACAGGAATATTTCAAAATTTACAGTGTTTTCTATACATTTTAATAATGTGGATTTCAATTAAGTGCGTATGGATGCGAATTTCAATAACCGTAAAAGCTCTATTAAATTCCTAAGTCGGAATTCGAAAGTTCAAGAAAAGAAAATATTCTATGCTTTCGTTAAATATACTAATTATTAAAAAGAAAAGTTCTTTTCAATTTTTTGCGAGTTAGTCCAAAACGCGACCTTTGTTCAATTAGTCTTTCTTACACTGCGATTTTTACTCGTGATGATGGTTCTGTGACAGCTGTATTTTTTGTGTTTTTCCCAGAAAATCGGCTTACGTTCTAATTCGCTACGCTCAAACGAACGTAAATTATTTTCCTCTTAAATACTTAGATAAATAAATACACAAGTTGATGGTTGGATGCTCAGGCAATCCAAAACTGACGTTTATTCAAGATTCACAAAAGCAATCATAATAGAATGAATAAACTGAATCACACCAAATAAATGCAAATTTACAAACCAAGTTGACTAGTTACTTGCAAACGCTTAGAAATATCTTCTAGAATGTACATATCTTTCGCGGTATCAGACTTCCAACGACCATGAAGTTTAAGTACCCTTTCTGAAAGATTAGGATTATGACTAACAGCAGAGGTAGCTCCACCAGACCTTAAACTATGAAGACCGTACAACTTATGATTCACCCCTATTTCTTTAAGGCACTCTTTAAAGATTTCTCTGCATCTAGTATACGATAATTTAACTCCATGTAACTTATAAGTATTGGTGGACTTAAAAAATCTTACTGGACGGAATAGAGCAACTGAACTGGAAAGTTCAATGCCACACATGGAAATATACCCTTCTAAAAGTGCAACAGGGCAATACTTGTTACCCAATCTCTTAATATAAACATAATTACCCTCGCAATAAATGTCATTTTTAGCCCATGGGAACAAACACTCTAAGATGATCAGGAAAAAATTCAAGATGCGAGGGCGCAATGTTACTAAGTTCATCATAACGAAAAAAACCCGCAAAGCCTAACGAGCAGATACAAGCAATTCGCATATCCTTAAGATTAGCAGAAGGACCAGCGAACTTATCAATAATACTCTTAATAATGTCGGCAGAGATAGGCGCCTTTTTAACACTAACTGGCTTATTGCGCCTAGCCGCCTCCAGCAAATTATGACAGATCGAACTATCCAATGGATTGGCGCCGTTACTTGGACCTAACGAGTGAAACCACTTAAGAGCTGCATGAGACATAACTAAAGAGGCATAAGAATTAGAACTCTTATAAACCTTAAAAAGATAAGCAACTATAAACGCAACTGGAAAAGGAGGCACCGGCCGAACCCCGGAAAAATTACAATATTCAATAAACTTCACAATCTCTTTCTTATATCTCTTTGCTGTAGAATCCGCTTTAGACTTCAGCAAAACCGAGATAAGCTCTCCTAGGTCTGGCTTTACACTAACCGGCAGGCGACTCCAAATATCGTCTGAGACAAACGTCTGTAATGAGAAAACAAAAGAAATAAGGAAAAATAGGCGCTAAAACAGTAACATCCCGGAAAAACGCTTATTCCACAACATGAAAAAAGAAACGGCGAGCGCCTACACAAAAACATTGTAATAATACCAAGTCAGGCCAGTGCCTCTTTTCCACAAAACACATTGTAATAACACCAAGTCAGGCCAGTGCCTCTTTTACACAAAAACACATTGTAATAACCCCAAGTCAGGCCAGTGCCTCTTATCCACTGAAAAATAAATGGGCAAGCGTCCCATGCAAATAAAGCTATAGATACTTAAGAAAACTTCATACGAACAGCTAAGATGAACCCAGTGAACCTATCACTGCCCAAGAGTGAATTAGTGTTCCGCCCTTGTTCTAAAGCAGAAGCATCAAAACACTTGCAATCTATAATAAACCTAGAAAATGTTCTAGAAATAATGGGCCAGAAAAATGAAGACGGCCAAAAAGGCACAACTACAGTGGCAATGGCCCTGGACACGTGCAGATAATGAATAACTCTAGCAATAAGGCTTACAGGGGGAACAACGAGGCAATTTTCACCCTCCAAATTTTGCACGAAAAAATCCACCCCGCTACAACCTGGGTTCCAAAATCTAGAGAAAAACTTGTTAATCTTCTTATTATAATAACTAGCAAAACAATCCACTGAATGAACACCCCAGCTTTCCTCTAAAGACATGAAACAATCGGCTGAAATCCGCCAATCGTCTACATCAATGATACGACTAATATAATCAGCCCTCTCAACCTCAGTGCGAGGGATCCACTGGACCTCTAACTCAATGCCATTATTGGCACAGAACTGAAAAATCTCCAGCGCGATAGCATGTAAATCGCTTCTCATACTCCCCACTTGTATAACCTTTAATGCATTTTGACTATCAGAAAACCACTTCACATAGGAGCCTTTAAGGGTAAAAATGAATGTAAAGCGAACAATATAGCAGATAATTCCCTCCATGTAGAACTTTTTCCACATTCTTCCAAAACCCACTGCTTATGACAAACTTGCTCACCATTAATTTCAAGATGAGCACCACAACCTGTGGCGCTTGCATCTGAATAAACCACGTAATTAGACATTCTATACGGAGAATCCGCCACTACCTTACAATTCAGTCGCTTTAAATTAGCCTCCCAGAAATAAAGTTCCCTTACACAATATTGATCAAGATAAAACTTGGAGTCCCAATCCTGGGCAGACGCAACTGAAATAGAGCAGTACCTAGTCATAATTCTGGAAATATTACCAAAAACCGCCCCGCCAGAAATAACCTTGCCTACGAGTGAGGCCAACTCCCGCGCCGAAACCAAACGATCACTAAAGAAAATCTTATCGATAGATTTAGCGATGCTATTTTCCCGACGATCAGAAATGCTAATAGTTCCATTAATGGTGTCCCATACGATCCCCAACCATTCGATAACTTGACTCGGACACCATTGTGACTTCTCATCATTGGTGATAAACCTCGACTTCCTTAAATCAGACCAAACATTAGTAGCCAGGACTGCACAAGTGTCATGGTCAGAATCTATCAACCAGCCATCATCAAGAAATAAAGCAATATTAACACCATTGAACCTCCAATACTTCTCGAGCGGTTTTAAACATTTTGTAAAAATGTAGGGTGCAGAGGCCAGACCAAAAGGAACTGTAAACACAAAATATCGCATGGAATCTTCGCCTGGAAACTTCCATGCGAACCCCAAAAACCTCTGGTTATCTGGATGAATTTCAATATGGTGGAAGCCACTTTTAAGGTCAAAAGTAATCATAAAAAAACCCTTTTGGAAATAAGATAAAGCAATTTTCCAATCCTCGTAATTGAACTTCTGTTTAATAAGAAAATTGTTAATGTAACGGAGATCAAGGATTAATCTCTTTTTACCGTTGGGCTGGATGGACACACTCAAAGGATTAACAACATCAGGTGGACCATTTAATTCCATTACCCTGCCTGAATGTAAAAGCTCCAAAATGGCTTCACAAACAAACTCTGACTTATCTAAAGCTGATCTGTTATTTTTGGAGGTAAACCCAGGGGGAGTTTGCTGAAAAGGCAAACGGTAACCCTCTCATATAACCGATAATATATATCTAGGGGCACCTATCCTACGCCAAAAATCTACTTGTCTTCTCAGACTACCCTTGACTTGTGACAAAACTGTCCCGCTGGAATCTTCGAACTCAATAAGCTTCTTTTACCTCCGAGAGTTGTGCTAACAATACGTTATCACCTCCATCACTTTGAGCTTCCATCGGCAAGACCTCCTGATCCGGGCCTAACAGCTGTGGCACTGTTTGAATAATAGGAACCGCTTCTGTTTGAGGAAGGCAACAGGACTTGGCAGTCCTTGGACCAGTGTCCTGGACGGTTGCACCGGAAGCAGCGACCGGCGCTTGAAGCATGTTCTGAACGGCCTAAAAACAACAGAAAAAACAAAATGAAACTGGAACAGAAAATGGGGCGGGCGGGTGGGAAAAGAAGTAAACGCCAGGATGGACAGCGCGAGCGAGAGGAATCTAGCAACTCTTTGAATCCTAAAATACTAAACACCAACCAATCACATAATCCCTGGAGACACGCCCTAACGGCGTGCTCCAACAAACACGAAAAACATAAACTGCTAATGAACTATATCAACTTGATACCAGCGGAAAATACATTTACGCTCTAATTCGCTACGCTCAAACGAACGTAAATTATTTTCCTCTTAAATACTTAGATAAATAAATACACAAGTTGATGGTTGGATGCTCAGGCAATCCAACCAAAAGAACCGAGAACTTCACAAAGTAAAAATAAAAAGTGGTCTTACCGCGAAAAAGCTGAAAATCGCTAGAGGATTTAAATTTTTTCGGAGTGTTACCGAAGTTACTCTTCGTTTCTTTTCGCTTTTTCTCAGCGGCAGCCTTGGCTTTTCGTATCTTCTTCTCATCTTCGGAATCTGACGCGAGATCATCGGACTCGTATTCTTGGACAACAAGCCAACCGTCTCTGTTCTTGTCGGCGATTTTGATCAATTTTTGACGCTTCTTGATGATCAATTTACCTTCAGCAACCAACTTGTGAATATCATCCGGGCTGCCAACACTATCATCGATTTGTGTTAAAATATTGTCCAACCGCAAATTCACCTCGAACTGCTTACGATTGCCTTTATACTTGATGTCCGCAGCTTCTTTATCGAACTTCGCGGTGCGCTCAAACTGCTTCCCTTTCTCTTCCAACTGCGAAGTCAGATAGCCTTTGAAAAGCGAGAAAACCTCGTCGACCAATTGTGACTTTGAGGAAGAATTTTGAGATGCAACGTCGGCATCAGCGATAGAAGACGCCGAACCACCTTCTTCTGTAGAGATCATAGCAAGCTTCTCACAGCATCAAAAACAAGTAAACGCCAGGATGGACAGCGCGAGCGAGAGGAATCTAGCAACTCTTTGAATCCTAAAATACTAAACACCAACCAATCACATAATCCCTGGAGACACGCCCTAACGGCGTGCTCCAACAAACACGAAAAACATAAACTGCTAATGAACTACATCACCTTAATACCAGCGGAAAATACATTTTCATTGTCACCTACTAGGGTATCTGAGGTTTAGTGTACGTGACCGGAAATTTTATCTTTCTAGAACATTCGGTTGACTTTCACGTATAACCAAGCTTTGTCAAACGATTCGCCCAACAAATAACTAGTATACACGCAAATGTGGTACATTCCAAATCTACCCCACTTTTCTTGCTGATTCTCAAAAAAAAATTATGTTTTGTCAGTCGAACTTTGATTTTACTTGTGAAACAGTCTGATCCGTTGTGAAATGCCATTTTGTGGACTAAATTCGCCGGTACCCATTTATACACCTGGGTGGAGAGAGGCACTATGAGAGTAAAGTATCTTGCCCAAGAACACAACGCAGTGCCCCGGCCAGGGCACGAACCCGGACCGCCCGAGCCGGAGTCCAGCGCACTAACCATTAGGACACCACGACTCCCACACTCACTATTGTAGTGTTTATGATTCCAGCACATGCAGCTGCATTGCACCATTGGTCTTTTTAGGGATTAAGCGCAATGTAGATAATTTATAAAGAACCATTGAATTTAATATTATAATACATGAATGTAGTTGTCCAATCAGTCCATGTAAAAACAGTATATGTTGACATGCTATAATTTGATACCTCTAGTTTGAATTCTCATCTTCCTGCTTGGGCATAGCAGTTTCTTTTCCTTATCACGCTGATTGTTGACTCTCTTTGTATGACCTTGAGAAACGTTAGGCATCAATACAAACTCTTTTAACATTAACTTTAATAGTGGAACCCAGCTAGAATTTAAGGAGGATTTTGGAAATATTTAACTTGTATTATACTTTCTTATATAATAACTGCCGGTATCTTACATGTTTGTAAAATGACCACTTCCCTCTGTTTCCCTTATCCAGCGTTATTATTTTAATAGGAATCAGTGTGATAACAGGTAAGCAGGCAGTCATTTATCTTAGGATGGTAACGATTAACTGTTAAAGTACAAATAACTTCACCTGGCCTCGCTTAAGTCGTCCTACGCCACTTCAAAATATCTCCTCGCCTTGCCTTGCCTCGCCTCACACGCTCCTCGTCTTATCTCACTGCCACGATTTGCGTAATGGGTTTTCGAAAAACGGTTAGGCTGAATAGTTTTCACTGAAAGTATATTTCGTTTGCTTGTAACTTTTAAAGGAGCAACGTCACAGGAATTTCGCAAAATTTTGGACTAAAATGTTCTTTAGTGGTAGGCAACTTAACCAATGAAAAAACCACTTTTGAACATCTAAAGAAAGATATGACCTTAATTTGCAGATAGGAGTCAACCTAAGGATAATATTGATAATACTGATTTTTTGAAGACGCTCAGAAACAACTTGAAAGTTGCCATCCATTTTTGGGAGTTGCAATCCATTTACATCAAAGCCATCCGCAGCCAAAGACGCTTTTTAGCAGTTTCAAAGCTCTAATATAACAATTGTTTATAAAAAAATAGCCCATTATTTTAAGGTTTCCTACGCCACAAAGATAAATTTTGGCTGTTCAAAAATCTGTTAAAATCCGTGACAAAGCCCCTTTAATTATAACGCAAAGGAGACGTATTTGCCTGTAATTCAGCTATGGCCCTGTTTTGTCATTTAGAGCAATGGAGGTAATTTTTTGTCTAACATCAAGTTTCATAGCGAGTAATTTGAAAAAAGTGATAAAGTAGACTAACCTCAGCCGTGACACAGTCTTTTTAGAGGTTACTATTATTTGAGTCTGCCAGTGATTGCTTTACGACCATACAACAATATGTGTATATTTAGTAATAAATAATGAAGATGGTAAATTTTAAGCTCGGTGAATGAATTGTAAAGATGATATGTTCATTTTTCACGAGCGTTGGACAAAGAAAAATTCTGAGTCGCCAACGGCAGATACCAGTTGGGTGCTCTAACCACTGAGCTACGAGAGACTCGTAGCTCAGTGGAAAGAAAAAAAAAAAAAAAACTAGAAAAATTGCCAAGCTCATCACGAGTCTCTTGAAGCTCAGTGGTTAGAGCGTCCAACCGGTATCTTGGAGGCCATGGGTTCGATTCCCGTCGGGACTCAGAATTTTTCCTTTGTCCCACGCTTATGACAAATGAACATATCACCTTTATCAATATGTGCATATTCTTGCCAGGTGAACTGTACAGAATAATCGAGTTTTCATTCTTATACTCAACACCCTTTCATCTGGGATGCATGGGTAGGTAAGTCACACGGGTTCTTTTTACTCCCTCGTTGTGTTTTACTTATCGTACGAAGTCAAACTGCAAATCTTAATTACCATTGTTTTTACCTCACCCACAGACCACGCACAAGTCTCGTTCTTGGCCAATAATAAGGGTTTTTAGTTTTTAACTTGAAAATAAAATTCCATTATTGTTTGCAACATACTGAAAAAACAAACTTTAAATCAGCATTTTGATCTGCCGAGAACTAGATTGTTTACCTGTTGGAATGAACTTTTGTGAGCCATGCAGTTAAAAACAGTGCCACGCGTGACATATTAAACAGTGCCACGCGTGACAGGCGCTGGCCTAATGGTTAGCGCGCTTCACTCCGGATCGGGCGGTCCGGGTTCGAGCCCTGGCCGGCCTGCGTTGTGTTCTTAAGCAAGACACTTTACTCTCATAGTGACCTGTCTCCACCCAGGTGTATAAAAAGGTACCGGGGAAATAATGCTGGGAGTAACCCTGCAATGGGGACCAGCATCCCATCCAGAGGGACTAGAAACACTCCTAGTCTCTTAATGCTACAGAAATCGGGATAAGCTCCCAGGATAGGCTCGACACGTGACTGTTAGATATGCAATGGTGAATGTTTGATTTGAAATCTTATATTTCCCTCTCACTTTCAGTGGTATTTTTGGTGCGGCGCTTGGGCTCTTTCATTCCTTTCTTCTGAGTACGGAACTTTCTAATTCAATGGGAGTTATAAACAGCCTTAATAAGGTGAGTCATTTCAAATAAATATACAAACATCTAGTTGTAATACAGCTCTGTACAATTCAATCGATACCATAATATCGTGGTTATAAGTTTCCCTGTTATAAGCACGCATGCAAACCCTAAAATAATGACAGCAGTGGACAAGGGAAAATGTTAAAATCGTTAGCATTTCACTCGATTCTGAATTGTAATTCAGTATTCAACTCCGTAATTCATTCTGAAACCCATTTAACTGTCGAACGATGCATTCAAAATCAAGAAGTGTTGTATTGTTTATAAAAATTGTCAACTGTTTTGGTATTAAGTATGATTTTTGCCAACGCATGAATTCAGCAGGGTATACATGTTGAGACAAACCATTCTCTTCATCATCGCTTCGTTGACGAATTGTGCTTTTCTCCTTACTTGTCGTCTTAAAAATGTCCTGCTATTGTAAGGAGAAATTAAATGTTGGTCACTCATGGGATCTGTTTCCATTCAACAGGTTGTCATATCTTTTCTGTCGGTAATTCTCTTTGATATCACTCTTGACACAAGTATGGCCACGAGGTAACTAAGATAAAAGGCTTTTCTGCTGCATAAGTTAAACCCGTGGTATAACTTGGTATTTTCCTTTGATCTGGTGTATGGTAATGTGATAATGAATATAAAACAAAGGAAAATACAACACATTTATGATGTGGTTCAATTTTATCCGTGGTTCAAATTTTATTTTCGTCTGTTTTAAACTCATTATGGTACATTACCATACCCAAAAACAAAGGAAAATAAAATTTTAACCTGAAGGATAAAATTGAACCGCGACATTTACACCATGTAGACCTCTTTACCTTCGTTGTCTGCTATTCTGTTTTTTTTTTTTCTCTTTTAAATTTGGAGCATTTCGTCTTTGGAATTAAAGGAATGATTCTCCATAGAACATAACATTAACTTGCATTTCAATGCAGGAGGCTAAAGAGGTTAAAATAAAGACACTATCCTCCCATTATTTTACAATCATTTTAATTATGCGATTTATATACAGTGATGATAACAAAAATCGCCACAGTTTCACACTAACTTTATAATAAGACGGGAGCTTAATTTGCTTTAGGCTACCTTTGACTGCGAATATCTTCTTCTCTTTAAATAATAAGCGTTGTTTTTCCTTTTTATTTTTCCAGTATAATCGTGACTCTCAGCAGTGGAATACTCTACTCATACACAGCCACTGTTCATAAAGAAGCTGAACAGCGCAATTCACATCCAATACATGACAGCTAGCTACAGTCCACTCGAGATAAACTTTTTAAAATAATTATTACTTTTACATTAGATGCATAATTTATTTATTGTACTGAGCACTGAACAGCAGAGAAACCTTTTTTCTTTAGCGTAAAGTATTCTTTGAACGTACGCAATAAAGCAACTAAAATACTTTAAACTTGGACTGTGACGAAGCATATGGTACAGCGAAATAAAAATCATTCCAGAAAAGAGCAAAACATCCGAACATATTCCTTTCTTACTGAAATATTTCCAGTGGGATGTACGCTTCCATCTGATCCCACCGGAGCAATCAGTTTTCCATAAAAGTGGAAAGCGTTCGAGGTTACCTGTTACCGTGTGGTACTAAGTATCTTGTTATGTCTTCAAGGGAAGCGTGAGGGTGAATATTCCTAAATGTTATTTATGAGGAAATTTTATTTAGCTCCGGGGGTTATTGAGGTTATTCCTGGGAAGTAACCGCTCCAAATCTCCTCCCCAAGGGATTATTTAACAAGCCTAGAAATGTGTGCGAATAGGAATACCGAATGATAGCATTTCCCGAAAGATTGACCATATTTTGACAATAGCTTTTGTTTTCAAGATTACAGATTAATAGAAAACTACCAACACTTTTTTGCAAATCACTCAAAGCTGGAACATTTTCACATATTTTCCGTGTCCAGATCTTTTTTTTTTTTTATATTTCTCTTCATCACACCTTGTAATGAAATACGCAGTCGTATGTAGGAAAAAACCTGATGTTAACCGTCAGTTTGCTTTTCTTGCAATAATGTCTGATTAGTTTTCGGGGATATTCAATTCTGGTCTCTTGTCTTTGCTGACTATGGTTGCGTGACTTGAAAGTGTTAAAGGAGTGTTTAATGTAATAAACACGACTAATGACCTTGTGTAGAGAATAATTATGCGGATCTAAAGCAAAATTAGTATCACCCAACTAATGCATTTTGATTGGCTACGCTACTAGAGGACTATTAGTAATAGTCATCGAATAGCGAAATTCGCGACGCTTTTTTTCGTTTCATTCCCAAATAAATCTTTTTTCAACTTGCATTTGCTAACTTTATTATTGCTTTTTGTGTCCGACTAGTTGGGTGATACTAAAACAATTAGACCCTTCGCCCTCAAGGGCCACGGGTCAATAAACCATTCGGCTTCGCCTCATGGGATATTGACCCGTAGCACTTGCGGGCTACGGGTCTAATTGTTAAATAGTCTTCCTTACCAGAACTATTAGTCACTACTGCAATAACGGAGATGACACTGATTATTGTTAGGTGCACCACTGAATTTTCATGCTAGCCTGGCACGTGTCAGTAGGTGGACATGAAGTTACCATTTTATTGCCAGCAGCTCCTCGGTCAAATTTTAGGCTTACTGTATACATGATGATTTTATGTTTGATTTAGTCAGTGCTACAGTAGCGGAGATGACAGCGCGAGTCCGGTGTACCATTGAAGTAATAGACATAGAAAGAGCCACAGTTTCTCACTTGAATGTTTCTGGACAGCCAACAACAGTTTGAAGCGTGGTGAAAGCAGACCTGCCTGGTTACTTTGCCGTCAGCGACTGTAGGATGTCCACCATTTAACCAGCCGGTTGCGTGAGTGTTACACCTGTATTCGGGTGTACATGAAGAAGCCATTCTAGTGCCTGCAGCTCCTTAGAAGCGATACCAGCCATTGAGGTTCCTGTCACACAACCTGATGCTTTTATTGTACGTGGTTTTCCGGTCGGCGCTGGTCAGACTTGAGTAGCTTGTACATTCTACAGCTAGAATTAAAAGTTTGCAAATATTTGTTCAGTTAATGTAACTTGAAAATAATGTATCTACATCTTGGTCAACTCTAAACATAAGATAATTTTTATAGCGGAACTCCAGCGCGCGAAGCGCGCCAGCGGAGCACCATGGGTAAGAAATTTTGTAAACCACCAAGCCGAAAAAATTTGGTAATCACGTGACCGTACGAGCGTCCGTCCGTCCGTCCGTGCGTCCGTACAGACTCTGGGGGAGGGGGAGGGGAGTCACAGGACAATTACCGCCTTAGTTACTGTTAAATCTCTGATATTGAACTTCCATGTCATGGTCAATTGACATCTGCTTAGGTACTCAGTTTTTACTTAGCCTGATAATTTTATCATCGCGTAAATTCAGATTTAAATAAAGGGCAAGGTAAATAACCGACAAGCTCTGCTTTTACGCTTGGCTAAATCTATTTTAGAAATATTTAGTTTAGTTTTTTTCTCATGTTAAATAAATGATCTGGACATTTCATTTCAACTTAAACGAAGCGATTGTTCGAAAAGGCGGCAAATCTTTGGTACGCTGTTCACCTTTAAAGCTGAATGAAAGACGCGAAGAAAGCTGCTGGCGAACATCGATTTTCGTGAATATTTCTCGCTTTATTTACTCATGTTCATCATGGAAACTTATGCCAAATGATTTAGGACAACCTCTTAACGGGAAGATCCGAAATAATTGCCGATTTGAACATAATATACTGGATAACAAGTCAAAAAGAGCGCGATGTCCAGGGTTCGACCTGCGGCTGAGCTAGGCTGAATATCACTGAATTGAGCTCAAACAAAAGTGAATTCAGAGCCGATCAAGTTCACTGAAGTGAAGGATAAAAGACTGTTAAAGGCTACACCGATGGAACGAAAGAAATTGTTCTTCGGTGATAATTCATGTAATGTATATGTCGCTGGTGTTGGACTAAGCTTGAAACGAGACTGCCGTGTTGGTGTCCGATATTATTGGCCGGGCTGGTTTGAAAGCTTTGCCCTGCAGAATTTATAAGCCTTCTTCAATAATGAGGTAACAAACGTAAATGTATGCACTAAGCATTAAAATATTGAGAGAATTATACTTCATTAATGAATGAATTTGAAGTTGTGTCGGTTTTCAGATCTTCACGTAAAGATTTATCAAGCCTGTTCATGTTTGTACATTTTACATATTTGTTTAGTAAATATTTTGTTTAGACTAATTATTTTCAGTTTTAGTTAGTGGAGTTAACTGTGATGTTCATTATTGGATTTTGAAAACAAATTATTTAGCTTCACGGATCAAAATCACGATTTCGGCTCCTGCTTATTAGTGAGTGTTGAATTTGCCGGTTTCGTTGCGAGTTTGTGCTAGGCTGAGTGGGTTCAGACTTAACCTACCGCATATTTACTTACCAGAAATGAAGAAAATTCATGCAGTTCTCTACATAAAATTCTCTTAAGCATTTAGCAACGCGTACGATAAAACGGAATTAGTTGAATCATGCAACCAAACCGCAACGAAAAGAAGACGGTTCAAAACAGTCAAAACAACATTGTAAGCTTATTCTAAGTTAGCGTGCATCACTTTCCAAATCATAAACTGCCACAATTCGTACACAAAAACTGCTTTAAAATGACTCACATAACCGGCACCATCAATTTGCAGAGTTTGTTTTGCCGCCGTGATTTTCTCAGTTTGCCGTGGCGTGAGTTCATTTTGTTTACTGTGTTAAGCAGCGAGTTCACTTTGTTTTCTGTTTTTGCCTTGAGTTGATTTTCTTGCCCTGATGGTTTTGTAGTAATAAAAGCAAGGTCAAGGCACAGGGAGCCCGGACAAACTGTTTGTTTGCACATTAGCATTTTTGTGTATATTAGCATTTTTATAGCAAATGTATAGGATTTACTGAACGGCTCGCAGAATTGCGTGTAATAACGTAAAATATGAACAAAGTACATGCTAAATAAACGTAAGTTTATCTTACCAGTTTTGTGGTGTGGTTCTTTTGGCTCGAAATTGCGAATTTGAGCGGTTTGAAGGATTTCGCGTTTGCTGCTTTCTACATACAGCTATTTCAATTAACGTTGTCGGGTCAAAGATTAAAACTAAAAGACAAGACCGTATGGCGTTCTGGGTATTCACTATAAATTTGCATATAAGCTTCATTAAATGTACAAATTTGTATTTCGCACGCGAATAATTCACGAGTTTGTTTTCCCTCTCAGGAGGCCTTTCTGTAGCTTTACTTTTAGTGTCGCTTGGCTCTGAGTTTTGAAAATTCTTCTTAAATTCAGTGTGGTTAAAAGCACCTTGTTTCACATGTCTGAAAAGAAAGAAAACGGGCAAATCCGCGTTTGTCATGTCACTATATATTTTAGTATTCAGCACGTGCAGTTGCTCTCTTCCTCTACCCATACTGCCTTTCAGTCTTGTCTTTCAGCTTTGATCCCGACAACGTTATCTGAAATAGCTGTATATAAGTATAACGAAAGGGTGGAAACTCCAACAGCTCCAAATTCGAACAGCTCCAGCGCCGAGGCGATTTTCGACCAGAAAATCCCATCGCACAGCTTTCAAACTGAGCAACAAGTAAGAGGAAGGTTTGAGGAATCTTCTCGTATTGTTCGATCGAAAATTCATCCAAACGGCCCAGAGCTAGCCTTCGAACAAAAACGGGTAACCAAAAATTTTAAGCCGTCCGAATGCGTAGCGACAAAAAGTTGTGCCGAAGGGAATTTGCTATTCCCTAGCCTCTTTCCGATTGGACACAATTAAACAATGGTCGTTATAGATTTCGTCCCGTTGATAGGTGGGCAAAATCAATACTCACTAGCATGGGTAGTGTAAGGGTCCTTGGGTTGTGTCGGACCATTGACATCACTACCCATGCTAGTGAGTATTGATTTTGCCTTTGCCCACCTATCCACGGGACGAAATCTTGAACGACCATTTCTTCGTTTAATTGTGTCCAATCGGAAAGAGGCTAGGAAATAGCAAATTCCCTTCGGCACAACTTTTTGTCGCTACGCATTCGGACGGCTTAAAATGTTTGGTTACCCGTTTTTGTTCGAAGGCTAGCTCTGGGCCGTTTGGATGAATTTTCGATCGAACAATACGAGAAGATTCCTCAAACCTTCCTCTTACTTGTTGCTCAGTTTGAAAGCTGTGCGATGGGATTTTCTGGTCGAAAATCGCCTCGGCGCTGGAGCTGTTCGAATTTGGAGCTGTTGGAGTTTCCACCCTTTCGTTATACTTATATACAGCTATTTCAGATAACGTTGTCGGGATCAAAGCTGAAAGACAAGACTGAAAGGCAGTATGGGTAGAGGAAGAGAGCAACTGCACGTGCTGAATACTAAAATATATAGTGACATGACAAACGCGGATTTGCCCGTTTTCTTTCTTTTCAGACATGTGAAACAAGGTGCTTTTAACCACACTGAATTTAAGAAGAATTTTCAAAACTCAGAGCCAAGCGACACTAAAAGTAAAGCTACAGAAAGGCCTCCTGAGAGGGAAAACAAACTCGTGAATTATTCGCGTGCGAAATACAAATTTGTACATTTAATGAAGCTTATATGCAAATTTATAGTGAATACCCAGAACGCCATACGGTCTTGTCTTTTAGTTTTAATCTTTGACCCGACAACGTTAATTGAAATAGCTGTATGTAGAAAGCAGCAAACGCGAAATCCTTCAAACCGCTCAAATTCGCAATTTCGAGCCAAAAGAACCACACCACAAAACTGGTAAGATAAACTTACGTTTATTTAGCATGTACTTTGTTCATATTTTACGTTATTACACGCAATTCTGCGAGCCGTTCAGTAAATCCTATACATTTGCTATAAAAATGCTAATATACACAAAAATGCTAATGTGCAAACAAACAGTTTGTCCGGGCTCCCTGTGGTCAAGGTTCTTTTTACATTGAATAACTCATAGAGGTCCTAGAGGTGTATTACGAATTAGTGTACAGTAACCGTTGTAAAACGTTTTACTAAGATTTGTTTTGCGCCTACGTGCGTACGTGAGGAACCCAATAAAGTGCAATCGTCAATTTCAATTTTAGAACCTGTCACTAAAGGCAGGAAAATTCAGACGGGTTAACCACGAAATATATTGACGTCGCTTTCTTCAACAAAATCATGAGAGGTTTTTTGTACCTATATGGGCCACAGTATAAGCTTAGAACTATAGTGTGGTTTCTTATTTGGTAACACTGTAATTTACTCGAGCAAAAAAATGATAAATGGGAGCTCCGCTTTTAGGCCTGCCTAAATGTATATATTAAGCGTTGTGTATTAAAATATAACAACCCTCTACATAATACTCTGTACAATTTTAAGAACTGTTCTCTGAGAAAGTGAAGCAAAGTTGGAAATGAAAATTTTTAACCCCCCTTCATTTTTTGTGTGGAGGTAGGCTACCTGGAGGGATGAACATATTTTGTTTGGCAGATGTATTGTTTCCATGGTAACCGCACTTGGTAACGCAAGCCTCAGGTTTATGTTTTAAGCTAAGATTTCACTCTCAAAAAGTAAAAATATACGAGGCTAGTTCTCTGGTAATTGTAAACCAAATCAAATGAAATTGCAGCAGAAAGTAGAGTCATTCTCCTAGTTTATAAAAATTATTGTAAAAGTATTTTGAGGTTTATGAACCAGGAAAAAATTGACGCTGTGTAATAAAGCCTGTCGGCCATTTGGACAAGCGGCAAAATCAAGCAAAACCAATTTCGCTATTTTTCCCAAAGTACTCACTTTCTTGAAACCAAATTAGCAGCAGGGCTAATATGGATAATGTAGTTTCGAAATATAACAGCTTTTTGGGGAACGTTATATTTTGTCAATAGGCATTTAAGACATACAATGCAAATTGCAAAAAATTGCAAGATTGGCCATTTTGAGGGCCTCGCTATTTGGCCTAAAAAGGCTTAAGAGAGATGAATTCAGCTTGAAAATAATTTTATATCACCTGGTCTGTTACGTAAATGTGATTAATAACGTTTTGGTTGGCGAATTTGGTGAAATTTAAATTAATACAAAATCCTACCTTGCAAGTTTTGGCAATTTCTTCAAGACGATTTGTTGTGTGAGACTCGCCTTCGCTCCCTCCAATTTCTTAACCAAATTAAGCACAGACACTAGCAGAAAGGCCAAATCTAACAGTTTCCCACATCAAAATCCATTTTCCTGCGTTTCAGACCACAAATGTCAAAACACATCCGTAACTTTGTGATTTCTTCCGTCGAGTGCCAAACCTCTTCAGTACAATTCATCCGGAAAGGTAGATAAATGATCATTGCATTAAGCAAATGCATGCCTGTGAACATCAAAGTGCATTTCTAATATTATGTTTCTTTTGTACTCATCATTGTAAGAAAAGTTAAATTACCAGATTGAAACTTTGCAAAATACAGCGAAAAAAAGGTGTCAAATAAGTTGCTTTCTCGAAAGCCGCAAAACCAAGGAAAAACTACATTTTCAAAGTGCATCCGGTCAGCAGTCTTGTTTATACTCGCATTTCCGGTGTACAATCTTCGAGGTTGTCGACTTAGCTTCACTTTCCAGACTTTCTATGCGTACGTCTCGATTTTAGCCAAGCACATCGCTCTGGATTGTTTACAGGCATGCATTTGCTAAGTACAGTAATCTTGATGCGTTTATCTAACTGTCTGCATGGACGATATTGATGAATTTTAATACTCAGTGGTAAACATCACAGACATTACGGATGTGTTTTGACATGGCGGCGAACTGTTTTTTAGGCACGTGCAAACATGATGAAGTCCGTGACGAGATGGATCTGATTCTTTTCCGTGCTGGTTATTAAATAAAGAAAAAATGACGTTTTCCATTATTTAGCTATTCATTGTTATTTGCATTCTCACACTGGGTGTTGTGCTTTTTGTGGGCCTGTTAACGTCAAGGCACTGGTGAACATCTGCGGAAACATTGTTATTTTTACTAGGATTTTTTGATATTAATCCCAACGAAGCACGTCTCAGTGTCCCAGCGGCAAACACCAAGCTAATAAGTGGTTTTACATACCTGGGGTTAACACGATTTAATTCATCCCCCCCCCCCCCCCCCCCAATTCTATTAGATATGAGGAGAAGCCGTAATGGATAATCGGTAAGGTTAAATGCGATGCGTATTCTATCCTGCACAGACGAGGTTTTTTTATATTATTATTGTTGTTGTTTGGGATTTAGCCACATATAACGGCGTAGTCTTTATTTGACGAGAACAATTACGGTGATGTGAAATCTGCCTGTTTCTGACCGAAGCTATGCTGTGCATGCGAAATTAAAGATGCAGACAAAACTCATCGCCGGTAAAATAAAACTTAAACTTCTGTGGTACGAATATACCTAGTAGTTATATTTTTGATGTTGCATTATCATCGTAAAACCTTCCACCTTTAATACCAAAAGAACCATGAGATGTCCTACAAGAATTTACACCTACACCATCTGTATTGAGTACATCCGGTCAGCAGTCCCGTCTCCCGAACTTCCGGTGTGTTCGTTTATTCAACATTCTGACTTTCGAACGCGCGACTCGATTTCTGTCAAATGCATCACAGACATTACTTTGTAATGTTCACAGGCATGCATTTTCTTAATGCAGTGATAATTTATCTACCTTTCCGGATGAATTGTACTGAAGAGGTTTGGCACTCGACGGAAGAAATCACAAAGTTACGGATGTGTTTCGACATGGCGGCGAACTGTTGTTTATCAAGTATGCGGATTAAGTATCATCATTTGTGGTCTGAAACGCAGGAAAATGGATTGTGATGTGGGAAACTGTTAGATTTGGCCTTTCTGCTATTGTCTGTGCTTAATTTGGTTAAGAAATTGGATTGAGCGAAGGCGAGTCACACAACAAATCGTCTTGAAGAAATTGCCAAAACTTGCAAGGTAGGATTTTGTATTAATTTAAATTTCACCAAATTCGCAAACAAAAAAGTTATTAATCACATTTACGTAATAGAGCAGGTGATATAAAATTATTTCCAAGCTGAATTCATCTCTCTTAAGCCTTTTTAGGCCAAATAGCGAGGCCCTCAAAATGGCATATCTTGCAATTTTTTGCAATTTGCCTTATATGTCTTGAATACCTATGGACAAAATATAACGTTCCCCAAAAAGATGTTATGATATTTCGAAACTACATTATCCATATTAGCTCTGCTGCTAATTTGGTTTCAAGAAAGTGAGCACTTTGGGAGAAATAGCGAAATTGGTTTTGCTTGATTTTGCCGCTTGTCCAAATGGCCGACAGGCTTTATTACACAGCGTCAATTTTTTCCTTGTTCATAAACCTCAAAATACTTTTACAATAATTTTTACAAACTAGAAGAATGACTCCACTTTCTGCTGGAATTTCATTTGATTTGGTTTACATTCACCCGAGAACTAGCCTCGTATATTTTTACTTTTTGAGAGTGAAATTTAAGCTCAAAACATGAACCTGAGGCTTGTTTGACCAAGTGAGGTTACCATGGAAACAATACACCTGGCAATCAAAATATGGTCGTTTTTGTTCATCCCCCCAGGTAGCCTACCCCTACACAAAAAATGAAGGGGGGTTAAAAATGTTCATTTCCAACTTTGCTTCACTTTCTCAGAGAACGGTTCTTAAGCCATTCAGTGTTAATAATGCTCGTGTATTATGGAAAGAATCAGTGTTCCAAAGTTAAGACGTAGATTTAAAGTAAATTTTTGCAGTAGTTTTGAACTGTAATGCCCCCAATAAAATCATAAAAGGCGAGTTTGCTGTGTTAGTACTGATTAGTTATTGTTTGCTATATTTTTATATCTGAAAATCCGGAGTTTCTTACGGTTGTCATTTATGAAAAAAGTAATAATATTTTCTGATAAAATTCAGAAGCCATCCACCAGTCCTGCGAGCAGAGTCATTAACATCGGAGGAAAAAAAGCCCCTGGTTCCTCGTGGAGTTAAGGCCTGAGTAAGCAGGAAGTAGCGAGGCAAGTTAAGCACTCTAAGTAACGAATAGTGCATTAATTTTGCGAAAATATTCTGATTGTATTACTAGCTAAATCCACACCAAACAAATTCTTCACTGGCGCTTGGTTCCATCCATTTGAGACCGGGCTGTGTATTTGCTGTGGTCGGATTTCGATTGTTGTAACTGTCTGAATAAAAAAAACTGAAAACTCCTTCCAATTTTGTGTCAACTGTA
Source organism: Meandrina meandrites (assembly GCA_963693305.1). Classification (NCBI taxonomy): domain Eukaryota; kingdom Metazoa; phylum Cnidaria; class Anthozoa; order Scleractinia; family Meandrinidae; genus Meandrina; species Meandrina meandrites. Next base: position 14,382,094 of record OY855907.1, on the reverse strand, counting down.
TAGAAAAATATTGCTCGATCGAATAGTAACCGTTACAGCAAGCAGCTAGGCTGAATTTTTAAGAGGCTGCTCTAGAATCAATGAACATGATTGCTGCATGTTGGAAAATTTCACTAATCGAAGAAAAATAGGGTGTAACATTTCATTCAGGTATGTTATATTTACCAGCACAACTGGTTCCATTTTCGGTGAATCCAGGCTTGCAAGAACAGTTGAATGATCCTTCGGTGTTGTTACAAATAGAATGGGTACTACAGTTGTGTGTTTTCATGGCACACTCGTCGATATCTAAACAAAGATTCATAAAATAATCATATTCTTTTAAAATTAATTCATCATTATACTTTTAAACAGATCAGCCTTTTTTTGTTATTTGCACTCGTGCCCGAGCCTCTCCCGATGATGTCATTCACTGGCTCTCTACGAGTTTTACTTAACTCACGATTGATTTAACACGGCGATCGCAACTTAAGGGAATTAATTAAACTGAATTGAACGCCCAATGTGTTCACGAGTAGTCCCTAATTGTTTCTCGAAGGGAAATATTTGCTGTAAAGAACGGCAGTGAATTTTTTTAGGTGATGCACAGTTCGCCAAAGTATGCCAATCAGTTTTTATATTAGCTGCTGGTCCGCTCATTCAGTCTTAAACTTGTGATCACACTCCTTTTTCCGCCTTCTTATTTGTTCTTTACTTATGGGGTACGAAAGAAAATAAGACAACTCAGCTTAATCGAGGGCTGTCCTCGACTGTGTGAAATATTTTAGTAATTTAAGCACTCTAAGTAACGAATGGTGCATTAATTTGTCGAAATTTTATGATTTTATTACTATCTAAATCAGCCCCAAAGAAAATGTTCACTGGGGTTTGTTCTGTCCTTTTGAGACCGGGCTGGTCGAGTTTCATAATTGTCCAAATACCTTGAAAACTCCTTCAACTTTTATGTGTCAATTGAATAGTAAAAAAGTGATATATTGAATTGCCGCCAAATCAAGAAGCTAAGCTTACTGTTTTTTTAGATGCTGCTTTAGAATAAAAAAAAATTGTCAAATCGAAGAAAATAGAGCGTGACATTTCATTCAGGTATGATTATATTTACCAGCGCAACTGGTTCCATTTCCGACAAACCCATTCTTGCAAGAACAATTGAATGACCCTTGGGTGTTTCTGCAGGTGGCATGGGCACTGCAGTTGTCAGTTTTCAAGTCACACTCGTCGATATCTAAACAAAGATTCATAAAATAATCATATTCTTTTTAAATTAATCCATCATTATACTTTTAAACAGATCGGCCTTTTTTTTGTTAATGCACCCGTGCTCGAACCTCTCCTGATAATGTCATTCATGCTGTCTACGAGTTTCACTTAACTTTCGATTAATTTAACATTGTGAGGTCCCATAAATGTAAATGTCCTACAAATTCATTGTATTTTTCAATTAAATAGGAAAAGCAAAAGTCTTGTTCGATTGCGACGCCGTCAAATTAAACAGTCCATCTCTTTTTTTTTTAAGTTGGTTGCTCGAGAATAAATCATCATGATAGCTGTTAGCAGAAATTTCTAATCGAATGAAGTAGAATGTGTCATTTAATATTAGCATACAAGTATCTTAGTTACCAGTGCAGCTGATCCCATTGCCAGTATATCCAGGCTTACAAGTACAGTTGAATGATCCTTTGATGTTTTCACAGATTGCATCCAAACTGCAGTTGTCAGTTTTGATGGCACACTCGTCGATATCTAACAAACAAAGAAAATAAAATGCACATTTGAAAGTTTTTTTGTAGTTCTTCTCATGGAATAATTATTTCATTATCGTTATTAATTTCATCATCATTGTACTTGTAAATAGGTCGGCTTTTTGCTAATATATAGATTTAGGCAGGCCTTAAAGCGGAGCTCCCATTTATTAACCATTTCTTTGCTCGAGTTAATTACAGTGTTGATAAATAAGTACACACTATATTTCTAAGCTTTATACGGTGGCCCATATGGGTATAAAATAAATTTTAATCGCTCATGGTTTAACTGAATATCTTAAAAACCAAAAGCGACGTCAATATATTGCGGTTAATCCGTCTGAATTTTCTAACCTGTGACAAGTTCTAAAATTGAAATTGACGAGTGCACTTTATTTGGTTCCTCGCGTACGCACGTACGTATAGGCGCAAAACAAATCTTTGTAAAACTGTTTGCAACGTTTACTGTACATTATTAAATTAATTAAACTGAATTGAACGCCCATTGTGTTCACGAAGAATCCCTAATTGTTTCCCGAAGGGAAATATTTGCTGTAAAGACTGGCAGTGAATTTTTTTAGGTGATGTACAGTTCGCCAAAGTATGCCAATCAGTTTTTTTTTTTTATTACCTGCGCCACTTAGCTGCTGGTCCGCTCGTCGAGTCTTTAACTTGTGATCACACTGCTTTTTCTGCGTTGTTATTTGTTCTTAACTTATGTGGCACGAAAGAAAATAAGACAACTAAGCTTAATCGAGGGCTGTCCTCGACTGTGTGAACCATTTTAGTAATTTTTGAGCACTCTAAGTAACGAATGGTATTGTTCACTGGGGTTTGTTCCATCCTTTTGAGACCGGGCAAATCCAGAAGCCGCCAAATCAAGAAGCTGAGCTTACTGTTTTTTTTTAGATGCTGCTCAAGAATGAAAAAAAAACTGTCAAATCGAAGAAAATAGAGCGTGACAGTACATTCAGGTATGTTATCTTTACCAGCGCAACTGGTTCCATTTCCGACAAACCCATTCTTGCAAAAACAAATGAATGATCCTTCGGTGTTTCTGCAGGTGGCATGGGCAATGCAGTTGTCAGTTATCAAGGCACACTCGTCGATATCTAAACAAAGATTCATAAAATAATCATATTCTTTTTAAATCAATTCATCATTATTCTGGGTTGTCTTCCGGTAAACATCTGGCGGCTAACAATTAATGGATTTCGTAGGCATCTACATAAATTCTTTTTATATCACTGAATTCATCATTATACTTTTGAACAGATCGGCCTTTTTGTGTTATTTGCACCAGTCCCTGGGCCTCCCCTCAAGATGTCATTCAGGATGTCTACGAGTTTTACTTAACTTTCGATTAATTTACACTGTGGCGTCTCCTAAATGTAAAATGTCCTACAAATTGTATTTTTCAATTAAATAGGAAAAGCAAAGGCCTTGTTCGTTTGTGACGCCGTCAAATTAAACAGCCCAGCTCTTTTTTATTTTAAGATGCACCCTTGAGAATCAATCATCATGATAGCTGTTAGCAGAAATTTATAATCGAACGAAGAAGAATGTGTCATATAATTAACATACAAGTATCTTAGTTACCAGTGCAGCTGATCCCATTGCCAGTATATCCAGGTTCACAAGTACAGCTGAATGATCCTTCAATGTTAAGACAGATTGCATTCAGGCTGCAGTTGTCAGTTTTGATGGCACACTCGTCGATATCTAACAAATAAAGAAAATGAAATGCACATTAGAAGGTTTTCTACGTAGTTCTGCTCATGGAATAATTAATTATTTTATTATCGTTATTAACTTCATTATCATATCACTCGTAAACAGATCGGCCTTATTCTATAATTTCTACCCGTACATGCACCACTCTTGGGAATTAATTAAACTGAACGCCAATCTGTTCACGACGAGTTCCTATTTTTCTCGAAAACAAGTATTTCCTGTCGATCAATTAAACCTATTCGAAGGGAAATATTCGCTGTAAAGAACGGCAGTGAAACTTTTTAGGTGATGTACAGTTCGCCAAAATACCAAATCAGTTTATAGTTGCGTCACTAAGCTTCTGGTCCGCTCGTTCAGTCTTTAACTTGTGATCCTTTTGAGACCGGGCTGGTCGAGTTTCATAATTGTCCAAATAAAAAATACTCTGAAAACTCCTTCAACTTTTATGTGGCAATTGAATGGTAAAAAAAATGCTCGATTGAATAGCCGCCAAATCAAGAAGTTAAGCTGAAATTTTAAGATGCTGCTGGAAGAAAATAGAGGGTGACATTGCATTCAGGTATGTTATATTTACCAGCGCAACTGGTTCCATTTCCGACAAACCCATTCTTGCAAGAACAATTGAATGATCCTTCGGTGTTTTTGCAAATGGCATGGGCACTACAATTGTCAGTTTTTAAGGCACACTCGTCGATATCTAGATAAAGATGAGAAATTTTAAGATTAGTAAGTTTAATTGGTACTTGTTCTCATATAACATTCATTTCCGTTTTCATTTCCTTCATTAATTTACTTGTTAACGGCTGATCGGTCTTTTACTGTAATTTACCCTCGTGCCCGCGTTACTCTGGAAATTACTAAAAAGTCCGATCTGTTTACGCGTAATCCCCGATTGTTTCTCGAACAGAGCTATTACCCGTCAAAAAATTTTAATGAAACCCGAAGTAAAACATTTTCTTTACAAAACATCAGCGACTATTTTTAAAGTCATTTAATTGTACCGTTCTTCAAAATATATCAGCCGGTTATTAATATAACTGCGCCACTTATCTTTTGGTCAGCTCCAGTCTTTTTCATTCAGTTGTGATCAGACTGCTTTTTCCGCGTTCTTATATTTTGTTATTTAATAATGTTGCCCAAAAGAGCAAAAGACAACCTAGCTTAATCGAGGGCTGCCCTCGACTGTGTGAACCATTTTTAGTAATTTCAGCACTCTAAGTAACGAATGGTGCATTAATTTGCTGAAATTTTCTGATTGTATTACTATCTAAATCCACACCGCCAAAAAAATGTTCACTGGGGTGTTTTTACCTTCCTTTTGAACCGGGCTGTCTATCAGTTGTGCTCGACTTTCGATGGATTAAACTGTACGACGGGAGACAAGGCCCGAGACGCGACACGGGAAAGATGACACGGGAAGACACGGGAAAGAAGACAAAGCGCAACACAAGGCAAGACGCAAGACAGTACAAGGTTTCGAGTAGGAAGGCAAGTCACAAGAGGGAGACAAGACAAGACACGAGACACGAGTCATGAGGCATGAGACACTTGACACGAGACAAGACAAGGCACAAGGCACGTGCCAAGACACGAGATGGAAGACAAGACACGAGACGCGGGAGAAGACACTAAACCAGACAAAAACATGAGACAAGACACGAAACACGAGACAAGTCGGGAGACACGAAACACAAGACCAGACACAGGACATAAGACACAAGACACTAGACACGGGTCAAGACAACAAAAACAAGACAAGACAAGAGACACAAGACACGGGACACGAGACACGAGGCACGAAGCACGGGCCAAGACACGAGTTGGGAGACAGGACACGAGACACGAGGAACGGGCCAAGAAACGAAATGGGAAATGAGACACGAGACGCGGGAAAAGACACTAGACAAAAACATGAGACAAGAAACGAAACACGAGACAATCCACGAGACCCGAAACACAAGACAAAACACAAGACTCGAGACATAAGACACTAGACACGAGACAAGTCAAGGCACGAAGCACGTGTCAAGAAACGAGACGCGGGAAAAGGCATTGTTAAGACACAACATATGACAAGACACGAAACACGAGACAAGTCACAAGACACGAAACGCAAGATAAGACGGATCGACGGAGACATATCGAGCTCGGTTACCAAAAACAAATATTGATCCTTACACACAAGACTCGAGACACGAGGCATGAGACAGGAGACAGGAGACAGGAGACAGGAGACAGGAGACAGGAGACAGGAGACAGGAGACAGGAGACAGGAGACAGGAGACAGGAGACAGGAGACAGGAGACAGGAGACGCGAGACGCGAGACGCGAGACGCGAGACACGAGACAGGAGACAGGAGACACGAGACACGAGACACGAGACACGAGACACGAGACACGAGACACGAGACACGAGACACGAGACACGAGACACGAGACACGAGACACGAGACACGAGACACGAGACACGAGACACGAGACAAGACCGACAAGGCACGAGGCACGAGAAGCGGGAGAAGACACTAGACAAGACAAAACATGAGACACGAGACACGAGGCACAATACATGGGACACTAGACAAGAGACAAGACCAGGCACGAGGCACGGGCCAAAACGCGAGATGGGAGACAAAGTACGAGACGCGGGAGAAGACAACAACGAGACATTATGCACGGGACATAAAATCAAACACAAGTCAGGCTTGTCATTACACTAAAATACAAAACCATATTCTGACAAAATACAAAAGACAAGAAAGTATGCGGTGTGAAATCAATGTACAAAAATGGGAATGAATTCAACGTTTCGATACGTACCCAAGCAGGTATTCCCGTTGCCTTGAAATCCATCTTTGCAAATGCACTTATACATTCCCCCGTTGCTGATACACAGAGTATTACCATCACATTCGTGACCCTTCATAGTACACGCGTCTATTTCTAAATAAATGAAAGGAAAAACAGTCTTCAAAGAGTGGTTTTACATGGAATAACAACAAGGATAAACAAGAACCGGCAAAAGCGTATAAAAAAGAATGTCAGACTCAGTTTTTCTTATGCTACCCTTATTATGAGGAAGCATTAGCATGAGCCCAAGAAAACAAAAAAAATTATGCTTTCCTGGTGAAGAGAGAATATTACGAAGAATGAAAGTGTACGTCGTCGGTTGCTTTTCATTGGGCATAGGCACAAGCATGTCTGAGCATGAACACAAACAGAGGCATAACAATAACCGCATTAGAAGAACGAATAAACTCATTCTTCATATGCTGTTCGCACTAGGATAATGCATTAGCACAAGGAAACAAAATTGTTCTTTCAGTTTCTTGATTGGTGATATGCGTGTGCTTATGCCGAGTGAAAACCAGCATTTAATTATCAATAAAATGCTACTTAACCGAACTGTTCAATAGCTGTCATGCTTATAGCCATATTGGCTACGAGGGAAAAGTTTTTCTCCACCAACTGAGTTTCTAAAAGGAACTGATAACATTATCTGCGATAAACGTTCTAAGCTAGCACTCTGAAAAGTACAGAGCTTAGCTCCGCCTAACGATTCAATCGATAGTGGCATTAAAAGATTTAAGTTGAACTAGCAAGTACACCTAAACTGATCTTACAATTGACAGCCATTGCTGCCAGTTGCTGATAAGAGACTTTGACACAGTTGAAGGGTGATACAGAAACAAAATAAAATTTGCGTTACCCTCACCTGTTTCGCAGTGTTCTCCTGTATAACCAGCCTGGCATAGGCAAATGTATCTCTTGTCTGTGAAGCCGTTCAGACATGTAGCATTATGAAGGCATGGGTTACTGGTGCATGGGTCCTGATGGGAACAAATAATTTCTTTTCACGTAACTCGTTAAAATCGAAATTAATACCAACACTCAAGATGCGATCGACTTCCATGTCTAACCTTAGTGACCCAATAAAGAAATCCTTCTTGGGGTTTAAGATCTTGAGGATGTCGTATGTGGTCAGAGTTGCTTAATTGGCATAACCTGGCACTGTCGCTTGCTGGCGGGCCGATGTTGATAGACACACATGTTCTCTCATAGAGGCACCTGACTCTACACTCCAAAAGTACTTCATCATTTTCCATGTTTATAGAGATGTTTTCAATCACGTGACCTTGCAGAGCAACTCCATCAATTGGTTTGGCAAACCTGAGACTGCGGCATCCAAGACCTGCAAATAATGGAGGCGTTTCACAAAAGCTACCATGGGAGATCGATCCTTCATGACGGCAGCACCACGGCTTTGGAACACTCTTCCCATAAGCATTAGATCTGCTTGCACCACAAATGATTTTTAAAAGAAACTTAAGACATTTTTATTCAAGAAGGCATTCTGTTAATACAATTAGGTTATATTTAGATTTTTATATAGTTCTTCTGTAAATTATTTTTCTTATAGTTAATTGTAAATAGTGTAAGTTCCGTTTTTGATTTCATAGAAATTGTAAATAGGTTCATATTTTTGGTATTTATTGTAATGCGCATTTGATTATTTTATAGAAAATGCGCAATATAAATATTAAATATTATTATTATTATTATTATTATTATTATTATTATTATTATTATTATTATTAGTTCAATAACAACATCATTATCATCAAGAGACCTAATAAAAGGTATGTAAAACACATTTAAAATTCGCACTTTTCCAAGGAGTTTGTGACCAATTTGGCTGGAATGGAGTTTATTCCAACTGCAGTTTTCAAATGTTCATGATGTTGTGCTGCACTCTCTGGAGGAAGTATATAAAGAATTGATAAAACAGTGACACTGGAATTTTAAAATTCAGACGAACGACACGACTCCCTCTCAACGCCTCCCCAGCAGTGCCTCTTTACCTCTTCCCCCGATAGTATTATCAAACTCATGTACACTACCTGTGTTACAAGGAAGGAGGGGGTTGATAGACTCCCCCTCTTTTGCAAATGATGCCTTATCTCAATGGAATCAAATGTTTACTCATAAAAAGCATTAAGGTTCTTCGCAATAATTTGCAAACAGAAACTTTGAACTTTTTGTTTCATTTTTTTTTAATTATTTTTTATTGACCGTTACATACTTACGCTATTTACAATTATTGCTTACAATTTATTTATAATATTTACAATCAAGTTAAAAAAATCAAGTTAGGTATACAGATACGCATGAACAGTGTTAGTACATTAACAAAAAGAAAGAAACAATACAACAAAACAGGAGAGCGGACCACGTTTCCTTGAATATATCTAACTTATTATTTTTAGGTGCAATAGCATGAAGGGTAAAACGTTTGTCTTTTAGGGGAAAAAGAAAGTTTTCGAAGTCAAGAATGCCGCCGCGAATATATGGTATTTAGCAATTATTAAGGAGTAGTTGAGAGCTATCCAGGTGATAGAGCCAGGTTCCTGGTGCCAGCCGTAAATTATAATAGTTTCTGTTAAAGTTATGTGATGGCCAAAGGTTTTTTGCCACCAGCGTGTGAAGAGATTCCACAAAGACGAGGACACAGTGCAAGAAAACAGCATGTGAGACAGCGACTGTCTCTCAAGGTTGCACGTTGTTTTCTGCTAAATTAGACCGAAATAAAGTGGCTTGCGGTAAAATGTTATGGATAATCTTGTATTGAAACGTGGCGAGCTTTGCTTCTTTTAAAATTTGGAAAGGCAGCAAATAGACATTGCAGACGTTTTCCTTAGTGAAGCCGTTGTTTATAATTTATTGTTCAGATGTAGGAGCTAGGAGCTTAAACTTTGCTAATAAGTACAAACAGTTTACTCACCATGGTGGTCAGCAACCACGGCACAGCGAAGCCAACCTTCCCAAAGAACAAATATCAAAAGCAAAGACAGGGCTGGAAACGACTGACAGCCTTTCATTTCCTGAAGCCTTGTCAACAAAGCAGAATCACTAATTTACAGCGAATGGTCTTCTGAAGGAGTCCTTAGTTCAAAGCACAACTCTACTATAAATCAAAATTAAATAAAGAATAACCACGACAGTTAGATATTTCTAACAGATAAATTCATAAGTCTTTTTAATTTATGTAACGCCTGCATGTGAGAAATAAAAAAAAAATGACAACATCACCAGCACGCATCTACAATTGCTGATGGAGAAAATACAGATTTTATACAAAATCGTCGGATTTAAAACAATTTACCATGAGCGAACTAATACGGAGCAGCTAAAAGTAAAAATGGCCGACATTTTTGTGACAGAAAAGTGCAAACTACTTTAACAATACCTTGTGTGTTAACATGAAAACATTTTTTATCGGTGGCATCTTCAAAGTTTTGCTTCTCGACTTTCTTTCCTTTGTTTTTTTAGTAAACAATCTCCGGGTGAAAGCTGATCACAGTTTAATATCTTACACTCTTCGGGGTAAGGAAACTCTAGAATGTGAATTACAGCAACAGAACAAATAGGAAATTTAACAAAAGTACCGTCTAGAAACGAACAAATACTCTCAGCCATTGATAGTTAACTAAGGTAATGGTTTTTTCCGCCCGTTTGTTTCTGCACTAGAGCAGACATCAAAGTTGACTAGAGCTTATAAGATCTGCCTAAAATCCACAAATAGAATAAAAGGTATTTAAAACAGAACTTGAGTCCTAATTCCTAATTGGATGGTCCTAGATCTGCCTTGGAAGGTTATGCCAAGTTGACTGACAGGCCAGGTGCATGCTATGGTTTTTAAAACAACAGTAGTAAAAGTACTTTGCCCCTAACTAATGCAAAAACAAATTATCAGTTTTATAACGGAAGAATTAAGAACAATGAAAATATCAAGAAAATTAAATATCCTCTGAAAGCCATATTCGCTTTTAACGTTTAAACCTGAATGAATGTTATTATTTCGTTTCATGAATATTAATAAAAGTTTAAAAACTCCATTTTTTGTATATTCCTCCAAAGGTAAAACAGTATTCATTCAAGAAGTTCCTTACTGCATCTCAAGAAGTGACCTTGTAATTGTCATAGTTTGTAACTAAAAACAACATAGTTTTTTTTACGTTTAAAGGAACTCTAACCGATTTAAGCCTAATTAAAAGATAAAAAAGGCCTTAAATTGGAGTGAAAAAAAGCAGTTAAAACAACAAAAGAACATTTCCATGACACACCAAATCCGGGTGAGCAAAAAATTGACGAAAATTAAAACACGTTCACGTTTTTCTTGAAAAAAAAAAACACGAAAATGTTAGGGCGAAAAGTTTTCAATGCTAATTTCGTTTTCTTTTTTTGTAATTATATATTAGATTCTTTGCCAAAAAACATCTTTAAGCGATAAAAAAATTCGTAACAACCGCGATAATGCCATGTCGTAAACATTAAATGAAAGTTAAGAGCCTTTTACGTAACTAAACGCTTCATTTTTGAAGAAAAATTAAACTCCAGCTATTGGCAAATTTCAAGAACTGTAAAACTAATATTTTAATGGCCTTCTGTGCCATTGGGCCTCACGCAGACTAAGTAATTAATTGATTGGTAAATTTCTTACAAAGGCGAAAATTTATTTATTGAATAAAAATGTAATATTCTTTTTTACTACATTTTGAAGGGAACCGTTTGTCCATGTTTGTTTGTTAGGAGAATAAAAACGGTTTTGCGCATCTTCAAATTTGGATCAATTCTCTTCAAGATATATTCTTGCAATAAATAAATGCACCTGTAACTACTAAAAAGGAGGACAAGAAACTGATCTTTTGGTAGATAGTAATGTAACATAAATATTAAGTGAAAGTTCAAAGCCTTTCAAATGACAGAAACTTTGTTTTAGAGAAAAAAGTAAGGAACACTTTTTTTCAGCAATTCAGGCGTTCAGGTGGATTTCTACTGTCGCCTTATTTTTTCGTACGTCAACGAGCCTTAATTTAAATGCATTTCACGCGTAAAACAAAACCGAGAAAAGGTAAATGGACGTCTCGCGCCTGCAAATAAGTTTAATGTGGCTTAACTTTATCTCTTGTTCGTCTTGGGTAAGAAAATACAATTTGAACCTCACTTGTTTTATAAAAGCAAACACTAATCATGAGGGTATAAAGAGTAACAATAAAATAAAGCCAGATACACCTAATTTCGAAAAAAAAAAAACGGAAAGATCAGAAAATAACCATTTTTAACCCTTACTTAGTAATCAATAAAGCGATAATTAATACCAACTAAGCCAAGCAGCTCCCAATGAAAGCCCGCTAAGTACACAAACGAAAAACATCGATCCCAATAGCGATATTTTGCATTTTATGTCAGAAAATAGTCTTTCATCACCCAACCAATATTTCTGGTATCGGTATTGAAGTAACAAAAAAGCTGAAGTACCTCTCACTTTTGAAGAGTTTGAAATTTGAACGGTCCACAGGCTTCTTCTTGTTCTTCTTGTTCTTCTTCTTGTTCTTCTTCTTCTTCTTCTTCTTCTTCTTCTTGTTCTTCTTCTTCTTCTTCTTCTTCTTCTTCTTCTTCTTCTTCTTCTTCTTCTTCTTCTTCTTCTTCTTCTTCTTCTTCTTCTTCTTCGACTTCTAGTAAGTTATGAGTCAAACTGGAAACAAACAAAAGCTAAAGATTTAACGAATGCAGAAATATGAAGCAAAACTTAACATACCTCAGCAAGTTTGCAAAATAAACCTGGCGGTTATCAAAAGCATATGAGAAAAATTACTGAAGGAAAAGGATAATTAAAACGCTTACTTGAAAGCAGAGCAAGAGATGGGAAAATCTGCAGCTGAGGTAGGCAGGGGATTTTGGAAATTTGAGCTTCGAGTTCCATCAAAAAGGTTGAATGCCTATTGGGTTGTCTAAATTAGCCAATCAGGTTTCTGAACACGACACTTTTCAAAATTACAATTAACAGATGACAACATCTGCGGCTGTTGTGGGGAGGGACTTTAAAATACTGGAGCACTTACAGAAAGCTAAAAGACAGCTAAGACTTCTATCAAAATTATGAATGCATATTGGGTTGTCTAAATTAGCCAATCAGGTTTGTGAACACGACACTTTCCAAAATTATAGTTAACAGATGACAACATCTGCGGCTGTTGTGGAGAGGGACTTTAAAATATTGGAGCACGTACAGAAGGCTAACAGACAGTTAAGACTTCTTTCAAACTGAAATTATGAATGCATATTGGATTGTCTGAATAAGCCAGTAGCGTTTGAAAAAACAGCACTTCCCAAAATAGCAAAAAAAAAAAAAAAAAAACGAAAAATAAGTTCTTGTGAGAGAGACTGGACCCTACGGCATTCCCGATTCTCGATTCCTTGCACAAAGGGAGCTCAGCAACTACCGTTACGATGCCAATGTAACTGTTAATCAAATAATTGCAGAGAAAGATATTGTATCATACCTGAGGTTACCGTATACCTTTAGGTGTGTCTTCACCCTAATTGAAAGATGTAGCGCTTCCGGATAGCAAAATTCAGCCCTGCATCAAATTATAAGAAACAAGAAGCTTAACGAAGCTTAAAACTACGCGGTAAAAGCTTAACTGCGCATTTTTTTTCAAAAAAAAAATAACTACTGTATTACTGGATTAAACGCTGCGGTGTTTATTAAATTTCTAGCGTATCCGATGCAGCGTTTATTCGAGGGCGGGTTTTACTTTAAAATGAAATTTCATCATTGACACCAATTCTGAAGAGAGAACTTGATGGAAGAGTACGGCCACTTCGAACTTGGGTCATTGTTATACAGGAAAAGAAATTTCCCAGGGTGGTGTTGATTACTGAGTTATACCGTACTTGTTCGAAAAAACGCCGCATTGATTGTTTTTATCTTCCATCTGCGGCGTTTATTCGAGGGCGGCGTTTTTTTTCGAAGGCTTTCTTTAATCGAGTAAATACGGCACTGCTTTTCCCTCACCAAATGGTTATGTGATTTCCAAGCGTAACAATCGTAACAAGATATGCATTTCTGTTACAGAGCAGTCGTTGTCGATTTACTGATGACTGCAGAGACGTACAAATCACTTGTTCAATATGAGGCACTGAAAAACTCATAACAGAGACCATGCATGAACGTGAAAATACACATGAAAACGGCGTTGTGAAATCTCTCATGATGTAATAACCTTAACCTGGAACTGAACTTCGGGTATATATCGACCGGAATGTCACGAAAAGGGAATGGGTATCACTCTTTATCACTCTTTTTCACTTCACTTCCATATTCGTGACAAATGAAATTGCTCATGGCTAGTGACGCAGCGCTTCGACGCGACCAACTCAAGTTACTGAATTGTGTTGGAATTTTCCAATCAGGTTTGATATCAGTAACGTAAAGGTATGTGAATTGCCTTAAAGTGTAGCCTCCTGTGCAGACGTCTTAGGGCTAGTCACACTTCCCCCCCACGTGGGGGAGGGACGCGTGACGAGCCTAAAGAACGTCTGCGTAGGAGGCTACTTAAAGTGGTGTGCGTTATATTTTGTTCTCCCTCATTGGTTTTTGAAATCGCTCTATTTATGCGATAACTGCAAAGACAAATGCATTGCGAACTAGTATACAACGGATGCTAATGGAGAGAGGAGAGGTAGGGGGAGTGGGTAAACCATTCAAAAAACCTCTAATCCTTTACACTTGAAAATCTTTCCAATATAAGCCTTCGCTACAGTCAAGTTCCTATTTAGCCTGGTGAACAAAAAAAAACATCTTTCTTAGTCCATTTTTCTTAAAGTCGCGGGGGGACACCTTAGGCTCATCATTCTGCATTTATTTAGAGTGTATGCACGGAGTGCAACGACTGAGATCGGCAAGTTTACGAGACATTCACGACTGGATAAAATATGGGCGTTTGATTTGAGATGTTCACGTGTGGCACGTACACTGCGAAAAAATTGCGGGAACTCTTAGAAGTTTGAATTTGAATTCTTTTTCTTTTTTTCTGAGTTAGAGATTACTTATCAGTCAAAGTTTCTTCCTTTTAATGGCTTATAATAACAAAATTTAAAGTAAATAATTGCGTATAACAGTTATATCCATACACAAACATGTTCTTTTTTAAAACGCATTGTTCTTGTCTGATCTGAGCACTAAAGCGTGGAATGGTAATTACCAAACATTACCATAATTACATCTCTCCCTTGGGACTCGTGTTTTAGTCGGGGACCTTCGGAATCTCAAAGTTTGGACTTTTCCGACAATTTTGTGTCCAAGAATTCAGCGCATTTGTAGAACTTCATGTGCTGGCACTGCAGAGAAGTATACATGGAATACTGTAGTGTGTCATGACAGAAGCGGAATTCTAAAAGAGCGCTTTTGGAAAAAGATAGAAGGCATTAAATTCAGATTAGCACATTTCACCGATTAGAACTTGCTGGCAAACTTTAAGTTAAAGAAACTGTCATGACACACTAGAAGTTAAAACTGATCAGTTTTTGAAAAAATCACAAAGTGCGGTCTTCTTTTTGATCCGTAAACATTGACACAAAACCACGTTTGGCACTAATGGGCCTCTAGCATCGCTGTAAAGCGCAATTTACCAAATGAAAGACAGCATTCGTAAACTTCAGTCATTTCTTTATGTCTCTGAAAATTTTGAGCCCAATCGCACACAAAACAGCCGATATATAAGCATTTTAAAAGATGTGGGACGAGTAAAACTTTGCCTTATGAATTTATTCACGGCTAAGTGTCCTCGCAGCCTTAAGTGGCAGTGTCTGTAAAAGCGGTCGATCGTGTTTCGGGTTGGAAAAAAATTAAAGTTTTCCTTCAAACTTTGCCCACTGGACTATCTTGGGTCATAAGTAAATGCAACGGCTTTAGTTTTTGGAAATACGTTAAAATGTTTTTTTGAAAGCCGATAACAGCCAAAGCTGCAAAGGGCCTAATTTTGAACGTCGCGAGAACGAAAATTTGCACAAGTTGACGAGCTCGGCGCGCAAAAACCACCAAACGCAACAGAAAATTATTATAATATCATTGCCATGTTAAGTGGTCCTTCAAAGGTTGGGAACTCATGTTAGTTTTGATATGTTTCATTTATAGATTCGGGAAAATATATATATTGGCAACCCTCAGATCGCTTTTCGTAAACATGTGAAAGTACTCTGTCTTTGCTGGCCTTTATTTCTCAAATCAAGACCGGACCATTATAAATTCCAGCTGAATTCTACTAAATAGATTGCAGGAAGCATAGAAATCTAAAAATACCTTGCACTTTTATCTTCCTTTGTCACAGCGACTTCCAACTTTTCGTGCTTCAGTGAATCTTACAGACACATTATGCAAATGAGGTTGTTAAGCAAACTCCGATTGCTTTCAATTAAAACGTTTTTAATGTTGGATTTCACCACTCTAAGTCGAAAATACAGCAGGGTGCACAGAAATAAAACTTTTAAACGATCTATGCGACATTAATGGGCTAGTTATTCGGTCTCAATTTTTGCATGCTTTATGGAAAAATGTAAAATATTTAAATTATGATGTCTGCTGAACTTGGACCGATATTTAAAAAAATCGTTCTAGTTATTTGGAACTCGCTGTTTTCTATTTATTAGGTAAAGAACAAAACCTGAAGGCGTTTAACTGGTCTAACAGGATGCAGTGATGTCCCATTTGAAATCAACAATTCGTGACTTTGTAATTCAATTGTGTTAGTTGCCTTTTACTTTGCAACTTTAGTTTAAGTCAACTTGCTCTTAAAGGGACTGTATCATCTGTGGCGCATGTGCGCGACGGGTCGAGTGAGCTCTCTTGAAAGCGTAGGGTAAACTATTTCAAGTTCGTCGGGAGAATCGTTTTCTGTTTCCATCGAGTTACATCTCAGCCATCCTTGTGAAGTTTGTGTAGCAATTTATTGTCGAACTTTCCTCTTCGTTCACAGAACCTTTTTGCCTAGTTATTTTTCAGGCTTTTCGCTTTTAGAGCAAGTTTTGTACACAGCTACGTGGATGTATTATGCCTTTGCATGACAGCCATTGAACTAGCAGCGGCTATGAAATGTTTTGCGACAACAACGCCACGAAGCTCGAGGTTTTGGAAAGGAGCCATCTGGTGATTTGGCTAGATAGCATATTCTGGTCATTGGCTATGTGGGTCGCTGAAAAGATACCTAAATTCTGGAGAAAAGATCAGCCGTTTGCAAGTGATGTTTCAACGAACACAGCGAGAGACGCAACACTTCGCAGTGTTGTGTTTGCCGTAACATCAACGCCTTTTATTTGGTCCAAACATATCCGCTAGTCTTCATTGCGAATTTATTTCGCTCGCTCTTCATAGCCTATTTAGCAAAGAGTTCAATACCAAGGATATTGTTTTGTTTTTCTTGGCGTCGCAGTGATTCGCGACGATCAAACAATTTATGGAAAACATGCGTCTATGCGGTCACGGATCGTTTGAGTCGCACTTGCTATTTTGAACATGAGAATAGTGGTATATGACGTTTTAAATCTTTAGCGTTTGGAATCTCTTTTCCTGTTTGTAGAGCGGTATAACTATAAAATTAAATTTTGATTTATTTTGTTTGTGTATGTTCTGTGTGTTGTCTGCGTTCGCTGAAAGCGACACGCTAAGCTCAAACACTACACATCTGTGCAAAAGACTTCGCTTCTAACATCTTTACTGAAGCGAACAAATAACATTATCTTACATTAGCTTTATTTGCAAGGCTGAATTTTGCCGAGTTTGATTTTATGCGACCAGAGTTTATCGGCATGTTATCGTAATTATCATATCCCGTAGAGCTTGTACGTGCTCTCGCATCCTGTTTCTTATCGTATTACGGCGCGAAACAATATAATTTTGACAGATGTAACGCCAACTAATAACCCCAGTGCACAGAATCACCAGCTGACACAGTCCCTTTAACAGTCACATTCATATTTTTTTTATCTAGGAACAGCATTCATTATTCCCAGTCTGAATTCCAGCCGATATCTATGGTCGCTTACTCCCTAAGCACCTTAAAATTAAACCGTAAATGCTTATCAAGCCTTTGTCGGTATTTTCTTGTCGGTTTACTTTCAGTTTAAACCATTGGTTCATATTTTATATTCATGCACTTAGAGGCATTTGCTTTAAATAGCTTATTTTGAAATGATAACCAAAGGAAATACACGTAATGATTAATTAAAAATAACGAGGCCAAGAGAAGGTTGTTTATAGCTGGTAAGACACCGCCGCTTTTATTAACTCAATTTGTTTGCCTTTGCCATTGAGCAATCTGCAGGGGCATTACTAAACACCGGAACGGAACGGACTGAACCGGAATGGACCGGAATGGACTGGAAGGATACCGGAATGGACCGGAATGATACCGGGATGATTCCGGAATGGACCGGAATGATACCGGGATGATTCCGGAATGGACCGGAATGATACCGGGATGATTCCGGAATGGACCGGAATGATACCGGGATGATTCTGGAATGGACCGGAATGATACCGGAATGGACCGGAATGAGATTCACTTCATAAAACACACCCATTTTAGCGACTGGTTTTCAAAAACATTTATCCGTGTGCTTGTTTTAAAGTTCCTTTGTTGTGGGTTGGGAGGGATGAAGTCGCTTTTGCAAGGATATTCCTGATTATTTTTCATTCACTACCCCGGTCCCTATAACTCGACCTCGCATTCTTCACATTAACAAGTTTATTGAAACTCACGAAGCTCCTTATGTCATTAATTACAACAGCTGAGTTAAAAAAATATAGCAATAATCTGAATAATTTTCTTAATCTTAATGAAAACGAGTTGTGGTATTTTCAGATGTTCGCGCTTTCTTTAAGTTATTCATTTTCATATGTTCCAACTCCGAGGTAGATGCGGTTGTGATCGAAAGTGTAATTCCAACTCCTTACTTGTACTACCAGCGTGTATTTTCTTTGTCAAGAAAGTTGAATAGTTAATAGTAACAACAATAGGAATAATTTATTATCTCATTATTATTCCACTATTGCGCCATTTTACCATATTAGGGCAAAAGAACGCGCAAAATATGCCACGTTATTACACTGTAGAACAGGGCAGAAATACAGACTGAAAGCGAAGCGACAAAATGGCTGAACCAAACTTTAATTTTTAGTGGAATAATAAATCCCTTATTCGATGGTTAAACATATAATACAGGCGGACATTTTGCTCATTGCTCGGAAAAATACTACGCAACTCGCAAAATATTCGCGCGTATTATATGTTAAACCATCGAGAAGGTGTATTTATTCCCGGTAACACGTTTATGGTAATTATGGTTATGGTAATTTTTTTTTTTTTTTTTATAAATACATACGTTACAAGAAGACGATTACTGTAAAGCAAAAAACGACCAAAACCTAAAAATGCCTTTCATGAAACAACTACCGAAAGTGCACAAGTTAGACGGCCGATCATCAGTGCACACTCCTTGATAACATGTGACCCTTTACAACTGAAAACCATGGCCAGAAATCTCGGTCATTACGCAGAACTCAGTGTTCCGATAAGAACAAAAATGAAATTGAAATAGTTTAATCTGATCTGGTCTCCAAATTTTCTATCATTTTTTTTTTCCTGTGACGAGCTAAGTTTCTTTACCTCAACTTTAGTTTTCAAGTTCATTCCTCAAAGTTTATGTTGCCTGTCACAGACGGCATTGAAACTTTTTTTTTGGAAAGACGATCTGTCCGTTTTATTTTGAAAAGAAGAAAACGTAAAAAAACATACTCTTAGTAGGAAAATATTTGAACAGTCTAAAGCTGAAAGTCAGCTTTTAGAAACTCAACTTTTTATAAGAAGAAATCAGTATTTCTCCACACTGCAACTAGAAAGTTACTGAAGTCGGCTTTCCAAATTGTTTTCTGACAGTTTCTTTCATCGGTCGTCAGGTGACTCCAGAGCTTTGGCGCCAGGTATCCGATGGAATGCTTCCCGTACGTAATTTATTCATTGTACTAAGCACTTTACAGAGAAACCTCTTTACTTTAGCGTAAAATAATATTTAAACTTACGTAATAAAGCAACTAAAACCACATATTTTCCGTGACCAGATATTTTTAAAATCTCTCTTCGTCACACTTTGTAATAGCGGAGCTCCCGCGGCGCCGAAGGCGCCCGCGGGCGGAGCACCATTGCTATAGAAATTGGTAACCCATCAAGCCGAGAAAATTTGGATGTCACGTCCGTCCGTCCGTCCGTCCGTCCGTCCGTCCGTCCGTCCGTCCGTCCGTCCGTCCGTCCGTCCGTCCGTCCGTCCGTCCGTCCGTACACACGGATTAGGGCTGGGGACGAGTTTGTCTTTGTCCTTGATTTGGAGTCCTTCCCTGGCAAACAGTAACACAAAAACATTTTTTGGTTTGTCGAGAGTTAACTTATTTGTCGTAGAAATTTGTTAAAACACTGTGTCGCTTCAGGTTGTTTTCTCTCGCGTTTTCTTATGATCTGGACATTACATTGCAACTTAAACGAAGCGATTGGATGAAAAGGCGCTAAAATAGTTGGTACGTTGTTCACCTTTTAACCTGAATGAAAGACATGAAGAGAGCATGCTGGAAAACATAGTGCTTCGTGGAAACCTCGTGCCAAATGATTTAGGACAACCGCTAACGGGATGATCCGAAATAATTGCCGACTTGAATGTGATATACATCGGAAAACACCGAGAGTCGAAGCACTGCGGCTGACCTTGGCTGAAAAGCTGCTGAAAAGTTAATTGAACTGGAATAAAAGTGAGCTCAGAGCCGGTGAAGTTCACTAAGTGATGGACAAAAGACTGCTAACAGACCTAACAGCTACACCGAAAGGAAAGGAGAGATCAAAACACTGTAAGAACTTATATGTCGGTGGTGTTGGAGTAAGCTTACAACGAGTGGCGTGTTCGCTTCCGATATTATTGTGCTGGTTTGAAATTTTAGCCCTGCAGAATTTACAAGCCTTCTCCAAACATGAGGTAACAAACGTAAATGTATGCACTAAGCATAAGTCTTTTTTTGTTGCGCATGAGAATCTGTCTATACTTCATTTATGAGCGAATTTGAAGTTGTGTCGGTTTCGCATCTTTTCGTAAATATTTACAATTCAATTAATGCTGCGCTCTCAAACTTGTTCATGTTTGTACATTTTATACAGACATTGTTTATTAAATATTTCATTTGGACTAATTGTTTGGTGTTTTAGTTAGTCGAGTTAACTGTGATGTTAATTATTGGATTTTGAAAACAATATTAAATTATTAAGCTTCACGGATCAAAATCACGATTTCGATTTGTAAAAATCCTGCAAACAAAAACGAGTAAGACTACTCAGTGATACTGCACACCAAGATATTTTTAAGTGATCTATTATCCAACCGCTCTTTTTGATACTCGATTGCATTTGTTTTGTTTCTCTTATCAGCGAGTGCGTTGAAATGATCTTGAAATCTTGTACGGGTAAACCAATATATATCTCGCCGATTTCGTTGCGAGTTACCCGTGTTTGGCTCAGTGAGTTCAGACTACCGCCCGGCCTTTCCCTACCGCATATTTGCTTACCAGAAATGAAGAAAATTGAATCAGTTCTCTGCATAAAATTCCCTTAGGTATTTAGCAACGCATACGATAAAACAGAATTAGATTAATTATTATTACCATGCAACCAAACCGCAGCAAAAAGACAGAGGACGGTTCAAAACAACATTGTAAGCTTTATTCTAAGTTAGCGTGCACGAGCGTGCACCACTTCCCAAATCACAAACTGTCACAATTCTTACACAAAATCTGACTTACAAAACCGGCACCATCAATTTGCAGAGCTTTTTTTTGCTGCGGTGATTTTCTCAGTTTGCCATGATGTGAGGTAATTTGGTTTACTGTGTTTAGCAGCGATTTACTTTGTTTTTCTGTACTTTTTTTTGCCTTGAGTTGATTTTTTGCCCTTACTGTTCTGTATTAAATCAAACAAGATCAAGGTCCTTTTTACATTGAATAACTCATAAAGGTATATTAATTAGTGTACAGTAAACGTTTTAGAAAGTTTTACAAAGATATCTGTTGTGTGCTCCTACGTGCGGACGTGAGGAACCCAATAAAGTGCATGCACTCGTCAATTTCGGTTTACCTCGAATTATGTTGACATCGCTTTCGTCAACAAAACCATGAGAGGTTTTTACATGTAAGATATTTTATACTTAAAAGTTTAACCATGAGCGATTAAAGACTAATTTCTTTTGTACCACTCTATAAGCTTAGTAATAGTGTGGCTACTTATTTGCTAATGATAAATGGGAGCTTCGCTTTTAGGCCTGCCTAAATCTATATATTAAAATGCGCAGTCGTGTGTAAGAAAAAATCAAAGGGCCATATGAGCCCACGACTGTTTTTTTAAAGCGATGACGTCATCGCTTAATGCCTTCGGGCTAGTGGACGGGATCTTTTGTCTGTTGCGATGGACCGAACCGAATAGGAATGGGAAAAGAAATCAAGTCAACTCAACAAGAAGTCGTCGCGTAGAATTCAAAGCAAAATACTCCTGGGCAGTAAGAAAGGACTAATTTAAAGTATAAACGAAAGAGACAAATTATATCTGATGCGTTCTATAAGATTTAGCAAACAGAAATCTTTCCATTCTTTTAAAACAAAAGGTGTAAGGAGTTTCAAGACAGCGTTTGACCTTGCATTGTATATCGTATGTCGGATGTCACGCCAAGATAACGCAACTTTTGTTGAACAGTCACTCAGCACAGAAGTTGTCAGCTACTTTTATTTACCTTAATTTTTTGAGAAATGTTCCGAAAATTATTAAAGACCCCTTGTGAAACGTCATCGCTTCTGCATGCATTGCGTGACGTTTATTTAGTTATTTTTTTTGTAAGGGTCATCAAATTTGCTGTTTTTTATATAGTTTATAGAATTTGAAAAGAGTGTAGTACCCTTAATCCTCGGTAATCTGTGTGGGTAGTATTTTCATAATTTGGAATCACACATTTCAAATTGAATTTCATCTTGTTTTATCATATTATATACTGTCAGGTGAACTAGTGTCAGTTTACGGCACTATTCTTCTTTGACAAGTTAGCGAGATCACGAGTGAAAACTAATCGCAAGCAATCCGTAGTAAAAGCTAACCCCAAGCAAGCAGCTTACAGTATACCGTAAAATTCCGGTTATAAGCCCCACCCCCTCCCTCCCCCCGTTTATAAGCTCCTCCGGTCATAGGCCCATCTACGTGGAAACCAAAAAAAAAAAAAATTACATCCGCCTATAAACCACCCCCCCCCCCCCTCCCCCTCTGTCTCTCTCTTCGGATATAAGCCCCCCTCTGCTGGATGACAGTACTTACCAGGGCTAAATATTTTTTTATTATCACTTTTTAGCTTAAAACGTGTTTTGATTAACACTACCGTGGCTCGTTTCGAAACTGTTTTTTATTTTGCTTATAAGCCCCTTCCCCCCCCCCCCCCCCCCCCCCAGATTTAAGCCCTTCCGTTTCTCTAACAAAGTTTTATAAGCCCAGGGCTTAGAACCGGAATTCTACGGCATTCTACAAAAGAGGGTAAACTGAGAATCATTATATCGTACTTACATGATTTTGAAAGCTTCATTGTGTTACGCTATCGATTTTTGTGATAAATTAACCTGAGTTTTAGGCTTTTCCTACGTGGAACGGAGGACAATAATACGCGCGAAAGAAGATAAGATCTACACAAACGCTTTTTTTTCGCAGATTTTCACCCCCGCACAGCGTGATAAGCGGGCGATAACATTTCAACCAATTCAATTCATTTCCGGTTGTCACTTGAATTTCCATGTATCAAATCCGTGTACGGCTCTGTTGTGATTTTGCTCTTCGTTTTACCATTGTTCTCCAAGGAAAAGCCATTTTTACGGCTCTAAAATCAAGGTTTCGTCTAACTGTGAATGACAACAGCTCAGCGAAAAAAACTGGCCATGAAACGAATATTTTTACATTCTCATTCCTAACTAATCCGTCGACGGCTTTTTTTTTTTTTTTTTGCTCGGAGAGCCTGCTCGCAGGCTAGCTCTGTTGTGATTTTGCTGATCGGGAAAAATATATTTCAGTGTGCGCTTCGTTTTACCATTTTTCTCGAAGTAAAAGCCATTTTCACGGCCCTAAAATCTAAGTAACGTGCAAGTATGCACGACAACAGCTCAGCGAAAATTAAAACCCAGTATGTTAAGAACCGAAGATGGTACATTTTAGACTTTAAAGTCTTTAAATGGTTAAATGAATATCGTCGATCGGAAAACTACTGCATGGGAGCATTGTTGTTGGTCTTTGTTGAAGCAATTTGTTCGGAAGCTTTCCTTCGCTTTATTATTTTTCTCACAGTTGTTTTAAATATCAAACAACCGATGTTGTCATGTTTGATTTGCCGATTCTCCTGCAGGCGACTAGAGCTTAAAATAGATCTTTCGCAACGACAAACCTGCGGGACGCCAGCACAAGCGTATACTAAAGTCAGTACAGTTGGCCTGGTTCTGATATCATGATAAGAGGAAGATTGTTCGTCCTGAACTCTACAGTTACAACAAGAGTCTTGGCTCTTTGAGCGCTGCTCCCAATGACTTTGCTGAATTGTATAACGTTTGTACGGCTAAGTATATTGATGTTGCCATAGTGATGTTTTTATCGCCGATGATTGCAATTTTGAACCATGAAGTCTGATTTTGTGGTAAACTCGATGGCACGTGGAACGACTTTTTGGTGGAATTCGATTGCATGTATATCTGGATAACTTTGGAGGCAAGTTGTTTTCTTCTATGTATTTTTCTATTCGTGTTTGAAAACATATGATCACTTTTAACGAACCGCGCATCGTCTTTTATTTTAATATGCTTTTAAAATATGACTTTGCCTGTCTTCTGCGACCACTATTTTGGTTGCTTATACTGTGAGTTTTGTTGTTCCTTCTTTACTTGCGGTAGGGTCCTCTGGCTTTTGGGATAGGTAGTCTTCTGTTAGGAATAAATCTCGCTCCAGATTTTATCTTGTCGTTGAAACTCAAGTGTTCTCCGCTGCGACCTGTGTTGATGATTTTGCTTGCATGCGATGAACATTTATCTGTGTTGGGTTATAAAACTCAGGAAGGGTACTTCTTAACTCCGAGGGCCGATAACAGGTGTTTGAAAAGGTTGTCGCTGTGAAGCACACAATGTAATTGTTCCTTCTTGTCGCTTTTACTTAACAAGTGACGAATTAAATCGTCGAAGTCGAGCGTGCATCAC
The DNA here is from genome assembly GCA_963693305.1 of Meandrina meandrites. Taxonomy (NCBI): domain Eukaryota; kingdom Metazoa; phylum Cnidaria; class Anthozoa; order Scleractinia; family Meandrinidae; genus Meandrina; species Meandrina meandrites. The sequence continues at coordinate 14,357,491 of OY855907.1, read as the reverse complement.
TTGTAAAGATCTATACGGATTTACGTTGTTTTTCATTTTGATTTGCATTGGGAGTAAAAGAAGCAAGCTCGGCAGACAAATTCAAGTTTGCGTGTTTTCGTGCTAGCGTGTGTACACTCTTTTCACTATACAGCGTGTACGATTGATGTTCAATTTCCGGAATGTTCACTTTGAAATCGGCCTTTGTGGCGTGACACTGATAATCTTCTGTCAGCTAGCGATTACACAAACTTAGCTTTCAATTTCGCTTTGTCCGTCACATGCAACTTGATTTTTCTATAGGGCAGAAACAACAGCCTCCTGCCAGTTGGGATTCTTAAGATGTTAATTTGTTTGCATGTTTCTTTGTAACGCGCATTTGATCATATTCACATGAAATTTGCGCGATATAAATGTTAATTATTATTATTATTATTATTATTATTATTATTATTATTATTATTATTATTATTATTATTATTAACATACACCTGATTTAAGGTAAAATAAAAATAGAATATGTTCACAATCGATTTTCAAATTATCATCACATACCCATCAAAACAAAACCATTAGCGCCTAAAGTGAGTCTGCCAAACATCTGTCAACGGCCTTTTGTTTACATCTGATCGACAGAAGGAAGGACCGCTTCAACTCCCCTCTCATTCCATTACTCCCGTTTTGCATACGCAAAAACAGTCTTACAAATGGTGTTACTCACACTCAGCGCCCGAAACCGGCAGTTTGCTTTCCTTGCAATACTGTCTGATTAATTTCGGGGATTTTCAATCGTGGTCGGGTGACTTTCCGACTATGGCTGTCACTTAAACCAGCTTGTGTAGAGAAGATGGGGAACTAAAGCTATATTAGTATCACCCAACTAGTGGACTAATGCAAATCCTGCATTTTGATGGGCTACGCTACTAGAGGACTATTAGTAATAGTCATCGAGTAGCGAAATTCGTGACGCTTTCTTTCGTTTTATTCCCAAATAAATCTTTCTTCAACTTGCATTTGCGAACTTTATTATTGTTTTTGCTATCCGACTAGTTGGGCGATACTAAAACAATTAGACCCTTCGCCCTCAAGGGTCACGGGTCAATAGCCCATTCGGCTTCGCCTCATGGGCTACTGGCCCGTAGCCCTTGCGGGCTACGGGTCTAACTGTTAAATAGTCTTCCTTAGCAGAGCTAATAGTCACTACTACAATAACGGAGATGACACTGATTATTATCAGGTGTACCACTGAAGTGGTAAACATAGAAAGAGTCTTAGTTTCTCACTTGAATGTAGATGGACCATCTACAACAGTTTGAATTCCAGTGGAAGCAGACCAGCCTGGTGACTGTTCCATCAGCTACTGTAAGATGATCACCACTTAGCCAGCCGGCCATGCTAACCTGGCACGTGTCAGTAGGTGGACATGAAGTCACCATTCTATTGCCAGCAGCTCCTTGGTCAAATTTTAGGTTTACTGTATAACTGATGAGTTTATGTTTGATTTAGTCAGTGCTACAGTAGCGGATATCACAGGTCGGTGTACCATTGAAGTAATAGACATAGAAAGAGCCGCAGTTTCTCACTTGAATGTTTCTGGACCAGAAACAACAGTTTGAACCCCAGTGAAAGCAGACCTGCCTGGTTACTTTGCCGTCAGCGACTGTAGGATGTTCACCATTTAACCAGCCGGATGCATTAGTATTACACCTGTATTTGGGTGTACATGAAGTAGGCATTCTAGTTCCTGCAGCTCCTTGGATGCGATACCAGCCATTGAGGTTCCTGTCACACAAACTGGTGATTTTTCTGTACGTGGTTTTCCGGTCGGCGCTGGTCAGAGTTGAGTAGTTTGTACATTCTACAGCTAGAATTAAAAGTTGAAGATTATTTTTTTATAAGATTTTTATATGGGTTGTGTATTAATATAAATTTCACAACCCACGAAAGAATATTGTAGATAATGCTCTTGTATTATGGAAAGAATAACAAAGCGTTCCAAAGTTAGGACGCGGCTTTTAGATTGAGCAAATTATATTTTACAGAAGATTTGAACCGCAATGCCACCATAAAATCATAAAAGGCGAACTTGCTGTGTTCACTCCAAGCTTGCGATACTTATTTATTTGCTTTATTTTTCCATCTAAAAATCGGCGTTTCTTATTGTTGTCATTTATATAAAAAAAGAATAATATTTTTTGGTAAAATACAGGAGCCACGCCACCAGCCCTGCGAACAGAGTCATCAACGCCGGAGAAAACAAAGCCCTTGGTTGCTCGCGGGTGAGTTAACCGGGCGTAGTGGGGCATATGAGGTGACAGTCTTGAAATTTTTGACTTTTTGTCTACGTTTTATTAATTCACTTGGCGGTGTACATCTAGTTACTCTTGAGATAAACTCATTTACGTTATCAGTTACAGTAGGCTATTTAAATAAACTATTCAATACCCTCGTTCCCATCATGAAAGGCGATCTTGTATTGTTGAAACCAAATAATTATGTGGCATCAATTATTATAGGCAATATTATCATTTCTCTGGAAACAGTTTGTTTTGTTTGTTATTAATGAAGAGAGTAAAATGATAGCACTTTCAGCTCTAGTTCAGAAGCCAGGTCCACCGACCCCGCCAGCATGTCTTCTTTAATTCAACGTTATTTACCACTGATGAAGGGTAAGCCCGAAAGGTTTGGTCTTTAAATAACATTTTGTTGGCACTTTTAAACCTTTTAACAAGTTTTACTTTGATTCACCCAAGTGCCATGCAGTACTTTGAACTTTTGTCCATGATTTATCTTCTTACTCTCCAAAGAAGAAAAAGAGGTCCTCTCCTTAACGTTCAGTCACAAAAGGCTGCGCATGTACGGTGTAGCTAGGCTCTTACCGAAAGTGCTCGTAAAAAAAAAAATTAAATGCTAAAAGAAGTGCTCGTTTTTTGCCAAAAAAGTCCTAAAATAATGCTATTTTTTTTTTTAAAGTGCTCGTGGGTTACATAAAAATGCTCAGTACATGTTGTTTCATATCTTCAAAGTTTCGTGTTTCTTGTTCGCATCATATAAATGTTCTAACGGTGTGCAACGTTTGGTTGAGGATGAAAATCGTTTATAGTGTCAGGCGCAGGAATGAGCGAAAGTAATGTAAGAGGGTCTCTTGGACGGTTGACTGTTACGTTTTAGGGCTTTTGACGGTTGACTGTTATCAAAAGGAAATTTCTTCCATGAATTAAAAATAATATTAACTTTTTTTTTTTTTGATATTTACTTTTGTGCTCTGGAGCTTGTTTTGGTCTTTCAGTAATGAAATCAAATGAAATTAAAACAACGTACTCTAAGACATATATATTTACTGCGTTGAGTTCATGCAGAAAATAAGTAATCAGGAATTAATATTTCGACACCGGAAATACCTTCTGATGGAAAGGCCATAATATAAAGTAAGTATATTTGGGAGCATAGAAACTAGTTTACCAATTAAACGATTCGAATTCTTTGAGAGCCAAAGGCGGAGATGAGCAGCTAAAATTATGAGATTTGAAAGACCAGTAAAACGTTTTGACGGTTTATAATTACTACTTTTTCACGGTCAACGGTAACAATTACACTTTTTCACGGTTAACGATTAAATTTAAGACCGCTTGACGGCTGACGGTTTACCCCATTGAGACCCTCGTGTAAGAACTTCGCCAGCAGCGAGGAGAGTAGGGGAGAGGTAGCAAGTGGGGTTACTGGTTTGCGTCGACACTGGGCACAGAAGATGAGAGTGTCTGTTTGGCTCTCAACGATACATGATTTGTTGTTGGCTTTCTGAACAACTAATTTTTCTGCCAGTGAACTGAGAATATGAAACAGTGCTAACACAACAGTGCTAAATACCCTGAGACTTAAATAAAGTGATTTATTTATTTATTTATTTATTTATTTATTTATTTATTTATTTATTTATTTATTTATTTATTTATTTATTTATTTATTTATTTATTTATTTAGGTTTTTCAAGAACGCGGAACAGTGTAATACGTACTCCTTTGTTCCTTTTCGAGAAAAAAAAACACAGCTCGGAAAAGCGGCATTCAATTACAGTAAGATCCTTCCTGTAATGGAAAGGCGATAAACAGCCTTGGCTAGCTGTCTCTTGTTTTTCTTTTATTGTAGTATTGTATATGTGAATTTTCTTCCTTGTATTATCTGCAAATAACTGCGCGCATCGTTGTAGAAGGTAGTAGAATTGCTTTCCGCTCCTACAAAATTGCGGGGAATGTTGAACAGTGTGTCCGGATGTTAACTGTCATGATATGTAACGACGTATCAATAAATATCATCTTTGACGAACTGCTTACCTTTTACATCAAGATTAGTCCTGGCCTCAATGGTATAGTGATGGACCTTTGCTTCACAGATGTAAGTTCCGAAATCATTTTCATTAAGAGCAGAAATCTTCAATGTTCCTCTGTCGACTTTCATTCGTTCCTCTTCCCAGGCCCCCTTGGATCGTTTCCAGGAAATAGTAGGAGGTGTATCACCAGCTGCAGAGCAGCTTATAGACAGGTCATCACCTGGCGCTTTTATGATCGTTTGAGGTGGTTTAGTGATGAATATTGGAATTGGCAAAACAACTAAGGAAGTAACTGCCGAAGTCTCTCCTAAGGTATTCTTCGCCTGGCACACATAGGAGCCGATGTCGTTTTTTTCTGCAAGCCCCACTGTCAGTAATCCTCCGTCCTGAACAGTTCCGTCTTTAGCAAGGGACCCTGGTATCTTCCGCCAAGTAACAACCGGTGCAGGAAAACCAGTCACATGACATTTTGGCAGCGTAACGTTTTGGCCTGTCTTGGCGTACGTTGGACCTGGGGCGAGTTGAATACGAGGAGGTGCTATAAAGAGAGAAAAAGAAACAATGTGTAAGGTAAAACATTTTGGCAGATAAAAACATAAACTATTGGATGATCACCAATTTCTGTTATCAACTGCCAACGCGGCCTTGGAGGGTCAGCCTTCGTTCATTTCCACGACCGTGATAATGACTGAAAATAAACAGTTGCTTTGCCCTCCCACCTTCAAGTGGATGGTATGAAAGCCAATTGCAGTTTTTCACTGGGTGAAGATAGAGGCATTGAAAGTAAGGAGTGTTGACCAAGGAAACAACGCAACAGCCCCAGCCAGATTCAAACCCAGATCGCTCCATCTGATTCAGACACTGCGTAAAACAATACGAATACTGTCCCGTACTTAGGTCTTATACAGTCAGTACACAAAGTCGTGTACGGGTCATATAAGGACGTGACATGATGTATACGGTACCGTTTAAGGATCAGTATACGTCAGGCTATGCTTAGAAAGTAGCAGGATCTTATACACTTGTATCAGGATTCCTTATACGTCAGTAAACATGTCAGTGTACATCGTGTATACTGAACGAAACATGAAGTGTACTGATGTTGCGTAGAAGGTGGGTATACGGATTCTTACACTGTGGGTAGGATTCCTTATTTCCCATTACACAATTCCGTATATTTCATGTATACTGCAAGAAGCATGATATGTACTGATTTTGCGTAGAAGGTGGGTATACTGATTCTTACGCTCTCGAAAGGATTTCTTATATCTCATCACACAAGCCCGTATATTTCATGTATACTGCAAGAAGCATGAAAAACACGAACTTCGCCTGGAAGGTACGTATAAGGATTTTTACACTCGCGGTAGAATTTCGCGAAATTTCAGTAGTACCTCGCCTGGCCTTTTACTAAAATGACGCTGTACGCCAATTTTCAGTACTTTTCTCCTTCTAGTCCCACATATATTTGTCCTCGCAACAAGTAAACACACTGAATTGTGATCCAATATTCATTTATTCTTTTTAGTCATAAAACTTATCATGTATTACTTTCAACTGATTTAGTTAAAAAAGATCAAACTATATGTGCATGGTACACCTTTTTTTATTCTAGCTGACTTTAATTCCTTGCTGTTACTGCAGTCAATCAATGTTATTGGTCTTTCCCTGGACATGGCCTGCACCAGTATGTCTATCATAAAAGGAAAAAAACAAGTTTTATCAAAATAGAACTGGACTGCACTTGAAAAGTAAAATACCCAGGAGTCTCCATTATCTATCTACACTATCTATCTAGTGTGGTCATCTAGGAAAATTATACATGTAGTTGGTGAAACTGACTGATGTTGATACAAACCCACTGAGCGAAACTTATTTTCAGAGTCCTGAAGCTGATAACATTAATAATTCTGGTTATTGACCTGATTGTTCCTGGAGGTTACATGTAGGTTGAGGAAATATCAGCCAATGTGCCACCAACATTTCATTTTCAGGACTACTCTTTGTCTGACACTCAGTCCTTACACTTGCACAAAATATTTATAAAAACATTTTGTCATGTACATGTAGCAATACAAATTGAAGTTTACCATGTTGGGTCAGGCACCTACATGGAAATATGAACCTACAGCTGTTCCTTTTCTTATACTGATCAGCATTCTTTTCCTCAGAGGCTGTGATCACTTAGGTCAGCACCAAGAATTGCAAGAAGTACACGTACCCATTTTCAATACGGTATCCTTTGATCAGAATAAAGTGGAAGTCTGTGGCTCAGAGACTTTCCAATAGGAACCAGCTTGAGGTGGTGGTTCTTGGTGCTGGCCTATGTGGATGGAAATGATTGATCAGTAATGAACAGCATGGGAGGCACAGCAGCTGATTGTTCTCCGGATTTGAGCCCTGGCGAGTAGCCTGTTCCAGGCGTTCGGTTAGTGGGGAGCAGCGCAAAATTCAGGATTATGTGAGGCGGAAAAATGGCAAGGAGACACACCCCTACCCTCATTTTTCGCTCGCTGCTTTTGGTGCTGCTCACCACTAACTGGACGCCTGGAACAGGCTACCTGGTAAGGGACAATGTATAGTGTTCCTGGAAAAGACACTTTAATTTACTCTAATTACTAACTCTCTCTGGGCTCCTTTATGGATTAACATGTACTTTAACTTCATATCAGCTAAATTAAACTTACCAGCTACCTTGGTATTGCACTTGCTGAACTCAGTTACATGTACTTGTCCTATACATGTATATACATGTACATGTACTCCAGACAGTTCCATCCAAAAAAATGTCAGCTATCAGTGAAATCTGATGGTAAAAAGGGAAATACATGAAATCGATTAAGAAAAGCACACAAACCTATATGTATTTTAAGGGCGCGTTCGTTTGGGAATATTCTGGAATAAGAATATATTCTGGAATATATTCCGGCTATTCTGCTCCTGGGAGCAGAATGGAAATCCAAGTATTCCAGAATAAGAAGAGCTGCCAAACGAACGCTAACTTGCATTATTCCAATTATTCTTATTCCGGATTGATCCCAAAAGAACGCGCCCTAAATGTATTTCACTGTAACTTTAAAATTTGAGATAACACTGTAGGAGAAAATGAACTGAAATGTTTCCACTGGTCGTCAAACACGAGCTCCTTCACAAATTTAATTTACAGAACATTACTTACCTACTGTACATGTATAAGCAATAATGTATTTCTGGCTTACAACACATCACCTACTAACAATGGATTTAAGTGACTAATAAAAAAATCAAAAACGAGCTTCGTGTACATGTTGTGGTTTACTGCAATGTAAACACTGAGTTTGCAGGTTAACTCTTGTTGGATTTGTCCTTGTTAACTCAGAGCTCTAAACTAAATTCTAACATGTTATTGATTGGGCTGGTAACTTTTTAACTTGCTGTACATGTAGGTACATGTAGAACAGAATTTTTGTAAACATTTATATTGTTCTTTAAAGTGCCCCTGTGATCAAATTTTTGAGTTTCATTTTTTTACATTTTCGTGTCCTATTAGACTTTCTTACTCACCTTGCCAAATTTCAATCCATTATGAACATCAGAAGTCATTTTGTTTTAACATTTAATTCAGAGAATTTACGGCCGCCATTAATCAACCTTGTTCCAAGCCTTGGTTGCAAATGAGAGAAAGTGACGTCAAAGGCTCAAAAATACCTCACGGGTTGAAATGAGAATAACAATAAGTGTTCAAAATCACGCGAAAAGGAACAAAAACTTTGGACGTGTTCTTCGTGCAATTTTCTATGCTGATTGTTATTAAAATTTCAACCCGTGAGGTATGTTTGAGCCTTTGACGTCACTTTCTCTCATTTGCAACCAAACCTTGGAACAGGGTTTTGTAATGGCGGCCGTAAATTTTCGGAATTAAATGTTAAAATAAAATGACTTCTGATGTTCGTAATGGATTGAAATTTGGCAAGATGAATAAGGACGTCTAGTTGTACACGAACATGTAAAAAAAATACAAATCGAAAATTTGATCACAGGGGCACTTTAAAAGCTATACAGTATAAATCAATTTGCCAGTACATGTACATGATTGTACATGTTAATAAAGATAGCAAAATCCCAATCCAAGCAGTTTACAAGTTTATCAATGTGTGATTATTATTTCACATACAGTTTGACTGTAATTGATAAGCAAAACCTGAATTAATTTTCATTCTTAGTCAAATACAAATTATTTGTTTACAAAAATTATAGTGAATTAGGGCTGGTCAACATAAAAATGTTTAAGTATTAAAGTAACAGGAACTTGACAATGTTAACTTACCAACCATTTGTTTGTCAATACGCAGACTTTTTCCTTTGGATCGAAGCCAAAGTAAGTGCCTATCAAAAGCAAAATCTCTGGTTTCTTAACGGTTTTTTTCAATAACCTTATTACTAAACAAAACCTAAAACTGTTTCACTCACAAGGGATTAAAAAGTAATAACTGGAGTCCAGTATGGTACAGAGTACTGTACTCAACCAGAATTTAACTAATGCTTACTGATGATATCATAAAGCTGTACTTTGAGCGGTACTGTATGGGCTCAAGAAGTGGTACATGCTCTACATTACTAATCAGTGGGTTAAATTTAACAAACGACTGGAGGAAGATTAACTCCATAACTGGCCGGGTTCGAGCCCTGGCCGGGACACTGTGTTATGTTCTTGGGCAAGACAATTTACTCTCATAGTGCCTCTGTTCACCCAGGTGTTTAAATGGGTACCGGCAAATTTAATGCTGGCGGCCCCATGCCCCACTGGGGCTATACATGTAAGGACTAATTATGGTGATGAAATTTACTGCTGGGGGTAACCTTGTGAGATACTCCTAGTCACTTCATGCTACATGTACATGTACATAAACCAGGACAAGCCCCAGCCTGATGGGCCACTTGGCTCGTATGCAGGCATAACCTTTTACCTGCTAACCATTAATCGACAATTAACTAATCGCGCCCCTAACTGGGCTTTTAACAACGTTCTCAAATCCATCAATTAGCTAACCTGGCATCAGAGACTTTAATTGATGATTAGGCTTAATCGTGGGTTAGTTAAATCTTGCTTCTCTTTCTGATCTAATTCAAGCTGTTCCACAGTTTTATCTTCATTCTCATTTCTTGATAGTTTTGAAACGCTTGAGAAAAAGTCAGATAACCGCTTCTGTGTCATAATTTTTGAAGCATAACAAAACAAAATGGCGAACTAGAACCAGTTCCAGTTGTGCTCAGTCCTTCTTGGACAGATGAAACAAACTATTTTAACATGGTGTGACTTAGTGTAAGCTTACATGTAATTAAGGCACCCTTAAAGAATACATGTAGCATTTTTGGGGATTGTAATGCAGGTGTTTTGGAATAGATTTTACTTTAATAGATTTTACTTGTTACACCTATAGGGCTTATATTTCTCTTTGTAAGTCTTACATGTCCAGGTAGTTTACTGATCCAGAACGGTTTATACTGTAGTTGTGGATCCTAAACTATCTGATTTCCTTTCCATACGCTCGGTAAGTAATAAGTATACAGTGGAGTGCAATCAAAGACATCAATTTTATGAAGCTTACACACTGTACATGTAAATAAGAGCTTTCTTCAGCTTACCTCACCTGAACAACAGCATGAAGCAGTTTACACATGCAGTTCCTTCCACACAGCGCGAGCAGTTCAAATCGATGGCTGTTTACACCCGTGAATTCGCTCAGTCGAGTTTCCTTCGTTGATGCAACATCAAATTCTACTTCTAACCGTTTTCCGAATTACAGAGGACGCTGTCTCGAAAACTAACGCAACGAAAAGATACCTGTGCTTCGAAAATTCAGATGAAACGTTTCAACATCTTCAACGAACTCTTCGACTTCACACCTTTCAAATAAATGGCGGTAAGTCGGCGAAAATCAAAGGATTAGGTTAGTCCTGGGTTAGACACTTCATGTATGAGTACATACTTAGTCTTTTTAGAAGCAAAACCGCTGACAGTTTTAGTATTGTATAAAGCCAAAAGGGAAATCCTGTTTTCTCGTCTTCAGTTTGACAGCGGACGAGTTGTTACCAGCGGATAGATCATTAAATACCGGAATGGGTAACGAGAAGCGAACGTTGAAAAAGTGTAGTTTCATTTCTCTAAGGGTGTAAAATACAGTGCTTACGCAATGTGTAAAGAATCATAAAGGTGCGTAAAGAAGCGTACACATAGCGTATAAAGGATCGTTTACCCATTATCATCTGAATATCGGATTCTGTAGTTACCACAAGTGAAAGAACTTACATGTCAAACCAAATAAAGATGATTTGTATAAATTTCCTTACATTAAGATCAGCCAGAGAATTCAAGGTTCGTATCCATACGCGGCAGCGTCGTCGGTTTGTGCCAGGTACAAGACCCCACATGCAACTGATCCCAGAGTCTGTAAGCTTACGTCCAGCTGAGGCGTAAGGGCTAAACTCGGGCTAAAGCTTTGCAATTGGTGAGTTGCGCCCCTCTTAGGGACAAGTCGTTGGGCCGATTCTATGTTTTAAGTACACAGTAAAAGTTCGATAACTTGGATAAACGACTGCGAGACTAGTAAGACTATCTCACAGCACGAAAATGGAGATTTACAGAAAATTAAAGGTGGCTTAAATCTGCTTAAAGCTGGTCATCCAACTTTACGCTATCAATTAAAGGTTGTTAAAGGTCGTTAAACCTGACATTTACGCTACCGTGCGTAAACCTGGCTTAAATGTGGCTTAAATGTTTCAGCCTCTTTAAGCAAGCTTTGAAACATGAGTGTAAAGCTGATTTAAAGGTCAGCTTTAAAAAAATGTAAAGGTAGCGTAAAGCTGATTAAACTCCAAATTTACGCCAGCCTTACTTCAGCTTTACACCATAGTAAAGTTATGTTTTCATGCTGTGTCTCTTATAATTAATTTGGTGAACGAGATCGTGTCCTCATATGCAGATGTTCTTTTTATAGCGGCTACAGACAACAACTGGCGGTGAAAAAATTGGAGGTGGCGATCAATACCAGTGAAATTTTGACAAACTTCGGGGAGACACTTATTTTTGAGGACCGTTTTTAGTTGGTGAAATGATTAATACACGATGCCCTAAGTCTTAGTGTACGGTTATTTAAGAAATAGAAAACATGTACCGTGTTTCTATCGAGTTGTAGAAACACGAGTGGAAGTTTGGGAGAACGAGAAATGCTGTGGGAACACGAGCCGCAGGCGAGTGTTTCCACAGCTTTTTCGAGTTCTCCCAAACTCTCACGAGTAGAAACACGAAAAACATGTTTTCTATTTCTTTTAGAGAACACTGCAAAAAAAAAACGAAAACAACTTGTTAACTTTGACTATCAAAATGTAAATTCTCTTTGCTCGCGCCATCATTACGTCAACAGCTCGTGCTAGTTCTGTGTTTCTATCGACTTATAGAAACACGATTTTTAACCAATCAGCGCGCATATTTTCTTTGGACTGTTTTCTAAATGTAATTATCAGTATACAAAACAGTATACATGTGTGTCCTGTTAGTCTAAAGTTGTCCGAAAAGGCACCTTACCTTTAAAATTGGTGTTAAGTTCCCTTTTTTGGATAAAACGTTCTTCAGTGGTTTTTCATGAGTAAGTTTTAAGCTTTGGAATACTTGGAGAAATAACGAATATACGGATTCCCTAACACTTAGTGTACGGTTATGTGTAATAACTAGTATACATAAGAATAAGGAATCAAACGTATACTGTTCATTACTCAGTCCTTATACGTCGATGTCCTTATACGTCAGTATTTCTTTCCGTATACGTTATGTATACGGACTCATTATACCTCCTTATATTTGTTATTTCATGCAGTGAGAGCGCTAACGCCGCCGTTCCTCATATCCCACAAAAAGTACAAATAAATAGAACGTTGGACAATACCTTCAACGATCATCATAGCTATCTTGTTTGCAGTGCCTAGCAAGTTTCTTCCAACACAAGTGTACTGTCCTGCGTCATCAAGTATCACGTGACGCACTTCTAATCTGCCATCGCGACTTCGTAAGGGAGCGCTGTTCGCTCCTAACCACGTGACTGATGGTTTAGGATTTCCGCTGACAGAGCACTGGAACACAGCGGTTTGGTTTTCCTTGACCGTTTGATTCATCGGGGATATGACTACCATGGGAGGTGAAATGGATTCTCCAGGTTCTCCCTTTGCACCGGGTGTCCCCCTGGGACCCGGGACTCCTTGGACTCCCTGATCCCCTTTATGACCCGGTGGTCCAATAATTCCCTGCTTTCCATGTGGGCCTGGTTCTCCTCTGCTTCCACGTGACCCTTTTCTTCCCATGGCTCCAAGCGGCCCTCTTCTACCACGTGATCCTTTTTGACCCTGCATTCCTGGTGGTCCTTGTACGCACATTTGTTCTTTGGGCGAACAAAATGATCGTGACGTCAGAGAGTTTAAAGTCTTATTTATCTCGCTTCTGACTGATTCGATAGTAAGCTCATCTGGTTTTGTGTCAACTTGAGATGAAAACCGGCGGGCTCTTCCGATATGAACTGTGATAAAGTAGAATAAAAAGTGCCATATTGAGAACAGTTGGGAGAACGCATCGATTTTTGTTTTCGATCCACGAGGAGCCGCAAGCGCTATTTTTTTTGCGCGGCTGCGGGCGGCACATCAAAGAATTTGGAACTGAATGGCAAATTCCTAGAATATTTTTATCTGGTGAGTTGAACCGAAGGTGTTAAAGATCCACGGGATCCAAAACCACATGTCAATTAATATAACACTCTTCCCTTTCCCTTAATCGATATGCGCTTTGTACATAAAGGCTAATTACAACAGATTTTATGGACGCAAATGCTTGAGTTTTAGAAAAGTCTTTGTCTGAATTGCTAGCCGTCATCTCCGTTCTTTCGACTTTTGGATAAATACCTTTTAGCTCTGCCTTGCGCTTTTTTTTTTTCATTTTTAATACCGCTTTTAGTTCTTGGATTGTCGGTCGTTCTCCGACGAGCAATGTTACTAAAGAGTTCTTCGCATCAAGAACGTTCAGAAAATGTGTGAACAGAAATGCCAGCGCGTATATATCGCTTGGTCTAAAAGATGGTTTCCCGTCCCATTACAAAATTTCGGCGCATGGTAACTATCGGAAAACACTTTTACCAGAATCAAATATTACGGGGTGAAGTACAGGTCTAACTAAAACGACATTTTTGCAAAGTTAGTTGTACTCATCAGGTATACGCTACCCAGGACAGTACAGGTCTGATTAAAGCGATATTTTTGCAAAGATATTTGTACTCATCAGGTATATGCTACCCAGGACAGTACAGGTCTCATTAAAGCGATAATTTTGCAAAGTTATTTGTACTCATCAGGTATACGCTACCCAGGACAGTACAGGTCTGATTAAAGCGAAATTTTTTGCAATGTTATTTGTACTCATCAGGTATACGCTACCCAGGACAGTACAGGTCTGATTAGAGCGATATTTTTTTGCAATGTTATTTGTACTCATCAGGTATACGCTACCCAGGACAGTACAGGTCTGATTAGAGCGATATTTTTTGCAAAGTTATTTGTACTCATCAGGTATACGCTACCCAGGACAGTACAGGTCTGATTAAAGCGATATTTTTTGCAAAGTTAATTGTGCTCATCAGGTATACGCTACCCAGGACAGTACAGGTCTGATTAGAGCGATATTTTTTGCAATGTTACTTGTACTCATCAGGTATACGCTACCCAGGACAGTACAGGTCTGATTAGAGCGATATTTTTTGCAAAGTTAATTGTACTCATCAGGTATACGCTACCCGGGACAGTACAGGTCTGATTAGAGCGATATTTTTTGCAAAGTTATTTGTACTGATCAGGTATACGCTACCCAGGACAGTACAGGTCTGATTAGAGCGATATTTTTTGCAAGGTTACTTGTACTCATCAAGTATACGCTACCCAGGACAGTACAGGTCTGATTAGAGCGATATTTTTTGCAAAGTTAATTGTACTCATCAGGTATACGCTACCCGGGACAGTACAGGTCTGATTAGAGCGATATTTTTTGCATAGTTGCCTGTACTCGTAAGGTATACGTTACCCACGATAGTGCAAGACTAATAATTTTCAGTGCATAATATGTTATAAAAAATTACAAGAAAGCTTGCCGGTAGAGGGCCCCCCTCTAGTAGTTATGAATTCAATGAAAATTAATAAATTTAAGCTTGGTTTATAGGGCATTTGTTTCATTTTGGCGTCACGGATGACCGGAAAACATTTGTCTTCTAAATTACATGTCTTTAAAACAATGTATGGAACAGACTTACCTGGGATCCTCCTTACTTATGATTGATTTAAGCAATGAATGGACCGCGATGTGAACATGACCCAAATAAACAGACTCGACATACAAAGCAGCTTTCAGGAGCACATGCTTTTGCGCTACAAAACCAAAACGGACCTTCACCACCGAGCAAATAATCGATGAACGGCATATCAAGTCGCTGTAACTCGCCATTTCGACTTCGCCAGAACAGGACTGGTTATTTGTTGTACGTGATCCCACTTGACCAGCAATTCCTCTTACGAAATCGAAATTTTTCTACGACATCGAGTTAGTAGCTTGAAATCATCCTACAACCTCATGTCCCTCATGTTTTGCCGCCAAGCACGTTCCCCGCGAAACATTATAATTTATTCTCCGCCTAAAATGAAAATTGATCTTCGTACCTGACGATCAATTGATCCAACCTTTACATGTAACTTTGATTGTCACATAATAACACCTTTTGCAACCACAACGAAAAATTCTCTGCGTGATCCGCCAAATAAATCTAATTATCTTCGGGACAAAAAAATAGCTGCTTGCGGCTCCTCGTGAATTTTGCTGACATCTGGCGCGGAGTTTTAGTTTCCTGACCTTTGCAAACTGATCCCGTTAGCTTTATTTTGGCTTTATACCAAAACCAGTTCTTTGGAATGTGAATCACTCCTAATTACTACATTTTAATTAGAGCACAATGAGTCAGAGTAAGGCATTTTAACAACACAGTATCCCAAGAACAGTTTCATTAGTTCACTGTCTAAATTATTACAGAAAAAGACGCACTGCTGTGTTGATGATATAAATACTGATCTTCATTTATCCTGCAACACAGTTTGATAACCGCTTCCTTTCAATCCTCAAAGCCTCTTTTGCTGCTGACACTAAACAGTGTATAGTATATTTGTGTGTATTTTTAGTTAGGTTTTGTTGTGTTTGCGTTTTGACCTTATATCTCCCTCGAGTGCTGAATACTCGAAACACGCAATGAAATCCCGAAAAACTCATGGTTAAAAAATCAACAAGCAGCATTATCAAATGTCTTCTTCAATTCTCAAATGAATAATGTTTCACGTTTTATCATTTTAACCCCATACTACCTAGGAATGATCAAAATCTAATTTCTTCTCACGAGATCAACACATAGTCAAGCATTGGGGTGATAAGAATTACGAAATTGAATCAAAAGGCTTTTTTATGTACCACTGATCAAATTCTTGTTTTCATATGAGAACGGGAGCTACGACTTTTATCATGGGACCTCAGAAAAGATTAAAAATCTATTTTAGGAGTTTCATTAGTCAACACATAGTAAAATCAAGAAATTTGAACACTCCTAATTTTCGAGTATACTTCTGAAGGCCTTGTTGCGCACTAACTGAAAAGTTCAAAAGTATTACCTTCTGTCTCATCTATCCTCTCTTTAGTAATCTTGTGATCAAATTCTCCCGCAGACTCGACATTTTCAGTGTGTTTGAAGCTTGCTTCAGTGGTGGAAACCTTGATCAGGTTCTGTATTTGCCGCGCGTCCGCCACAAGATCTTCAATAGTGTGAACTCTCTGGTTTATAATCTCAACACGAACCAAGGCAGCGGTACAGATCAATAAAGACACTAACGACACTGGACAAACAAACTTAGATGAACAGCTGTGAAAATCACGAGCACTTGAGCGTTCTTGTTTCTCGGCCATGACAAAACACTGGCGTCGTACGATAGTGCTGCACTCTTTGTGGTGTGAAGTAAAGATACAAGCCAAGACTTGTATGAAACACGATTCTTGTGTTGGCAGGGAACCTAATCTGCTCACAGTGTTAGCGGATGGCTCCAGTGAAGTATTCATGATGATAAATGAAGGTCAAAAGTCGTCAATGCATATGATGTTTTGTCACAAGCAAAATTATTTTCTGGGAAAACATCTTCAGCTTGTATCCATTGCTGGCTTGGTCCCGTTTTGTAAAAATAAAAGTGTTTCCCTCCACAGGTACACACCGCATTCTTACTGTATAGTGATGAGTAGTAATTTTTAATTTCTTTAATTCATTTTTTGGGGGGCATATAGGATTAACCTATCCCTTTTCCTTTTAAGTTCAGGTTTAGCAGCAATCTTTGTATAAAATAGGTATAAAACAGTTTCCATTCCAGAGAAAAGAAATCTTCATATATGTGTTAATTTTACAGATCTTCTTCTCTGGTCATTTTTTTTTTTCGTAAAACCTGCGATTCTTTTAATTTTAGTTAGCACCAAGACTCACTGCTGCTAAACCCTTTTACAGAGTTCTATCCGTTCAAATTAACCTGATTGCGATCAATCTCGTTTCTATAGCCCACATTCCCCTTCACGAAAGGTCCGCTCCGGTTCCGCTCGGTAAGGGAAGAGGCTCGGTGGATTTCTAGCGGATGTCAACTGGTCTCCCAGAACTGTTAGAAATCGTGCCTTTGGAAACGTGAACTGAATATATAGCTACTGCTCAGGAAAAAAATAACGAAACAAGGAAAAAATCTGGGAAGAAAGTGAAGACAATAGATCGGCTAAATTTTTGGCCGTTTTATAGTCTCCTTTAAAGCCGTTGTTTGGGCTCGTCACGCAAAGCTCCCTCCTCCAACGGCTAACGGTTAACCCATATTGAGACCCTCCCCATTCGCTAAGACTTGGTCCCATTTGATATTATGACCAGTAAAGATTGCGTGATCTGCAACTGTGGAAGCGTGATCTTCAACGCGAAACAGCGGAAGCGAGATCCACTTGGGTGAGTCTATCGATAACGACCGAAAAATCACGCAAACTTGCCTGAAGAGTAGACAACATGCCTGAAGACTAGACAATCTATTATGGGATGGCACAACCTGTGTGAGCACAACAGTGCAAAAGCTTGAAGAGCACGATGACTGAACAACATTTTAGCGTCGACAACTGATGCATGGTCATGACAATGTTTATATGTGTCGGGAAAAATTCTTTGACTCACCGAATCAAGCTAACATTTGGCTGGTTCGCGATTCGAGCCAAGACTTATATTAGTGATCGACACGGGTTTGGGTTTGTAGGATCTGCCTGGCTTTCTCAATGAACAAAACCTGATCGGCGATAAGCCGGTAACAGCAGTCGCCACTCACATCCATTTTGATCATTCTGGAGGATTGCATCAGTTCGAGAACTTTGCCATCCTCAGCCTCGAAGCAGGAGTACCCAACGGATCCGCTCGACAAAATATCCGCTCTTCAGGCCGAACTTGAGCTGGCTGGCAAATTTTGAAATGAGATCGAGCGCTTGCTGGGACCATGTTTCTTAGAGAAAATTTGCTGGGAGTTTGTAAAATATCGATTGTAGCTGGAGAAAAAACAACCAAAATCTCTCTGCTGGCTAAAACAGACGCGCCGCGATAAAAAATTCAATAATTAACTTTAATTTTTAATAACAAAAAGTAAGCTATTACTTTATTTCTATTGTTTCGTCGCTCATTCTGCCGTCAGTGAAGAGATAAACCAGATCTGTCACCCTTTTTGTGTGTAATACGAGCATGTGAATGATTTTAGCAGTTGATCGAGCGAGCGCGAGCGGCCCAAAGCGAATGCGTGGATTTTCGAGAGTCATGTCGCACCCGCTTATCTATCGTTTTATGGAGTAACTACGCGCAGGATAATCAGCTCCACCGATATAAATGTTGGTGAGTATTTTGTTGTCTACTCTCTATGCTCTGTCTGCTGATTAAATAGCTTTGAGCAGTTTTAACGGCTTTTGATCGTTTGATATCTTGTTCAACTTTTCAGCTTGCCGCCACGATGGAATCTAGAGATTCAAGTCATTCAAGGGGCGTATCACGGTATATTGTACAGTCTTTTAACTGCCTCCAATTGTAAGTACAGTTTATAAGGTAATTTGCATAGTTTTCACCTGCGTGAAAAAATGTTTCGATAACGTTTGCTGGAGGAGTCGACCGCGCTTTCATTGTAGCTCATTGTGGACCATAATTTTGTGTTCGAGCAGAACAAAATCGGAAATTGAAAGAGTCATTTAATTCGACCTGAAATAGTTATTAGCAGGCAGTTTTCTTATTTTAACTCTTTACGAAAATGGATCGGCGACAAGATGATGGACATAAAACTTTAGCCATGAAAACCGATGATAACCCGCGTTTTCATTTAGCAACTGTAAAGTACGTTACAGTTTGAATTTAGGCGCGCGCCTCCCAGATAAACTTTGTAAACTCTGCATCTGTTTCTTGGTGCACGTCTTTGTCGAAGCGGAAGCCATTCGGAAAAGCGACAATAACGAGACTGTCACGATTTTCACCAGCGTAGCAGAGATCTCCGTCCCACCTTACGACGGATGGAGCATTAGTGACTACAAAGTAAAATCAACCGAGCCTTTTAAAGTTCTATAGGAAGGCGATGTACAAAGTGATCTTACAGACAGAAAATTGCGCGTGCTTCATTTCCCAGGCCACTCCCGTGGGAGCATTATTGATTAATTGATGAACAGGGAAGGATTTTATTCTCGGGTGACACGATCTACGAAGGGTACCTCATCCATTGGTTGCCTTACAGTGATATGACAACATACCTGCAGACGTGAAAAAAAGGACTGCAAGAGCTGAAAATAACGAAGGAAAATACAGCACATTTGCACCATACGGATATCTTTACCTTTGTTATTTGCTATCCTGTTTTTTTTTTTTCTTTTTAATTTGGAGGATTTCTCCTTTCAAATGAAAGGAATAATTCTCCATAAAACATCACATGAACTTACATTTTCATGTAGGAAGCTAAAGAGGTGATGATTCTCGCAAAATTTCATAATCGTTATAATTATGTGAACTTCAGTTCCAAAAAGAAATCGTTGCAGTTCACAGCAACATTTGTAATAGGAAAGGAGCTTCATTTGCCCAATATATCTTTCTGTTCAACTAATAAGCGGTTTTTTTTTTCAGTATAATCGTGGCTCTCAGCAGTGGAATACTCTAGATGTATAATTTATTCATTGTACTAAGCACTTTACAGAGAAACCTTTTTACTTCAGCGTAAAATAATATTTGAACTTACGTAATGAAGCAACTAAAATCACATATTTTCCGTGACCAGATATTTTTAAAATCTCTCTTCGTCACACTTTGTAATAAAATACGCAGTCGTATGTAAGAAAAAAAAAAACTGGTGTTATTCAATCTCAGCGCCTGAAACCGGCAGTTTGCTTTTCTTGTAATAATGTCTGATTAATTTCGGGGATTTTCAATCCTGGTCATGTGACTTGCCAACTATGGCTGGGACTTAAAAAAGGGATTTTTAATGTTATCAACATGGTTAACCAGAAGACGAGAATCTAAAGCTAGCAGAGCTATTAGTCACTACTGCAATAACGGAGATGACACTGATTATTATTAGGTGTAGCACTGAAGTGGTAAACATAGAAAGAGCCCTAGTTTCTCACTTGAATGTAGATGGACCATCTACCAGAGTTTGAATTCCAGTGGAAGCAAACCCGTCTGGTGACTGACCCATCAGCTACTGTAACATGTCCACCAGTTAACCAGCCGGTCATGCTAGCCTGGCACGTGTCAGTAGGTGGTCATGAAGTGCCCATTTTATTGCCAGCAGCTCCTTGGCCAAATTTAAGGTTGATTTTATACATGATGATTTTATGTTTTATTTAGTCCGTGCTACAGTAGCGGAGAGAACAGTGCGAGCCTGGTGTACCATTGAAGTAATAGACATAGAAAGAGCCGCAGTTTCTCACTTGAATGTTTCTGGACCAGTTACAACAGTTTGATCTCCAGTGAAAGCAAACCTGCCTGGTTACTTTGCCGTCAGCGACTGTAGGATGTCCACCATTTAACCAGCCGGGAGCATTAGTATTACACCTGTATTTGGGTGTACATGAAGTAGGCATTCTAGTTCCTGCAGCTCCTTGGAAGCGATACCAGCCATCGAGGTTCCTGTCACACAAACTGGGGCTTTTGCTGTACGTGGTTTTCCGGTCGGCGCTGGTCAGACTTGAGTAGTTTGTACATTCTACAGCTAGAATGAAAAGTTTGCAATTATTTGTTCAGTGAATGTAACTTGAAAATATTGTATCTACACTTTGGTCAACTCAAAACATAAGAATATTTATAAGGGTTGTATATTAAAATATCACAACCAACTCCAAAATATTCTATTTACCTACTAGAAGATGGTTTTCCATGTTCTATAAGAAAATAATGCACGCTTGAGGTCTAGAAAAGCTGCTAGTGGATGCCCGAGCCGTTAGGCGAGGGCATACAGCTGCTTTTCTAGACCTCAAAAGTGCATTATTTTCTTATAGGACATAGGAAAACCATCTTCTTGTGGGTTTAGAATATAGCATAGAAATGCAAATAATTAAAAAAAACACACACACACACACACTTGCGCGCGCGTGCTGATCTGAATGAACAAACACTACGCCAAGAAACCTCACAGCAATCAAATCCATTTTAATGCTGTTTTGCAGTCGAAAGTGAATTTCTATATCGCTGTACTTACCTTTAAAAACCTTTGCAGCCCGTGTTGTGTTTGCTTTTGTGCTCTTAGAGTACGATTCCGTAACAATTTTGTTTAAATCAGTATCTGGCAAGTTTGCAAAGCGGCCGCCTTCCTGGCACTCACTGCTCAACAACTTGTCCACGTCTTCATCTTCCCAGTCACCGAAACGTAATTCAGGTGAACTGTTTTTAGCGGCCATAATTAATTAAGGAAATAAAATGACAACTTTAAAAGATTGTTGCCGCCATGTTTTTGAATTCGTAACGCAGCAAAAGTTGCATCCGGGGTACCGGGCTTCTATAGTTTTTAGCTATGTTCTATAAAAAAATAATGCCCGCTAGAATTCCATTGCGTGTTTACAGCGGCTATATTCTAAACAATTTTAAAGCGCCATTGTTAATAATGTTCTTTTATTATGGAAAGAATTAGCGTGCCAAAGTTAAGACGTAGCTTTATAGTAATTTTTCTTACAGTTGTTTTGAACTACAATGCTCCCATAAAATCGTAGAAAGTGAACTTGCTGTGTTGACACAAAGTGCGCGGTACGGATTAGTTATTGTTTACTGTATCTTTATATCTGAAATCAGGCGTTCCTTATGGTTGTTATTAATGAAAAAAGTGACTTTTTTGGTAAAATTCAGAAGCCATCCCACCAGCCCTGCAAGCAGAGTCATTAACACCGGAGAAAACAAGACCTTGGTTCCTCGTTGAGTTAGGAAGCCTGAGTTAGCCGGGCGTAGCTTGGCATAAGAGGTGACTTCCTGTCTATACATTGTATTAATTTACCTGGCGGTGGACATCTATGTTACCAGTTACACTGGGCTTTAAAAACTGTATTTAACACTTGCTTTGAACTGCAATGCCGTCGTTCGTTATTGGCAATATTTTCATTTCTCTGGGAATCGTTTGTTATGGTTGTTGTTGATAAGAAAAGTGATAGAGTGGTTTTACTCTCCCAAGAAGAAAAAGAGGTCCTTTGCTTCTCGTGGAGTTACAAAAGGGTGTTACTGGGTAGATGTTCCAGAACCTTTGAAGTTGCACTTTTCTTTTCCGTATCATATTAATTTTCTAATGGTAGGCAACGTTTGGTTTAGGATAAAAATCGTTTATAGTATTAGTTGCAGTTTGGTGTTAAGCATCAATTTAGCGATATTCTAGTCGTTCACTTAGGCAATAAATGATAGGGCTGATGTGATGGCGTCTACAAATCCCTGCTTCTAGCACAGCAGTAACTATCCAATGAGGAAGAGTGATTTATGTACAGCCAGAAAAATCATCCTGGTATACAGGTTGCTTGTATCCCGAAAAACGGCTAGTAATAAAGCCTACAGGTAGCTCAATGTACGAATTATTAATAAATCACACTATATATAAGAAACCAAAGCATAATAAGTCTTTCTCAATGAAGTGAGTGTAACTAAGACAAATAATCAGAGAGAAAGTAAATTACGGATCGTTTTACAGAGGAGGGTGAATGGGGAGCCCGCCCGGTACCGGGCAAATCCGCCGATCTGTGCTTTTTTTTTTTTTCCAAATTGTCAATCCTCAGCTATTTTTATTCAAATACTAATCCGCATTAACTCTTGAAAACCTTGTGAGGTATAGCTTCAAATGCAACGAACGCTAGATGTTTTTAAATATCGAATACGGGTAGTCAGGAGTTGCCATATTATACGTTACACGGTTTTGTCACTTGCTCTTTTTCATTGTTTCTTAGACCTTTCGGCTAATACAGCCTTCATCAGTAATGAAAGCGAGTTCGTTAACATTAACACACCCCCTTTCACAGATGAAACAATACCTGACGCGATTCGACTTCCGGTAAGACGATTCGTCACGATTCGCGCGATTCCTAAAAGAATTACGGTCGCTCGTTGCCGTGGCTTCGCCGCTCTATACGATTGCGTTTCGCCCCAATAAAACCGCCAAGCTACGCAGGCTAGAATCGAGTCGAATCGTAAGGTACCCTAGACGAATTAACTCAGTTTGGGTGTATTGGACATGGATGAATTCCGCCAACGAAGACCGACCGAAGTAATATGAACTTCGTTTAGTATCCACGATCGCAACTTTCTGGCATAGAGAGCTTGGAATCCGGTCCAAAATCCTCAGTTAGTCCGCGATTCGCTGTATCGTTTAAATACGCAAATCCCGTCAACATAATTATCATAAATACCATAAATACAAGAAATTTGGGTATATTCTTGACAGTTAACCAACACTGAGGCGAATAATTGGTTTCTGTTTACGTAGTGAACAGTCAGCTGAGAAAAACGTAGCCTGTGTGGCCAGGCTTTTTGAGGGGCGGGGGAATGAGCGCGAGTATAAACGAAACAAGATCAACTTCACACGGCCGCGAGGAAACTTTTTCTGTCAGTGATATTGGAATCTAAAAGCCTTTCATCGAACGAAGAACTGAGTAATTTACTTCATCGTTTTTGGTCGAACCAAGCTCGAGCTGCATATGTAATCAGTCTCGAGTTAGTGGAGAAAGAAACTGAACTTTGGCAACTTTTTTACTTTTGTCGTCCTGGGATTCTGTAGCTGTTATAGAGGCGCGTTTTCTTTCTTTTTCTTTCTAACTTCTGTTGATTAACACATCGAATTTGTTGCGCGCATTGTTGCAAAAAGTTGAATTACTTTCCACTTCAGCAATAGCGGGCAATATTGCAACGACTGTGCGGATCTGCACTTTTTTCTGTTACAAGGTATTTATAAATATCACTTTTGACAACTACTTACGTTTTACTAAGAGATCAGTCCTGGCCTCAATGGTATAGTAAGGCACCTTTGCCTCACAAATGTAAATTCCAGAATCAGCTTCACTGAGTGCAGAAATCTTTAATGTTCCTCTGTCGACTTTCATTCGTTTCTCTTCCCAGGCCCCCTTGGATCGTTTCCAAGAAATAGTGGGAATTGGATCGCCAGTTGCAGTGCAATTTAAAAAAAATTCTTGGCCTGCTATTTTGATGACGGTTTGGGGTGGTTTTGTGGTAAATGTTGGACCAGACCAGACAACTAATGAAGTAACTGCCGAAGTCTCTCCCAAGGTATTCTTGGCGTGACAAGTGTAAGAACCAATATCATGTTTTGATGCGGCACCCACTGTCAGTAATCCCCTGTTCTGAACAGTTTTGTCTTTAGGAAGGGAACCTGGTATCTTCCGCCAAGTAACAACTGGTGCTGGAAAACCAGTCACGTGACATTTTGGCAGCGTGACTCTCTGACCTTTCTTGGCGTACGTTGGACCTGGGGCGAGTTGAATACGAGGAGGTGCTTTAAAGAGAAGAAAAGAAAAGCACTGTGAGGTGAAACAGTTTTGACACATTCAAAAATAAACTTATGGACAATTACCGATTTTTTATTGTTAATACCTTTTTCTTATAATTATATTTGCAATACTACTGTTATGGTTATTAACAATACTAACGTTACTTACAATACTAATTGTACTTGCCTCAGAGGCTTTGTTTATTTCCACGGCACTGATAGAGACCAGAAATTAAATTGCCACTCCCCGTGGATGGGATGTTCAGTGTTGACGGGCATTGAGGTTTAAATTTTGCCTAAGGACACAACGCAATGACCCTGGCCAGATTCAAACCCTGATCGATCGATCAATCAGGATTGTACCCCGTTTTTCCTACCCAAAAATAGTACAAGTGGACACAAGTAAATAAAACGCCTGGCAATACCTTCTACGATCATCATAGTTGTCTTGTTTGCAGTGCCCAGCAAGTTTCTTCCAACACAAGTGTATTGCCCCGCGTCATCAAGTGTCACGTGACGCACTTCTAATCTACCATCGTGACTTCTTAAGGGAGTGCTGTTCGCTCCTAACCACGTGACTGATGGCTTAGGATTTCCGCTGACAGAACACTGAAATACAGCGGTTTGATTTTCCTTGACAGTTTGATTCATCGGGGATATGACTACCGTGGGAGGTGAAATGGACTCTCCGGGTTCTCCCTTTGCACCAGGTATCCCCCTAGGACCCGGGAATCCTTCGATTCCCTGTTCTCCTTTTTGACCCGGTGGTCCAATAATTCCCTGCTTTCCATGCGGGCCTGGTTCTCCTCTGCTTCCACGTGAACCTTTCCTTCCCGTAACTCCACGCGGCCCTCTTCTACCACGTGATCCTTTAGGTCCCTCCATTCCCGGCGGTCCTTGTACGCAGATTTGTTCTTTGGGTGAACAAAATGATCGTGACGTCAGAGAGTTTAATGTCTTGTTTATCTCACTTCTGACTGATTCGATAGTAAGCTCATCTGGTTTCGTGCCAGCTTCAGATGAAAACCGGCGGGATCTCCCGAGATGAACTGTGATAAAGTAGAATAAAAAGTGTCATATTGAGAGCAATTGCGAAAATGCATTGATTGTTGTTTTCGATCAAATTTTGCTGACATCTGGCGCGGAGTTTCCTGACCTTTGCGCACTGATCCGGTTAGCTTTATTTTGGCTTCATACCAAAACCAGTTCTTCGGAATGTGAATCACTCCTAATTACTACATTTTAATTAGAGCACATGGAGTCAGAGAATCCCGAGAACAGTTTCATTAGTTCACTATCTAAAATTATTACAGAAAAGACGCAATGCAGTGTTGATGATATAAATATACTGATCTTCATTTATCCTGCAACACAGTTTGATAACCGCTTTCTCCATAAATTATCTTTTGATACTGACACCAAACCGTGTAGAGTATATTTGTGTGTATTTTTAGTCAGGTTTTGTTGTTTTTCCACTTTGACTATATGTCTTCCTTGAGGGCTGAACACTCGAGACACGTGATGAAATCCCGAAAAAATCATGGTCAAAAAATCAACAAAGAACATTATCAAATGTCGTCTTCACTTCTCAAATGCATAATGTTTAAATACCTTTCATTTTAACCTCTTACTTCCCAGGAGTGATCAAAAACTTATTTCTTCTTAAGAGATAAACACATCGTCAAGCATTCTGGTGATGAGAATTGCGGAATTCATCAAAAGACTTTTTTATGTATCACTGACCAAATTCTTGTTCTAATATGAGAACTGGAGCTAAAAATATTACCATGGGACCTCAGAAAAAAATACAAATATATTTTAAAAGTTTCATTAGTCAACACATACTGGGTATGGTTATTTATAACAATAGGTACAAAACAAACAAAATTTGAATCAATTATAAAATTAAACCACAACATGTACTTCAGAAGTCCTTGTCGCGCACTAACTGAAAAATTCAAAAGCATTACCTTCTGTCGCATCTCTTCCCTCTTTAGTAATCTTGTGATCAAATTCTCCCGCAGACTTGACATTTTCAGTGTGTTTGAAGCTTGCATCAGTGGTGGAAACCTTGATCAGGTTCTGAATTTGCCGCGCGTCCGCCACAATATCTTCAACAGTGTGAACTCGCTGGTTTATAATCTCAACACGAACCAAGGCAGCGGCGCAGATCAAGAAAGACACTAATGACACTGGACAAACAAACTTAGATGAACAGCTGTGAAAACCACGAACACTTGAGTGTTCTTGTTTCTCAGCCATGAAAAAACACTAACGTCGCACGGTAACTCGAGGTAATACAGCGTTCTTTGTGGGGCGGTGCAAAGAAACAAGCGAAGACGTGTATGAAATACGACTCTTGTGTTGGCAGGGAACCAAATCTGCTCGCAGTGTTAGCAGATGGCTGAAGTATTCATGATGATAAATGAAGGTCAAAAGTCGTCAATGCATATGATATTTTTGTCACAAGGAAAATTATTTTCTGGGAAAACATCTTCAGTTTAATTTTATCCATTGCTGGCTTGGTCCCGTTTGGTAAAAATAAAAGTGCTTCCCTCTACAGGCACACACCGCATTCTTACTGTATAGTGATGAATATATAGTAATTATTAATTTCTTGAATTCATTTTTGGGGGGCATATAGGATTAACCTATCCCTTTTCCTTTAAAGTTCAGGTTCAGCAGTCATCTTTGTAGAAAATAGGTATAAAACAGTTCCCATGCCAGAGAAAAGAAATCATCATTGGGAACTGATTTAAGTGCATGCATGTTTTGTAGATGTATTGGAAGGAGTTATACGTTAATTTTATTGATCTTCTTCTTTGGCCATTTTTTTTTTCGCAAAACCTGCGATTCTTTTAATTTTAGTTAGCACCAAGACTCACTGCTGCTAAACCCTTTTACAGAGTTCTATCCGTTCAAAATTAACCTGATTGCGATCAATCTCGTTTCTGTAGGCCAGGTTCCCCTTGACCAAAGGTCCTCCGGTTCCGCTCGGTAAGGGAAGAGGCTCCATGAATTTCCATCGGATGTCAACTGGTCTCCCAGAACGGTTAGAAATCGTGCCTAGGGAAACGCGAGCTGAATATATAGCTACTGCTGCATCAGGAAAAAAATAACGAAACAAGGAAAAAATCTGGGAAGAAAACTAACGCGATTAATTGTTTGAGAATCGCATGGCAAGAAATGTTAGTATTTAGTGGAACAAAGTAAGAAAATATTGTTAGCCAAAATGTTTTAAGGCAGTAGCTAGAAAAGGCTGGTATCTAAAGCGACAACCGTTATTGAGACCCTCCCCATTCGCTAAGACTTGGTCCCATTTGATATTATGACCAGTAAAGATTGCGTGATCTGCAACGCGAAACGGCGGAAGCGTGATCCACTTGGGGGAGTCTATCGATAACGACCGAAAAATCACGCAAACTTGCCTACAGAGTAGACAACATGCCTGAAGACTAGACAACCTATTATGGGATGGCACAACCTGTGTGAGCACAACAGTGCAAAAGCTTGAAAAACAGCACGATGACTGAACAACATTTTAGTGTCGACAACTGATGCCTGGTCACGAATCAAGCTAACATTTGGCTGGTTCGCGATCCGAGCCAAGACTTAATGCCCGGGGGGAGGGGGGGGGGGGGGGTACTCCTTGGAATTTTTGGTGGAGGAGTTTTTTTTTTTTTTGGTGTGCATCTCCAATTTCAGACCAAAAAATGCCATTTTCGTTTTAGATCTGGTCTCTAAAATCGATACCCGTTTCCAGAGCTGACCTTACATATCATATCACATATCATGTGCTGAAACGAAAGTCAACGTTACAAAGATGAATAGGTAAAATTTAGCTGGAATGATATATTTTATCTATTTCTCTTTCTTTGTCACCAGTTACTCGCTCCGGTTGCTGGGAAGAAAAATACGTTTATAAGCTTACCCGTTATCAGACCAAAACGGCTCAAAAACCATACCCTATGGGGCGGCACATACCTATATACCTGATATAGGAGAGTACCCCCTCCCCTCTCTTGACTTGATGATCGACACGGGCTTAGGATCTGCCTGGTTTTCTCAAACAACAAAGTCTAATCGGCCATAAACCAGTAACAGCAGTCGCCACTCACATCCATTTTGATCAATCTGGAGGATTGCATCAGTTCGAGAACTTTGTCATCCACAGCCTCGAAGCGGAAGCTATTCGGAAAAGCGACAATGACGAAACTGTCATGATTTTCACCAGCGCATGGAGCATTAGCGACTACAAAGTAAAACAAGCCGAGCCTTTTAAAGTTCTAGAGGAAGGCGATGTATTTGATCTTGGAGACAGAAAATTGCGCGTGCTTCATTTCCCAGGCCACTCCCGTGGGAGCATTGGATTAATTGATGAACAGGCGAGAATTTTATTCTCGGGTGACACGATATACGAAGGGTACCTCATCGATTGGTTGCCTTACAGTGATATGACAGCATACCTGCAGACGTGTAGAAGACTGCAAGAGCTGAAAATAACGAAGGAAAATACAGCACATTTGCATCATATGCATATCTTTACCTTTGTTATTTGCTATCCTGGTTTTTCTTTTTAATTTGGAGGATTTCTCCTTTCAAATTAAAGGAATAATTCTGAATAAGACATCACATTAACTTACATTTGCATGTAGGAGTCTAAAGAGGTGATGATTCTCGCAAAATTTCATAATCGTTATAATTATGTGAACTTCAGTGATGTTTACAAAAAGAAATCATCGCAGTTTCACAGCAACTTTAATTTATAATAGAAAAGGAGCTTCATTTGCCCAGTATATCTTTCTCTTCAACTAATAAGCGTTGTTTTTCCTTTTTATTTTTTTCATTCAGTTTAATCGTGGCTCTCAGTATTTGAATACTCTTCTCATACACAGCCACTGTTCATAAAGAAGCTGAACAGCGCAATTCACATCCAATACATTACAGCTACAACGTTGGACATTTTGTCTTGGAAATTTTCCTCGCGCCCCGTTCAATGTTGGAGATAAGAACTGAAATCATCGACCACAATATTTCAAACAACATTGGATAGGGGAAAGGGGCAAAAATTTTCCAACACTTGTGTCCATGGTTGTAGCTAGTGCTCTTGACAAAAAGTCTTTAAAATATTACTATTACATTAGATGCATAATTTATTCATTGTACTAAGCACTTTACAGAGAAATCATTTTACTTCAGCGTAAAATAATATCTGAACTTACGTAATAAAGCAACTAAAATCACATATTTTCCGAGGTTAGATATTTTTAAAATCTCTCTTCATCCCGCTTTGTAATAAAATATGCAGTCGTATGTAAGAAAAAAACCTGGTGTTATTCAATCTCGGGGATTTTCAATTCTGGTCACTTGACTTTGCCAACTATGGTTGCTAGACTTGAAAATGTTAGAGAAGTTTTTAATGAAATAAACACGACTAACGACCTTGTGTAGAGAATAATTATACGGATCTAAAGCTATAATAGTCTTCCTTAGCAGAGCTATTAGTCACTACTTCAATAACGGAGATGGCACTGATTATTATTAGGTGTACCACTGAAGTGGTAAACATAGAAAGAGCCCTAGTTTCTTACTGGAATGTAGATGGACCATCTACCACAGTCTAATTCCGGTGAAAGCAAACCCGTCTGGTAACTGACCCATCAGCTATTGTAAGATGACCACCAGTTAACCAGCCGGTCATGCTAGCCTGGCACGTGTCAGTAGGTGGACATGAAGTCACCATTCTATTGCCAGCAGCTCCTTGGTCAAATTTGAGGTTTACTGTATACATACTAGTTATGCAACGCTTTCGAGTGGTATACATAGAGGATATTACACGGTGGCGAGAAGATATGAATTTTATGTTCGAGTGGCGAAAGGATATCTCACGAGTGAGCGCAGCGAACGAGTGAGATGTCGTTTTTGCCACGAGAACATAAAATTCATATCTTTGAGCCAACGTGTAATGTTCTTTTTATTATATGGAGACCAGATGTAATTGCAATCAGTGCCGATTTTTATTTCATTGTTTTCAAAAAATCCAGCAAGTTTTACAAATCACCGTTCGTCTTCACAGACAATACAAAGCATTCGTGTCCAGGATATAGAAACACTTACTGAATTCCAATCAAACAAAATACATGAAATATTTGTCAACTAAACATCGTAACACGTAATGCATCAGTCAATTCCAGCAGTGCCCATCCTCCCCTCCCCCCGGGGCAACCCCGGGGCATTTCCTAATGTTGCCCGTCCCGGGGGTGGGGCATTTGCGTACCTCGGGTTGACCCCCGGGCATTTGACACGTGGTTTCGAAACCGTGGAGTGAGTTGCGTATTCGTGATGGAGGCGTTTATAGGCCAAGACGTGGACTACGTTGCAGATTAGCTAGTCCATGAAGGACTAGAGAAGCTCGTGGATGTTCATGGATGTTTTTAAAGGTATATTTTCTGAATTTTAGATATTTCTTCATTGTCAAGAAGCAACAACTTGTATTATATTCTTATATCACCTATCGAGAGATTGAAAACAATCAACCCGCCACCGGGAGCGGGGTATTTGCCCGTTTCTCTCATTCCCACCCCGGGGAATTTACCAAAGAAATGCTAATGCCTTGGGGTTAGCCCGGGGGGGGGGGGGGGGGATGGGCACTGCTGGAATTGACTGATACATAAGAACTGAAAACATCAGACTTTTGACTTGAATCCGATGCGGCAATGTCTTGACGGCCGATAGTTTTCAACTGCTTTTGTTTTCTTCTTTACAACATCTTGCACTTTGTGAAATTCCCTGCGAAGAGTTCTCTCTAAAAGCCTTCAAATCGCAAGGTTTCCATTACCATGTTCTCGTCCTCGAGTTTTTCGGAAAACTCATTCTTTTTGGTCGCTTAATTAAACAAATTAAACCTGCTTGTCGATGCTTGTTCACAACAAACCTGAACGACACAAGAAACCAATTAAGTTCATTCAACAAAGTAGAAATGGCGCGAATCGTGACGTCAATGAGCGATATGACACTCGCAAGCGTGTCATACGGAAAATACGCCACTCGGGTCCCGGATGGAGTGGCGTATGGAATCTACGAGTGGTTTAGTTCCCAGTAAAACACTCTCGTCCATATAATAATATGGAATATCCCACGATTCACTTGTATTTTCTCGGTATACACACGAATCTTTAGGCAAGTATGTATACCCAGAAAATATAAGAGACAAGTGGGATATCCATGGTATACCACGAGAAAGTGTTGCATAACTATTTTATACCATGCATGCCATGGAAAATACGCTTACTTAATTTCATCAGGAATAACATCGCAGCACAGGATGGGAAGGTTGGGTTTAATATCGCCGAATATACAACGGCTTTCCTTTATTCTGATTGGCTCTATTTTCTATGGCATGGTATAAATGATGATTTTATGTTTGATTTAGTCAGTGCTACAGTAGCGGAGATTACAGCGCGGTGTACCATTGAAGTAATAGACATAGAAAGAGCCGCAGTTTCTCACTTGAATGTTTCTGGACCAGTAACAACAGTTTGAATAGGAGCGAAAGCAAACCTGCCTGGTTACTTTTCCATCAGCGACTGTAGGATGTCCACCATTTAACCAGCCGGGTGCGTACGTGTTACACCTCCCTATAGGTGTACATGAAGTAGGCATTCTAGTGCCTGCAGGTCCTTGGAAGCGATACCAGCCATAGCGGTTGTAGTCACACAAACTGATGCTTTTGCTGTACGTGGTTTTCCGGTCGGCGCTGGTCAGACTTGAGTAGCTTGTACATTCTACAGCTAGAATTAAAAGTTTGCAATTATTTGTTCAGTTAATGTAAATTGAGAACAATGTATCTAAGCCTTGCGCAACTCTACACATATAAGAATTTGTATAAGGGTTGTGTATTAAAATGCATGTATAACAACCCTCAACATAATACTCTGTACAATTTTAAAGCCAATCAGTGTTAATAATGCTTTTGTATCATGGAGCGAGAATGCGGACAAAAGAATTAACAAAGGTAATGTACAAAAACCCCTAGAAGCGAGGACAATGGGGAGGCCAAAACTAGAGACTTGGATCGATTGATGTGATAGAGAGACTTTGGTCAATCAACTAAGCCAAATTAAATAGAGTAGAGCATCTCTACCAACCGAGCCTCATACGGTAAACGATATAATTTGCCTTATCACGACTTTATGCACTAACCTTCTTTTACTTCCAGGTATGTCCTGGCCTCGATTGTAAAATGAGGACTTCTAGCTTCACAAATATAAATTCCTGAATCCGCCTTCACGAGTCCACTTATCTTTAAAGTTCCGTCTTGGACTTTCATTCGCTGCTCGACCCAGGCTCCTGCTGATCGCTTCCAAGAAATCAATGGCACTGGATCACCAGAAGCGGAGCAGCTCAAAGACAAGGACACTCCTGGGATTGTCTTCGTGCTGCTAGGTGGTCTAGTGACAAATGTTGGGGCAGACCAAACGACTAAAGTTGTTACCGCGGATGTTTGACCCAGGGAGCTTACAGCAGTACACACATATGGTCCCGTGTCGTCCTTTCTCGCAGCAGCTAGAGTAACCAATCTCTGTCCCAAGCCATACGTGATTCTATCCTTAGGTAAAGAGCCAGTGAGCTTTTTCCATGTGATAACAGGAGGTGGAAATCCGGTCACGTGACATTTTGGCAGCGTGATACTTTGCCCAGCTTTTGCATGGGTGGGACCTGGGGCGAGCTGAACACGAGGTGGAGCTAGAATAGAAGAGAGTTCCTGTTTAGCCTATAAAATATTTCTAAAATTATTTTCATGCCCTTTCCCTTAGCCAAACCTATTTGTTTTTTCCTATTTTCCTTTTTTTTATCGTCCCATTCTCATACGTCATTTTTAAATTTCTTTTAAAATTGAGAGTCTAAGGTAAGCATTCGTGAGAATGAGTAATTAAGCAATTTCAGGGTTTGATTTTATATGTTTGCTCGACTGAACACTAAGCAATGTAAGTGGAGTACACCTACTCCACTTGCTAGAAAATAGACACGAAAAAAATCGAGCTGCAGGCAAATACCCATTGTCTAATTTATCCCCTGTGGTTACACGTTAACCCTATTCATACCGGGCTTTTTTGGATCTTTTCAGACCGAGGGGAGGGGCGGGTTCCGCCCCCCCCCCCCCCCCCCCCCCTCCGTAACTTCCAGAATATTTAAGCAATCGCAATAAAACTTACAGGATATATAGTATGTCCAAAAATCTATCTTTTTATATACGTCACGTGTGGTGATGACGTCACACCACGTGACAATTTTATCATGATGTCAAAACAGCCGCATAAATTTTTCCAAAACATCAGAAAGCTGCCCAAAATGAATGAAAAATACTCAAAATCTATAAAACAGTGCAAAAAACCTAAAAGAGGTGAAAATAGTTGAATTAAAGTTATTTTTTATTAATGGAAACACAAAAATTACAAATTTGGAAAAAACATGTCTGTCAAAAGGACGTTGCCATGGTAACGTCAAGTTCCAGACACAACAACCTATCCTACCAATTTATTCCCAGATAAATTTTAGAAAAACTCGTTAAGTTTGGCAGCGTTTGGTTGAATCTTGAAAAAGTTATAAACGTTCAAAGTCAGCGCGAGCACTTTCCGCTCACCCCCCCCGGTCTGGATAGGGTTAAAACAAGCATCTTACCCTCAACAATCAATGTGGCAGACTGATTCACTGAACCAAGTATATTTCTTGCAACACAAATGAATTTTCCAGCGTCCTCTAAAGTCACGTGACGCATCTCTAACCTCCCATCTGGGCCATAACGAAAACGGTCAGTCCATGCAGAAGAATTCAGCTTAAACCACGTGACCAGTGGTTTAGGATTGCCGCTGACAGAACACTGGAACACAGCGGTTTGGTTTTCTTTGACTGTTTGCTTCATCGGGGATATCATTACCGTAGGTGAGTGAATGCATTGTTCGGGTTCTCCCTTTGCACCGGGTATCCCGCTGGGACCCGGGACTCCTTGGATTCCCTGGTCTCCCTTTTGACCCTGTGGTCCAATAATTCCCTGCTTTCCATGCGGGCCTGGTTCTCCTTTGCTTCCACGTGATCCTTTAGGACCCCGCATTCCAGGCGGTCCTTGCACGCACATTTGTCCTTTGGGTGAACAAAATGATCGTGACGTCAGAGAGTTTAAGGTCTTGTTTATCTCACTTCTGACTGATTCGATAGTAAGCTCATCTGGTTTTGTGCCCGCTTCAGATGAAAACCGGCGGGCTCTTCCGATGTGAACTGTTGATAAAGTAGAATAAAAGTTTTCATAGTGAGTGCAATATGACTGAAACACATTGATTTTTCTATTAAATTTCGTTGACATCTGGTGCGGAGTTTCAATTTCTTGACCTTTGCGGACTGATTCCGTTAGCTTTGCTTTATACCAAAACAATTTCTCCAGTATGTTGAGCACTGGAAATTAATGCATTTTCATGAGAGTTCAGTGACAGATTTTTGGCAGGATTTATAAAAGCTGAAATGCTAACAATGACACTTATTTCCCACAGAACTGTGCTTGACAATGACATTTAAGTGCTTGATGGGCCTAGCCCCAACATATCTGTCTGATCTGGTCAAGAGATATGTCCCGAGACGCAATCTACGTTCCATGAATGGCCATCGCTTGGTTGACATTAATTATAATTTGCGCAACTATGGATTTCGAGCATTTTCTGTAGCCTCGCCGCAACTCTGGAATGCCTTACATTTAGACATTCGATCGTGCAATGACATTTCAGAGGTTAAGCGCAAACTTAAGACATATGTTTTTAGGAAAGCTTTTAGTTAGATATTTATATAATTTAGTGTATTTTTACAATTAACTTAGGCGAATTAGCTAGTCTTATTCTTTTATTGATCTTATATGTTTTTATTATATACAAATTGTAACTTTTTAAATATAGATATGTAATTTTTAATTGTAAATATCTTGCAAAGGGCTGGTTGGAAATAAAAATAGCGTTATATGAATAAATTGTTATAATAATTGTTACAAAAGGACTAAAAGGCACCAACTATAATGCGAGACTATGTGGCGAGAGTGGATATAGATTACAATACGGACAAACTTGCAATCCCCAGGCTTAATTTGGCCTTTTTTGATGCAAATCATAAAAAAAAAAGTTTTTATTACAACAACAGCAATTATTTCGCCATCTTTTCGGAAATTTTTGTATGTTTTTTTTTTGTAAGAATACTGTAAAACGCATTGTCCGTGTTAAGGATCTAAATACTGATCTTCAACACAGCAACACAGTTTGATAACCGCTTCCTATCAATCCTTAAAGTATTTTTTGTTGCTGGCACTAACAGTGTATAGTATATTTATGTGTGTTTTCAGTCAGGTTTTGTTGTGTTTGCGTTTTGACCTTATGTCTTCTAGGAGGGTTGAACACTCGAGACGCAACGAAATTCCAAAACATCACGGTCAAACATATTTTGAAGCAACATTATCAAAAGGCCTGTTATTTGCTAAACTGCATGTTTAATGTTTTATAATTTTAACCATTTTACATCCCAAGAGTGATCAAAATCTTATTTCTTTTCACGATAACGATACACTGTCAAGCATTCGAGTGATGAGAATTACCAAATTCATCAAATTCATGTACCACTGATCGAATTCTTGTTCTCGTATGAAAACCGGAGTTTTTAGCACGGGACTTCAGAAGGCATTTTAAACCTATTTTAAAGGTTCCTATAGTCTTAAACACACTGAAATGAAGGAAGAATGGGAACCTGACTTGTAATTTCCGACGCGAAGGCGTTGCTATGTACTTACTGACTGAGCATTTAAAAAATGTTACCTTCTGTCGCATCTCTCCTCTCTTTAGTAATCTTGTGATCAAATTCTCTGACAGACTCTACACTTTCAGAGTCTTTGAACTTTTCTTCAGTTGTGGAAACTTTGATCAGGTTCTGAATTTGCCGCGCGTCCGCCACAAGATCTTCAACAGTGTGAACTCGCTGGTTTATAATCTCAACACGAACCAAGGCAGCGGTACAGATCAATAAAGACACTAAGGACACGGGACAAACAAACTTAGACGAACAGCTGTGAAAACCACGAGTACTTGAATGTTCTTGTTTCTCAGCCATAACAAATCACTGGCGTCGTACGATAATGCGGCGCTGCTTGTGGTGTGATGTAAAGATACAAGCCAAGACGTGCATAAAACGCGACTCTTGTGTTGGCAGGGAACCAAATCTGCCAACAGTGTGGCAGATGGCACCAGTGAAGTATTCATGATGATAAATGAAGGTCAAAAGTCGTCAATGCATATGATATTTTTTATCATAAGGTTATTTTTTTCCCGGAAAACATCTTCAGCTTGTTTTGATTGTTGGCTTTGTCCCGTTTGGTAATAATTATACAAGTTGTTTTCCTCTACAGGTGCACACCAAATTTTTACTGCATAGTGATGAGAAGAAATTTTTAATTTTTTTATTATTTTCTTTAGCAAATAGGATCAACCTATCCCTTTCCCTCAAAGTTCAGGTTCAGCAATCATCTTTGTATAGAAGAGGTATATAACAGTTTTCATGCCATAGTAAAGAAATCATCGTCTGAATTTTAACAGATTTTCGAACAGTCAAAAGGCTCGATTTCCAGCGGTTGACAACCAGTCCCCAAAACGGCTAGTTATCAAGCCTAGGGAAACGTGGGCTCAATATATAGCTACTAATGCATCAGGAAAAGGTAATGAACCAAGGAAAAAATTTGGGAAGAAAACTTCGCGATTAAGGGTTTGAGAATCGCAAGGCAATAAACGATAGTATTTTGTGGAACAAAGTAAGACAAGTTGTTAGTCAATATTTTGTAAGACAATAGCTGGAAAAGGCTGGTAATTCAACCGATAACCGTTTATTTTGAGTAGCAGTGAAAAATGGTGTTCAAATTTTGCCTGGACCCGTTTGGATAAGAAGCAAGTGAAACGAGTGAAACGGTAAGAATGTGTAACAGGTAATTTCAGGATGCAGAAAAAAAAAAACAAGAATTACACCCAGGAGGAAATTTTTAACTACATGCATGCAAATCTATAAGAAAAATGCAACCGAGGAGATCGGATATTCTCGGCCGGGGCTCGCGGCTTCATTTTGCAGCTCACCACGCCCTTTGCTCGCCATGACCTAAATTTTTTTCTGTACCAATACAAAACCTTAGGGAAAGAAAGAAACTATAGTAAAGTAAAACGGTGCGATTAGTCCTGTAAACTTAGCTATAAATGCCAACCGTACAATTTCACAAAGCTGTTTACCTTTGTGTGCTACCAGTAGTCTTGTGTACTTTGCACTGAGTTCGCCATGTTTTGTACTGAGCTCTGGGCCGCCGCGCCGAAAATTCAGGGTGTTTAATACGCATACTACATGGTTTTCCGAGTCGCGAAAATGTTTTTGGTTTTTAGAAAAAGAGACACTTTTAGGTGCAATCTAAATCCACGCTATTTTTATGTCAAAATTTGCCAGAATAGCATTCAAACAAATCTCGCGATTCTTTTACTTTCATTGGACAGCAGTTTATTTACTTCCTGTCTCGTTGCGCAGTTCTCAATTACAACGTATTCATTGGAATTTGTTGAGATCGCAATGTCCAATAGAAGAAAATATAAAAAAGCATTTTCCTAACAAGTTAGCGAACCATAATATATATAGACGAAAACATTAAGCAAGGATGAAAATCTGCTACATTTATTGGCAGTTTACTCTAAAAAGCCGCGCATACGGATATTCGTCTGTCTGCGTATTAAAAACAAAAGAAAGTTTATTTGTAAATGTGCAATGTAATGTATGCTCAACTTTGAAAAGCACAAGCCATATAGACTAACAAACCATTGCGCGCATCTCACTTCCAAAAAGCATAGTTATAAGAACATAAAGAAATAAAGTATAGTTGTTGAAGCGGCGGTCCTTCGTTTCAATTGAGCCCTCTTGAATTTGAATTTTTTTAAACGCTAACCTCTCTAATTGATAATCTCTATCTTATCTTCAGCCGAAAGGCTATACGACTGTCAAAGGTCTGATAAACCGTTTTTTTTTTTTATTTGACTTAAGGTGGCTGGTAATGGTTTCCAGCACTTTCCAGCTCTTACACTTTGACTGGATAGTACAATAAATTTTTATCAGTTGATGCTACAATAATGGTATCAAATAAATGCCCAATGATTGCCGAGTACGTTTTGGTTAATTTCTTGACCTCACTGGTTTCCATAGCAACACTATAACCTGTTAAAAACACCCTTAATTTTAGCTTTAAGTGCTTATAACTCAAAAACGAGCTCGATGACCCCCAATTTTTATTATTGAACATTAATTAGCATGTTAAGATACAACTTTCCGCAAATTTAAAAAAATTTCTACGAAGCGGTTTCAGAGCCACCTTAAATTTTTAAAAATTTAAGGTGGCTCTGAAACCGCTTCGTAGAAATTTTTTCAACTTTACAAAAAGTTGTATCTTTACATTCTAATTATAACTCAACAATAAAAAATGGGGGTCACCGAGCTCGTTTTTGAGTTATAAGCACTTAAAGCTAAAATTAAGGGTGTTTTTAACAGGTTATCCTGTTACTATGGTAACCAGTGACGTCAAGAAAATGACCAGAACATATTCACCAATCATTGGGCATTTATTTGATACCATTATTGTAGCATCAACTGATAAAGATTTCTAGTACAGACCCGTCAAAAGTGTAAGAGCTGAAAAATGCTTGAAAATGCTGGAAACCGATACCAGCCACCTTAAACGTGATTGTCACTCATTTGTGACAATTGTTGACTTCAAATCATTTGTTTAATTTACGGACGGGAAAATTTTTCCAGTCTTGGATGTAGACACAACAAAATTGAAAAGAAACCTTAAAGAAAACAGAAGAAGAAGCATTACGGTTTCTTTCGTTTTCATATACAGTTAGATAGTTCATATGAGTTACTAAATGTTCTGTGTTTTTGCAGATGTAAATCGGGTAAGGAAAGAGTTTCAAACTCGAACATGATTAATATGCAGTTGTTATACTGATAAAATTTGCAAAATTAATACTTAATCACCCTGGCAGGGGCAAAGAAAACAAAGCTTACTTACTGAAAGTAGGATCTGTGAACATTCCCGTGTAATGCCACATGGCAAGTAATGGACTTGGAACTTGCGGTGGAGGCGGCTGGACACTGGTCATGAAGATCGATGGTACAAAGGTATAATATACAGTAAAACTGCCATTTGTTTGAAGCAAGCATTGAGTTTAGATCGTACAGATCACAAGACAAGCTCCCCTTTTCAATTATGCGAAAATCGATGGCTTAAGATGAAAAAAAAAATGATCAAAGACTAATCTCTCCTCGTGAATATCAACCGAAGTCAGGTGTACAGGTTATAAGAAAACGTGTACTGATCACCAGGTTCAAATTATTAATAATTGATGCAATTAACAAGTTTTGCTAACTAGGAATAAAATAAAAATAGTAAGGAAATTTTTTGTTCACATAAAAAATCATAGCTTAAAAAATCCGACGCTGGTTAAATTAAAATTTTGCGATATCCTCAGTATTCAACCTAGCAGAACCTCTTTCGTTGTTAATTCATTTATAGACTTTATAAGACAATTTTAAAAGACACTTTTGTCCTTAACATATATGTGCTCGTCTAATGCCTAATTGCTGTCCAATTATTTGGAAATACCTGGAATACTCGAGAACGGATGTTTATGGAAACTATATATCACTATAAAAATATTTAATTTTTTTTTTTTTTAATTTTTGATTTCCAGAAAACATTTCACTTCAATTCCAAACTGTGGAGTAACAGAAACGAGTTTAACCTCCCAGGAGGCCAAACTGCATGGGCTTGATATACAAGAGACCAAATTGCCAACGTACTGAAACACACCCTTCTCTAAGATCTGTCTTGGTATGAGGATTGGCGGCCAGACAAAATTCACTGTCATCAACTTGCAAGCCAACTCTCTGTACTCACTGATAGCCGATGGAAGATACCGCGCCACCTCACTGGGTCGTAACACGTGGAAGACCCTGATTGGTTCAAAGGCCTCCTTGCAGCACAACTGTAACAAGGAGGGCTTCAACGCTGTGTGCAGCTCCACTGGAGCCTCAAGAGCCAGAATTGGTTTTGTTGGTAACAACGAAAACGCCTGCAACAGCTGTGATTCCAGAATAGGGTTTGGTACAGCAGGGTACCCTGATGACGCCAACACGTGTGGTAACGTGGCTGCAGCAGGTCCAGATAATGGAAACAAGTACATCAAAACCATGCGCTACATCTTTGTTCAGTAGCATGCAGCAAAAATTGACCTCAGAAGTCTTCCAAAGTCACCGTTGAAAATGTGATTTTTGTTTTATGATAGAGTTCCACGTGTCTGCATCAATGCTCGAAGATTTGTAGAACTGAGGCCAAATAAAATGTTTGTGAAAATTTGCAAGCCTGATTAATTTCTGCGAAATAATTCGCCTTCATTAGAAGGGTCAAATTCACGAACTGAGGAGAAAATGCCCAGTATACCTGGGCTCGAAAAATGGTTGCGTAGCAACAGAACAGAGCCTGTTCTACACTTATTCAATCATGGTGAAAAATAATTGAAATAAAACCTTCAAGACAATCTGTCCCTTCCATCTCCCCCTCCTCTTCCCCTCTCTTTCTCAAAAGCATATTTCTTTTCTCTCACTCCCCTGACTCGTTTCTTAGGCGTTCTCTCTTGTTTCGATGGTCGCGTGATGTCCGGTTTACACGCTACGATATTAATTGTTACCGAAAAATCACGCAAACTTTCAGTCACGCTAGCTAACATGCAATCTATTATGGGCTAGCATAACCAGGGTGAGGACTTGTAGAACAGCACGATGGCTGAACAATATTTCAGCGTCGACAAAATGCCTGGTCATGACAATGTTTACATGTGTCGGGAAAAATTCTTTGACTCACCGAATCAAGCTAACATTTGGCTGGTTCAGGGTTCGAGCCAAGATTTAGTGATCGACACGGGCTTGGGTTTGTGGGATCTGCCTGGCTTTCTCAAACAACAAAACCTGATCGGTGATAAACCAGTAACAGCAGTCGCCACTCACATCCATTTTGATCATTCTGGAGGATTGCATCAGTTCGAGAACTTTGCCATCCACAGTCTCGAAGCGGAAGCCATTCGGAAAGGTGACAATTACGAAACTGTCACGATTTTCACCAGCGCAGCAGAAATTTCCGTCCCACCTTACGACGGATGGAGCATAAGCGACTACAAAGTAAAATCAGCCGAGCCTTTCAAAGTTTTAGAGGAAGGCGATGTATTTGATCTTGGAGACAGAAAATTGCGCGTGCTTCATTTCCCAGGCCACTCCCGTGGGAGCATTGGATTAATCGACGAACAGGCGAGGATTTTATTTTCGGGTGACACAATCTACGAAGGGTACCTCATCGATTGGTTACCTTACAGTGATATGACAGCATACCTGCAGACGTGTAGAAGACTGCAAGAGCTGTCGAGCCAAGTGGATTACGTCTTCCCAGGACATTTTAACCATTTTGACGGGAACAGACTCCTGACATTAGCTACAGATTACATATCAAGAGCCGGCGCCTGTCACAAAGTGTCATCCACTTTTATGAAGGGTGTTGCGTCTATGGTGCTGAAAGCGAAACACTCTGGTAACATCCCAGCCAAATGCTGTTTTCATGCTTGCTGTTGTTGTTGCTGCTTGTCATAATTATTATACAAAAACTGTTAAACTGCCAATAACGTTGCTGTATAGCTCAAAATGCTATCTAGTGTATATTACCTACTAGAGTCGCATCCCCCTAAAACTGTAAAATTGCATGGCCTGTAGAAGACCTGGCCATCTTGTGATATTGTTAAAATGCTACACAAAAGAAACTATGTTCCTGCACATCAAGCTGACCCATGCCCCCCCCCCCCCCCCCCCCCGCCCAGGCTCCCACTACCCTTCACTCATGATTTAGACCTGCATAAGTTGATAATAACCAGTGCCAACCAAAACTTACAAAAGTGGGTGGAGCCTTTTCTTTTCCTTGGTTTTGACCCCAGCAAGTGAGGGGAGGGGGGGGGGGGG
Organism: Meandrina meandrites; assembly: GCA_963693305.1. Classification (NCBI taxonomy): domain Eukaryota; kingdom Metazoa; phylum Cnidaria; class Anthozoa; order Scleractinia; family Meandrinidae; genus Meandrina; species Meandrina meandrites. Next base: position 14,314,998 of record OY855907.1, on the reverse strand, counting down.
GGGGGGGGGGGTGTAAAAAGGGTGACACAATCTTTATAATTTTCCCAGGGTAAATGTAAGACTCTTGGACTGGACTTTTGTTCCCAGACAGTTCCCCTTGAGCCCCAGTCACACCCTCTACATTCCTTTCACCCTTTCCTTCACTGTGACTTCTAATCAGTACGTGGATTTTCCATCACCCAGCTGTTAAGATAGTGTGCAATTTTCTTGTGTTAATTAATTTTCTTTAGACGCCCTTCTAGTTTGTCGAGAACATGCTAGTAAAATATAAAATGTGACAAACATGGGGAATTGTACAAACACAATCAAGTGGATGGGGGAGAGGTGGGGGGGGGGAGGGTGGTCACTTGTGCTTTCCACTTGCTCTTGCATATCTCAGTCACATGCTCGATGCGTACAGCAAATTGCTAGTTCTCGGACCCTCTTGCACATTTTCTTGCACATTTGTGTCCTTGCTATTATAGTAAGGAAAAAAAGAAACATCTGTGGACAGACTTTTCCTGTATCCTCATACATGTATCTCTTGTTCCACGGGCCCAACCCCAGGGGCAAGCCAGTGAAACAATTATGTATTTAGGTAAATAAAAAATAGGAGGAAAATAAGAATTAGAGTTAGCCAACAGACCAAACTGTCACTCAACTGCCCTCTTGGCTCACTGGCATAAAGTTTGAACCTGGAAAAATTTCTGTGATATAATTTGATGATAGTTTGCTGCACACTGTCTGAGTTTTGTCAACTCTTGCGTACTCTCATCCTCCCAAGGTAGGGCTTGAATGATATAGTCTAATGTACGTAGTGCCAAGATGTTCCCTTCCCACTTGGTTGCAATGGGTAATTGGCATGATATGCTATGACATTACAAGGTCTTATGTTTACCCCCGGGGGGGGGGGGGGGGGACTCCCATATGAAATGGACGGGGATGCTCGTCGTCTCGCTTAGGGGTGTAAATTTCGGATTTTGGTCTCGCTTAGGGTGTTTTGGGCAAAATGTCATTATCTTTAGCCATCAAGGTCTCGTTTAGGGTTGCACGCGAATAAATAACAAAAAAGAAAGAATTTTGATTCGTTGTATTTATTTTTTTAGGGGTCTGGATAATGTCCGGCCACACCCAGATTGGTCTCTTTTAGGGGTTAAATTCAAAATTTCCGGCGAGCATCCCCCCGTCCATTTCATATGGGAGTCCCCCCCCCCCCCCCCGGGTGTTTACCTCAGGCTCACCTGAGAAAGGGGAATGTCTATATATGGGGACTAAGCTGTGAGTTTGATGCTTTACAGTAACGCCAATTTTTAACTTTAGATGCAAGTGATAGTTAATGTAAACAACTACTTTGTACTTAAACAAAAGGCAGTGAAGGTTTGGGTTGATAAGAGAAAATAATATGATACAGTTGAATCTCATAAATACAGTCACCAAGGGGAAGGAGGCATTTCTCTTTTGGGGAGGGGAAAATAGTCTCCTTCCCAGCCATTTTTGGAATGTCACACAATGCTCACATGCCTCACCCCACCCCGTCCCTCCACTACGGATATGACACTGGTAGGGTTTATATGATTTTTTTTTTGTTTCTTCCAGACCTAGTGAACTGTATTGTAGGTGTCTGTAATGACAGGTTCAACCAGTAGCAGATCCAGACCTTCAGCGAAGGAGGGGGCCCGCTTGACCACGAATGTTGAATTCTGTGAGGATAATTCCGGCACTTCAAAGAAAATGCGCTATTTCCAAAAAAATAAGGTGGGGGCCTGGGCCCCCTCCCCTGGATCCACCACTGTCAAGTGTCTGTGGTATGTGTAAAGAAGTAAAGAGCTTTGCTTGAAGGATAGAATACATTCAAGGGAAGATCACTGAAATGTTTATTTTATTTTTTGTCAACTGCAGGAAGGAGAAGTTAAACCTGACAGGAAAACAATAATAATTAAGCACATAACAGTGGTTCCTGATGTGCCAAAACATTAATGAATGAAAATGTGTTGTTCCATAAAATATCCATACCCCTCCCACGGAAGGTTTTTTGGTTTAAACCCCCCACCCCTCTGGAATTTCCACTTAAGCCCCATACTTTCCTTTTAAAATTTTGGCTTTTGAGACCCCCCACCCCCTCGGAATTTCCATTGACCTTCCATGGGGTGGGTATGGATATTTTCTGGAACTGCACAATGGGAACCAGGAGCTTTGTACAACCACTAGAAATAAACAACAGGAGTGAGGTGAAAACTGTTCCCTCTCATGCATAATTTCTCTCATTAAACTGGGCCAACTGTTCAGAACAGACCTTTCCATTGTACCAGTTTCCATCTGTGAGAATGGAAAGTACCCTGACACTCCTGTCTCCAGTTTAAAAGATGAAATGCTCATTTGTCATGAGTGTGGGACGGGATCGGACCCATCGCCTCCCAGATACTGGTTGCGCACTCTAACCCCGGAGCTGTTTGAGACTCTTGGTGAGCTGCAGGCCATTTATATTTACTTATAGTTGCATAGTCATGCACACGTTTAGTCACGCTAGCTACTGTAACATGCGCGAAGACTAGAAATCTATATTATGGGCTAGGCTAGCACAACCAGGGTGAGCCCTTGAAGAACAGCACGATGGGTGAACAATATTTCAGCGTCGACAAAATGCCTGGTCATGACAATGTTTACATGTGTCGGAAAAATTCTATGACTCATGGAATCAAGCTAACATTTGGCTGGTTCAGGGTTCGAGCCAAGACTTAGTGATCGACACGGGCTTGGGTTTGTGGGATCTGCCTGGCTTCCTCAAACAACAAACTCTGATCGGCGATAAACCAGTAACAGCAGTCGCCACTCACATCCATTTTGATCATTCTGGAGGATTGCATCAGTTCGAGAACTTTGCCATCCACAGTCTCGAAGCGGAAGCCATTCGAAAAGGTGACAATTACAAAACTGTCACGGGTTTCACCAGCGCGGCAGAGATTCCGTCCCACCTTGTGATGGATGGAGCGTTAGCGACTACAAAGTAAAATCAGCCGAGCCTTTCAAAGTTCTAGAGGAAGGCGATGTATTTGATCTTGGAGACAGAAAATAGCGCGTGCTTCATTTCCCAGGCCACTCACGTGGGAGTATTGGATTAATCGACGAGCAGGCGAGGATTTTGTTCTCGGGTGACACCATGTACGAAGGGTACCTCATCGATTGGTTGCCTTACAGTGATATGACAGCATACGTGCAGACGTGTAGAAGACTGCAAGAGCTGTCGAGCCAAGTGGATTACGTGTTCCCAGGACATTTAAATCATTTTGACGGGAGGAGACTCCTGACATTAGCTACAGATTACATATCAAGAGCAGGAGCCTGCCATAAAGTGTTATCCACTTTTTTGAAGGGTGTTGCAACTATGGTGCTAAAAGCGAAGCACTCTGGTAACATCCCCGCCAAGTGCTGCTACCACACTTGCTGTTGCTGTTTGGTATAATTATTATGCCAATCTTTTAAACTGCCAAATTGAATGTTGCTGTCTTGCTCTTGTGTATAACATACTAGAGTTATATCATTTTGCTTTTGGTTTGGTCTTTTGTTTCCAGACACTTCCTCTCGAGCCCCAGTCACACCCTGTCTACAATTCCTACCGTAGTTTATAAATGCGAGGGCTTGTTTTCAATTGGGAGCAATGAAAGGTGCCAGTATTCACAGGCAAAGCTTTCTGCAGAGAATCACGACAACTTAAAAAAAGGTTCATTACATTTTAAGCTCACAAGTTCTGTCTTTCACACTGGGGGGCAGGAGAGAGAGAGACCCTGGGAACGAGGTTAATACAGTTGAACCTGTCATTACAGAAACCTACAAGAGTTCACCAGGTCCGGAAGAAACAAAAAAATCATATAAACCCTACCAGTGTCATATCCGTAGTGAAGGGAGGGGGTGGGGTGAAGCACGTGAGCATTGCGTGACATCCCAAAAAATGGCTACGAAGGAGACTATGTCCCCCTCCCCTATCAAAGGGAAATGAAATGAGGATGTGTTCTGGTATATAATTCATGTTAAGACACCATATAGTCGCCCTGCAGCTTTGCTTGCAGTTAACATTTTATTTACTGCTGTTTGCTTGCGGTTAGCATTTTACCCTGTAGTTTGCTTGCAGTTAACATTTATTAACTGCAATTTGCTTGCGGTTAACATTCATTTTGTGGGTGGGCGACTATATGTTTTTCATTGTTGGCGGCCATGTTGACTTACCATGAAGTATATGCCTGTGTTCTACCCTTCAAACAAAGCTCTCTACTTCCTTTCACATACCGCATACAGTTGCAACGTCGCTCCCAGGGTCTCTCTCTCCGGCCCCCCCAGAAAATGATCAACATAATAATTGTTGACTGATCATTATTTTGATTAAATTAGTGGTTGCTACATAGATCAAGAAACATTTTCTATCAACTACAACAATTTGTTTACAACACATGTTTTATCATTCAAGGCACAGTTCAGTGTACCTTAGTCATAAGAACTACCAGGAACTAACTAATATTGCATGGAGTTGTGGCACAGTGTGAGCCCATGAACCATGCATACCAGTGAACAACTTTATAACTAGATGATATGTAAATAATTTTATTATATAAACTTCAGTGTGTTATAGGGATTTTGGCCACTGAGAAATGTCGTATCAGAACACGTGTTCTGATACAGTAAACACCCGCAATTTTCTAAGTTTGGCAAAATAGGTTCTTGTATTTGGGGGTAGTTATTGGTAATTTAAGCTAAGTAGGTTCTTAATAAGGTTCTTAATTTCTAAGGAGGAGCCATAGTTTTTGATTGTACGAGAAGAAAAAAAATGGGTTTGGTCCTTCATTATACAGCATTTATTCGGAACTGTATTGCTTCAAGCCTCATGCAAAACTAAACAATCTATATAATTAAACAAATATCTCTTCAACAAGAGCTGTGTAATAAAAAAAGAACATGAATTAGATAATTATAGCAAAAATAACCCACATATAAGAACCTGCTGAAATTTGCTTGGCTAAACAGGTTCTTATATTTTGGGGTATTAAAATGGCAAATTTCTGCCAGCAGGTTCTTAAACCACTAGGTTCTTACACACGGGTGTTTACTGTATCGTATCAAACACGTGTCCTGATATGACCTTATATTCACCTTTTGAGAGAATTGAGCTAAATTCATATAATAAATAGAATAATACATGGGAGCTTGGAGATATGAAATTGATCTTCTAATGTTCAATCTCGAGTTGAACACTCAAAGATAAATTTCATATCTCCGCGCGCCCATGTATTATTCTCTATATATACATGTAGTATTACCCTTACCAACAAATAAAAGCTTTCCACTCTCAAGATATTACCAGGATGCTTATGCTAACCAGAGTGCTATTATTTAGGCAACCTGCAAGTATTAAACTATGTAAGCCAGAAATCCCTTATCCCAATTACAAAAAATCATATGTAAAGCATACGGCAAGCTACCTATGCTAACTGTTGGAGTGCCATTTAGGCCAACAGGAGTACGACAAAGAAATACAGTAGAGAAAATCAAACTAGTTCTCTCTCCTTCGCAGAGGCTTCTTCAGAAGGAGGGGGGAATGCCAAAATACAAAAAAATGAAAAATAGGGAGCACGGTGGACGACAGCAAGTGTCTCGTGTGCTTTTGTTTTCCTTCTCCACAGGTTCCACACGCTTACTTTTCACCACTTTGGTTGTTTTCCCATTCCCCAGCTTGGATGCAGAAAAGGCCTCTGAGAGGAGAGAGAAACTGGTTTACGAAATTTCAAACCAAATGAGGTTATCTATTGTTTATGTACAGTCATGACTTCTGCATTACCAAATTTGTGAACAAAGCAAAGATTTCAAAAAGCCATTCAGTAGGTGTTCATGAAAACTTGAGACTAAAATAACACAATGAACTTAGTAATATTCATATTACTGGTCTGATGTTTACCTTATACCCCATTCACACCAAAGCTTAAACAAGTTATTTAATTAAACACAGTTTAAAATTGCTTTCTTCATGGAAGTTGCTGACTGAGGTTTATCGACTTCAAATTTGGTACAATGAAAGTACAAGTTAGAGTATACTTGAACCCTATGTAAAATTTAGTCTGTCAGTTGTCTGTTGCTGATTTTCATTTTCTTAAACCTGGTTTAACTACAGTGTAAACATGTTTTGTTAGTGTGAATCGGGTATTAGATCTATAAATTACTCAGATTTCCCCCATCAAGAATACAAAGTGCTGTCAAAGTCTTGATGAAACAACAGATATAAACTGACAGTCTGAAAATACACAGGAAATATGAGATCTGTACATGGACAATGTAGCTCAAATTATAGCGTACAACTTGATCTTTCATACAAATTACCCTTAATAGCAATTAAATTTTCACTAAATCAGGAGCACTAATTCCAGTGAGTCATGACCTTGATGGAGCAGAGGATGTTATACAAAATCTTGTAAGTTCAACCGGGTGTTTTTTCATTTACGACACGAAAGTACACTTTGCTGTCTTCACCTTCTCTTCCAGAATAGCCAGTGGAGAATTATGGGATTGATGATTGTAAAAGCAAACAATGCGATCTTAGACCAAAATCCAACTGAATTCCTATCCACATTCCCCTCCAGTTCCCTCACCCTGCGATTTAGTTGCTGGATCTGAAGGATGCACTTTCTTGAGTCTGACATATCATTTACCATGTAATGACCAACATCACTGTCGCTATCTAGGGGTGTCCCTTCTTCTATTACTTCAAGACCAACAGCAATACTGCCGAAACAAAACAAAACAACTAGCATGAAGAAGGCTTTATGGAAGATTAAATGGGTAATGAAGTGACGCCCTGCCTGGGTAAATTCTGACAAGCGACATGGCCCAAAAAGTCGGGACTGCTCATAGAATGAAATCACAACAAAAGAAAACCCTTCTTGTCAAAATTCTAACAGCAAAGTCAAGCAATGTAAAGTACGATGAGACACTGGCATGGGACATTTTTAAATTCAGACAAGTGACATGGGACCCCTACCCCTCTGGAAGAGCCTCAGAGGCTGTGGTTTTCGACTAATGGTTAGTGCACTGGACTCCAGATCGAAAGGCCCAGATTCAAGCCCTGGCTGAAATTACTGTGTTGTGTTCTTGAGAAAGTCTGGTCTGCCCTAAATAGGCACTGCTACCTTGCCTCTCTCTTCCCAGGGGTAGAACCACTCAAGCCCGAGCCACTCAATCCCAAGTCCAGTGCACTAGCCATTAGGCTACCACATCTTCCATACAAGACTAGTAGAATAATTGGTTTTTATTATAATACTTTTCACATCTAATTTAAGATACTGGCAAAACTTGACATGTATGATCCCCAAAACCTTGAAATAACAAAGGTCATACTCTCAAAATTGTTTTTACCTTGATGACACATTTACACTTCATTACCCCCCCCCCCCCCCCCCCCACTACCACTACCCTGGCCCCCTCTCTCCACCTCACGGCTTTCCAGAAGAAACATTGTGAGTGTGTTAAGGTAACTAAGAATGTGACTTAAATAAATGACCATAATATGAACTTATGGAAAATTAAGCTTTCTCAGTTTTGATAACAATTACCGGGGTACATCATTCCATTTAGGAAATAAAAATTCAAATCAGAAATACATGTACTGTAATGGACATCATCAAGCCACAGCCGCATTTAACAGGGTGTCTACATGTACTGCTATCGAAAAGTGCCCTCATGTGATGAAGAAGAATATTAATAGCAAACATGCCCTGCTGCACAAAGCGTTTTGCTGGAAACAAGTGTGAGAAGGGAACAGTCAAATTGTTGTTGATGAGATGTTTTTAAGACATTAGTTAAAACTGATAGCAAAGGCCTTTTTCAGTTGCATAGAGCAGTTTTCACATAATTATAGAAAGTAATTTCCATTTCCTTTGGTTTTGAATTATGAATAATTTGGAATAAAAATATCACGCTATCATTTCAACCAATGAGAAGTAAATAACCAAATTGTGACTTGCTTTCACATGTTTTCCCTCACTTAATGCCGGTTACATGTATTTGCTTTAATTTTTGCTTGGTTCACCCGATGATCTGTGTCCTCCGCAATTGGCCAGAGTTAACAACCCTCCAAGTTTATCTTTTTCCTTAGTGGCCATTTGGCCACCGACTGCTCATAGACAAGTTTGGTCGCCAGTGAAAAATTTTAGTCGCTTAATTAAGCTCACGCTTTCAATCCTTCTCAATTTTAGTCGCCAGGCTGGCGACTGCTGTTCCAATTTAGTCGCCAGCTCCAAAATTTTAGTCGCCATGGCGACTAAAATGGTCTTAACTTGGAGGGTTGGTTAAATGTTATAACTTTGGTTTTGGTTTTACGTCACTCATTTGAAAACCCCTCTAAGGTTTGCAATCCAGTTATTCAGATCTCCATGGCAAATGGCCAGGGCCAAATAACATACATGTAGTCAGTCATGTTTGAAGATGATGAAAACATGCTTGGTTACTAAACTGTCCGGCGATTTCATCATTAAATGCAACTCAAAATGGGGCACAAAACACAAAAAGTGGTCTTTGAAGTACTCTATATGGAAGAGCAATAGTGCAGGAAGTAATCATTTTACCTATAGTGTATATATGACACCACAAATTTAATAAACACAGCGCTGCTGAATTTCTAAACACTCAGAAATTACAATGTATATTAGTCAGACAAATATTTCTTGTTTGTTTCACTTTTTTATGAGTGTCCAGGCTGAGAAAGGCTAAAATGTAAGAACATCCTGAGAATATGACCAAGGCTGAAGTTTACATTCTTTCCTATTTTGTACTAATGATCTTTAATCAAATCCAACCTGGAAGTGACAGTAACCAACATTGTTAAGCATCACCCATTGGTGATGTGAATACATGTATGTACACACTGGTTTGAAGTAAATTTTCTGCAATTATATACATGTACCACTTTGTTTTTAAAATTTTAAGTCAGAATAACAACATTTTAGGTTAAAATCTCCAAAAAAATTAACCCAAACTTGGCCAAAAATTAGACATTATATAAAAACATTGTACAGTAGTCACAGGGAGCCCGGACAAACTGTTTGTTTGCACATTAGCATTTTTGTGTATATTAGCATTTTTATAGCAAATGTATAGGATTTACTGAACGGCTCGCAGAATTGCGTGTAATAATGTAAAATATGAACAAATTACATAATAAGTAAACGTAAGTTTATCTTACCAGTTTTGTGGTGTGGTTCTTTTGGCTCGAAATTGCGAATTTGAGCAGTTTGAAGGATTTCGCGTTTGCTGCTTTCTACATATATAATTATAACGAAAGGGTGGAAACTCCAACAGCTCCAAATTCGAACAGCTCCAGCGCCGAGGCGATTTTCGACCAGAAAATCCCATCGCACAGCTTTCAAACTGAGCAACATGTAAGAGGAAGGTTTGAGGAATCTTCTCGTATTGTTCGATCGAAAATTCATTCAAACGGCCCAGAGCTAGCCTTCGAACAAAAACGGGTAACCAAAAATTTTAAGCCGTCCGAATGCGTAGCCACAAAAAGTTGTGCCGAAGGGAATTTGCTATTCCCTAGCCTCTTTCCGATTGGACACAATTAAACAATGGTCGTTCAAGGTTTCGTCCCGTGGATAGGTGGGCAAAGGCAAAATCAATACTCACTAGCATGGGTAGTGATGTCAATGGTCCGACACAACCCAAAGACCCTTACACTACCCATGCTAGTGAGTATTGATTTTGCCCACCTATCCACGGGACGAAATCTTGAACGACCATTGTTTAATTGTGTCCAATCGGAAAGAGACTAGGGAATAGCAAATTCCCTTCGGCACAACTTTTTGTGGCTACACATTCGGACGGCTTAAAATTTTTGGTTACCCGTTTTTGTTCGAAGGCTAGCTCTGGGCCGTTTGAATGAATTTTCGATCGAACAATACGAGAAGATTCCTCAAACCTTCCTCTTACATGTTGCTCAGTTTGAAAGCTGTGCGATGGGATTTTCTGGTCGAAAATCGCCTCGGCGCTGGAGCTGTTCGAATTTGGAGCTGTTGGAGTTTCCACCCTTTCGTTATAATTATATATGTAGAAAGCAGCAAACGCGAAATCCTTCAAACCGCTCAAATTCGCAATTTCGAGCCAAAAGAACCACACCACAAAACTGGTAAGATAAACTTACGTTTACTTATTATGTAATTTGTTCATATTTTACGTTATTACACGCAATTCTGCGAGCAGTTCAGTAAATCCTATACATTTGCTATAAAAATGCTAATATACACAAAAATGCTAATGTGCAAACAAACAGTTTGTCTGGGCTCCCTGTGCAGTAGTGAGCTTCTAGTATTACACTGTACAACCTTTGGCTATGATAAATTTTGCACATTTGAATTCAGTCGTAGAAACCATGTGCCGATTGTCAAAATGCAACGTGTATTCATTTGGTAAATGGTTTTGCTGGATTTAACAGAATGTTGTGGTTGTGTTGCAGTTGTAAGAGTAGTTATTAAAATTATTAACTTGAATATTTGAGTTGTTTTTGCCAAAGAAGTTTACTCAATACTGGTGTACATAGCTTGTCTGGTTGCCTGAGGTCGTGTCAGAGATGTAAACGTGTTTGACTCAAACGATGTGACTGTATACATGCGAATCACTTGATTAGCTGATGATATATTGAGACATGGTTGACACAAAAGTTAAAATGTCTGCTTGACAATGTATAAACTTATGATCAGGGAAAATACTTCAGAGATTGATATTGATCACTATTATTTGTGGATAAAACTCAAATATTAATTTAAGATGTTTTATCTTACCCCAGCATCACAACAATAGTTAATGCAACAGGGGTTGTCCTAAAAGCCGGATTCCTGGAAAGCCGGAATTCCAGTATTTCAGAAACCAAGGCCCGGAATCCTAAAGCCCGGAATGAGTATAGTTTTTCAGTTTTGTTGAAATGAAGTGAACAGCAGGGTTGGACATTAACGCTCGCCCACTCGCCCAGGCGAGTGTCAAAACTGTCGGGCGAGTACAAATCACCGATCACTCGCCCGGTTTGGCGAGTACGATTTTCAGCTCCAGAATATATCATTCGAAATAAGCGTAACCTTATGCTTTCCACTTTCCATTTAAAAATAATCTACACTGTCCACAGCTAATGGCTTATAATGTTTACCATTTCAAAATCTCCCACAAACCTGGCGCTTTGTCGCAAATAAATTTCTGGTTCGCAAACATACAAAAGTAGCTTCGCTTGGTAATTATTAGATGATGAAGAGACTGTATACAGTAAAAACCCGCATATAAGAACACCCATTTTTGGGATTCAGGCTTATTGGGTTCCTATATGTCAGGTATTTAATGCAAAATCAGGCTGAAAGTGTTCTTAAGTGTTCTTATTTTTAACTGTAAGGGACATAGTAGACTATGATGAAATAAGAGTGTACATTTGCTATGCACTGCAAGTGAAATTACTAGCATTTATGTACATATTTCCTTACAATAATTTATGCCATAGTGAGGTTACAGACACTGCATGTTCCTTATGTAAAAGGGAAGAGGTTTTATATATAAGAACAAATTTTTTATTTTTCAGGCTGAATGTGTTCTTACATGTATATATGTGCTCCTTTTTTACCAAATTTCAGCCTGGGTGTTCTTAATCCACATGTTCTTATATGCGGGTTTTTACTGTATTTGAACTTACTTAGTGTTAAAAGTGGAGATTTCTTCCTGGGGTGTCTAAAGTATCCGCTAGCAAGAAAATACACAGATGATGAGGGGATGATACCGGATTATGAGTCAGAGCCTGAGATGTTCGAAGAATATGTGCTGAAATGCCTTCAAAATGAACTGGGAAACTCAATGGAAACCTTGCAAACTTCCCCAAACTAAGGAACAGCATCAAACGTGATTAAAAACTAAAGTTGGATATTTTATGTTCGTGAACGAGGGGAGGGGGGGGGGGGGGAGGGGGGGAGGGGCGGTTAATGCTTTCTGTGTTTGTGAGGAGCTAGGAGACTGGGCGAGAGTAAATTTTGTGGGCGAGTGCATCTTGAAGATCACTCGCCAAAATGGCGAGCACTCCGAAATTTTAGTTTCCAACCCTGTAACAGTATTTTGACAAATTCCGCCATTTTATGGCAAGCAAGTGAAAGCTTCCTTTTTCGATTTTGATCTTGTAGACAATTCAAAATGTGCCACAACACAAACAGACAAATATTCTTGGGTATCACATGCTGACATAAGCAATAATATAGTCCCCATGAAATCAGCACCAGTTAGGTACTAGTCTAATGAATGTCTTCTCCTTACATTGTATTCTTTATAGACACTTCATATAAAACCTTAACATGTAAAATATATTATTTTAATGCACGCAAATTGCGTTTTGAGAACAGGTACATTGTACTTTGCCGGGAAGCTTACATGAGTTGTTTGGCATCGTAGAAAAAAATAACAACCCTGACATATTTGAATTTAATTAAACACAGAAAGAATTTTGTGGCACATTATTTATTTTACAACCTAGTATATAAGTTTCTTTTGCACAGGAGCATTTTCAACGATATCAGGTCTATAATTTGTTGCGGGTTTTAGGATTCCTTCCCTTGGTTTCCGAAACAGGACAACCCATGCAACAGTTTGTTTTTCAGCTGTTGTCCCGCTGAATTTCAGTTTCTGATTTCTTTTATACTCGAGCTTTACATGTCAACTTACATGTATAACGATTATTATTTTATATGACAATGAAAAATTTGAATAGTATTGATTTGCCATGCCAATATTATTTTTAATAGCAGTGTTAAATAGAGATATTTTTCTTTTGATGAAACAAAGAATTAAAAACTTAAGTTAGCAAAGGAACGGATTTCGAATATCTAAAGCAAAATAATTTCTCGAACTTTCGATTTCGAATATCTAAAGCAAAATAATTTCTCGAACTTTCGATTTTTTGAATCTCTTAATAGAAACACTGCAATTTCCCCCTCTATTACTCGAACTATAATAAGTGCTTACCTTTCATCTTCGATGTCTCTGGCAAGGTTAGCCCGCCTTCGATCTTTATCACCACGAGCCGTTGCAGAGGGCGAACCAGTTGTAGCTCGCTGGGGATAATAAGCTGATTTTGTATCATCAACAGTCAGAGTTCGAGGTGGAGTTATCATACTACTCATAGAATTAACCGCCACCACTTCGTCGCGTAAATCTCTGGGAATGTCAGTGTTCGGGGAAAATGTGCCAATTTCAATTCTCTCTGGAATCGACATGGAACTCATTCCGTCCCTCGCTGTATTGGATCTTGATTCTTCATCATCTCCTGGTACGGTGATCTTCTGTGGGATTCTCATTCTTTGAGAGAGATCGTTGTCGACTCTAGCGTCAGGAAAATCAAACGACAGTGGTGTATTTCCAGACAACTCGCCCGCCATCCCCGCCATTTTGTCGAGTTCAAACGTATCCTGATACCCTGATATATGCTGATCAGCGGATGTAGAAAGTTCTCGTTACCAGGTTTTCGATTTTCTACATGGCCCGATTATGTTATTTCGTGAAAAACTGGGACACTGAGTGAGGCTGTTCCAATCAGGGAGTGACTATTCTGCACTCAGTTGATGTTGTGAGACAATAGAAAGACACCTCATGATATTTTATACCACGTAACACTCAGTTCATGTTGTGAATACAAAACAGCACTCCGGTTAGCCTATTCAGCGCTGCGGTTAGCCTACTATACACTTCGGTTAGCCTACTATGCACTCCGGTTAGCCTACTAGCACTCCTAAAAAGCACTCCGGTTAGCCTACGTTAGCTTAGTTTGCTTGCGGTTAGCTTTATATTGAGGTTAGGATATATCGCCAAAATTTTACGGTTTCTTGCAGCTGGTTGTCGGTAGCCTAGTGGACAGCGTTCCCGCGCGGTAATCCGACGGCCCGGGTTCAATTCCTATTGTTGACACTTTTTCTAACTTGAAAAAAAAAAGTGTTAAGTGTGATTTATACTTCATGTATGAAAACATGAGAAGTCTCACAACATCAACTGAGTGCTGAATAGTCACTCCCGTTCCAATCACCATCAATACACACGACCTCGTAAATGGCATCAGTCTTCTCGTGCGACTCGTACAGGTCGTGAAACAATGGTTTACGAGTCGTACACTCAGTTGGTGAATTGCATATCATTAGTGATCGGGTGATGCTTAGAGTCGTATGAGCCGTACTGGTGGTGAAGAGCGGGAGGGTACACAACGAAGACCGAAGACCTAAGACCCAAAAACGAAGACCCCTTCAAAATCGTCTTGAAATCGCTTGAAAAAGGTTCAAACATGATCCTCGAAACAAGGAACAACAAAATATGCGGTTTTCAGCGAATTTGACCGGGGTCTTCGTTTTGTACATAACCCTGCCAAATGTACAAAACGAAGACCCCTCCAAAATCGTTTTAAAATTACTTTCAAAAGGCTCACACATGATTCTCGACCGAAGCATAAACAAGGAGCACTAAGATTTGCGGTTATCAACGAATTTGACCAGGGTCTTCGTTTTGTACAACATAACCCTGCCGAATGTACAAAACGAAGACCCTTCAAAATCGTCTTGAAATCACTTCCTAAAGGCTCACATATGATTCTCGACCGAAGCATTAACAAGGAGCACTAAGATTTGCGGTTATCAACGAATTTGACCGGGGTCTTCGTTTTGTACATAACCCTGCCAAACGTACAAAACGAAGACCCCTTTAAAATGGTCTTGAAAGCAAAAACTTTCAACGTTTGCTGACGTATTCTTGATGCTCTTAATGTTTTTTTTGTGTGTGCCCAAATCACGGAGCGTTCCTACATAAGGAGGCTAAATTGTTCTGCCTCTCAGGCAACTTTTGTGGTGTTGGATTCGCTGAGTTTTTCCAAGGCTTTGCAGAGTGAACCTCTGCCTTTTTTAGTGAAAACTCTGGATGAGGCGATTATTTCTTCGACTGAATAGCTCAAACGATTCTTTAATTATACTGGCCTTGCACAATATTGTGTATGCCTCATGCACGTCGTACATACGGTTGATATCTCCGTAGTGATTAAAGCGGTCTGGCATTGTCAATACCAAGCTTCTGACATTTTCTGAAAAGAACTGTCATTCTTCTAAAGCAACGTTGAGGCTCGGAAGGTCGTCATCTCGCCTTTCTTCCAAAATGCGCTTAGCAATCAACACCGGCAGGAAAGAGCAGCTGTTTGTTGCATCTGATGGGATTTCGTTTGACATGGGGATAGCACCATCCGCAACAAGTTGATCGTGCTGCTCAACAGAAGTGCTCTGGCTTACAGCAAGTGGTATGTTTCTACCTACTGGACCATCTCTTGGATTGAACATTTCCACTAAACACGAGGCTTTGTGTCTTTTTGTGGAATCAAAAACTGTATACTTCTCAAAAACCCCTTCTAGGCCTTTAGGAAGTGATTTCAAGACGATTTTAAAGGGGTCTTCGTTTTGTGCATTTGGCAGGGTTATGTACAAAACGAAGACCCCGGTCAAATTCGTTGATAACTGCAAATCTCTGTGCTCCTTGTTTCTGCTTCGGTCGAGAATCATGTGTGAGCCTTTTGGAAGTGCTTTCAAGACGATTTTGAAGGGGTCTTCGTTTTGTACGTTTGGCAGGGTTATGTTGTACAAAACGAAGACCCCGGTCAAATTCGTTGATAACCGCAAATCTTAGTGCTCCTTGTTTATGCTTCGGTCGAGAATCATGTGTGAGCCTTTAGGAAGTGATTTCAAGACGATTTTGGTGGGGTCTTCGTTTTGTACGTTTGGCAGGGTTATGTACAAAACGAAGACCCCGGTCAAATTCACTGAAAACCGCATATTTTGTTGTTCCTTGTTTCGAGGATCATGTTTGAACCTTTTTCAAGCGATTTCAAGACGATTTTGAAGGGGTCTTCGTTTTTGGGTCTTAGGTCTTCGGTCTTCGTTTTGTACCCACCCCGTGAAGAGCGTATCATTTAATAGTGAGACTAGTAGGATGTATGAGGGTCTCAATGTGGTTAACCGTACGTTAGCCGTAAAACGGCCAAAAATTTAACCGTTAGGCGTAAAAATTGGAAAATTTTAACCCTTAGCCGTAAATTATGCTAAGTAAACCGTAAAAAAAATCGATCAGTAATTATAAATAAAACAGAATCAGTCACTTCATCGTCCAAGAATGGCCTAAGACCTAAAATATGTTCTTCATTAATGGAAATTAACTTTTAACTTAAAAAACAATGGAAATTAATATTTAACTTTTGTTTACCGTAATGGAAATAAATTAACCGTTAGCCGTAAAAAAGCCAAATTTTAACCGTTAACCATAACAGGAACCACCCCATTGAGGCCCTCGTGTATTAAAAGTGATAAAAAAGTGAGAAACCGTGAGAGCCCAAAAATGCTAAACACAACGTGTATTCGTCTTTCTTAATTCCAATAACCATCGGATAATCTTCGGAAATCTTCGGTCTAGAAATTGCTGAGAATACAACTGAAGTAGCTCGAAATATTATCAAAAGTTGCCCGAAAGTTGCCGAGCATCTTTGGGACAGCCTTAACAAAGAGGACATGGCTCTTGCAGTGGTAAATAGGTCACAGACCTGCATAAGACCTGCGCGAGTTTTGGGGGCCTGCTTAGGTGCGATGCAAGAGGAAATTGTTCGCTTGTGTAATCCTCCTCTGCTCCTAAAAGACTCATGCCCTGCCCTTATAGTGTAACTTAGCTCAGATACGAGATTGCAGTGCCGTTTCAGCGGCGGACCAAATGTGCTTAGAACGGGGATGAAGCAGTGAGGATAGACGCTTTATTTTAATTAGACCTTCAAAGCAGGGCGTGCATAATTCACGACTGTGTAGCAGTCTGTTGCTTCCCGCGGCGGTACAACCTTCGTTGTAATCCATCTCCCCCCTCCCCCAAGGGGGTATACGGAGTGGTACTTTTAGAGGTCTCCAGTTTCTTTCCAGACCCCTCCATTTCGCTCTATTTCCAGCTAAGTTTAGTATGGACTTAACATAGGGCCGCAAGGCGTACACGTGTGACTGCGAATTAGGAAGTACATGTATTCACGTGTTATGTAAGTCACGAGTTGAGCAAATTTTAAAAGATTCACAAGCTTGTAACAAACAATTAGCACTTTATTAACCATGGTACTAAGGGCTGTCAGCAAAACAGTGCTTAAAAAAAACAGCCAAAAGATTAATCAAACAAGCTATATGAAATTAAAAAAAATTGCGACTGGAAACCAGTTTTTTGGAAAAGAAAAGTGATAACAACGTACTTAAAAATACAAAATTTAGGTTTATCTTGACTTGTTACTGGTTAAAACTTTAAGGGTATATATGTCAGTTTTAACTTGAGAACAGCGTCTGCCGTTGATATGTTAACATGTTATGAAATAATACAAGCGACATTGTACTACTTTGACTATTGACGTCTACCCAAGATTATATTTAACACACTGAACATGGTTAATCGGAACAACGATGTAGAGCTTGGATTGCATCAAATTCATTGGTCGAATTCATAGGCTTCATCGTCCTTCTTGAAGCCATTCCTCTTGAAGGATGCCAGCTCTTTGCCTGTGAAGTGAAAATCAAAGATAGACGAAACGATGTATTTTACTTTGAATTTTATGGTGATTAACTAATAAATCTTACTTCATTGTTATCAGTTTATGCTGACCAAACCTTGCTTTTTGTAAGCCTGAAGAACTCAAGATTAATTATGTACAATGCTTTTAAATCGTATCAAGATTTGATCATCCTGTCTTGTATTTCAGTTTTGTTTTCATTAACTTGTAAACCAGTGTTTTAGTGAGTGATTTCGTTTAGTTTATCTTGTAAATGCTTCAAGCCTAACTCGAAGAATTCATTTAACAACATTTGCAATCCCTTGTGCTCTTTTTAAAGAGCACGGACTTACAAATAAAGTCCTCTGATTGGACAGCAAAAATTTGAACTTCTCGCGAATACTATATCTCAAAACCGACTGATGTTCAACAAGAAACCAACTTAAGAATTAACCGGAGCCACAAACGTGGGAAGCGACCACTCTCATGAATGCTCTACATCCCCGCTCCCCAAGATCAATACGCTTATCTTTTTCAATCACGAAATGACTGAAGCACTCTCAGGCAACTGAATTATGTCGATAGCAGCTCAAGAGTAAAAAAGGCTCTTTTGGAGATCACTTTTCTTGGAATTGCGCTGGAATTTTGCGGCCAAATCTTGCCCTATTACTCGTATTACTAATTAATCTTGACTGTAGTATTACAGATTCTTGTTTTTTTTTCATGCATATAAAGCAATTCGTACAAACAGATTCCAAATTCAGAAAGAAAAAAAAGCCTATTTCGTGTTCTGTTAGAAACTCGTATGATTATGAAATAAAACGTCAACATATATAGAACGGACCGGCTTCGTCTTCAATTTCGCAATAGCCAAACTTCAGAACGTGTGGTCCGCATCATCTTGAAAAGGCAGTCGCCATCCCGATCTTCTAGTGAAAGACAAGGAATATAAAAATAAAATATGAACTGAATAGCCTACCTATTTTTTTGTGATCCTCCGCCATTTTCCTTTTGAAAGGAAGATCTCTGGATCGAGGCAGTTCGCCGACTTCATCTTCGTAATCGTCCGTCCACGGTTCATCAGCCTGCTTCTCAGCTTCGAATTCATCATCATCATCATCATCATCATCATTATCTGACCACGGTTCATCAGCCTGTTTCATAGCTTCATCATTATCATCATCCGACCACGGTTCGTCAGTCTGTTTCTCAGGTTCATCATCATCATCATCTGACCACGGTCCATCAGCCTGATTCTCAGCTTCATCATCATCATCATCTGACCACGGTCCATCAGCCTGTTTTTCAGCTTCATCATTATCATCATCTGACCACGGTCCATCAGCCTGTTTCTCAGCTTCATCATTATCATCATCCGACCACGGTTCGTCAGCCTGTTTCTCAGGTTCATCATCATCATCATCTGACCAAGGTCCATCCGCCTGTTTCTCAGCTTCATCATCATCATCATCTGACCACGGTCCATCAGCCTGTTTCTCAGCTTCATCATTATCATCATCTGACCACGGTTCGTCAGCCTGTTCCTCAGATTCATCATCATCATCATCATCATCTGACCACGGTCCATCAGCCTGATTCTCAGCTTCATCATCATCATCATCTGACCACGGTCCATCAGCCTGTTTTTCAGCTTCATCATTATCATCATCTGACCACGGTCCATCAGCCTGTTTCTCAGCTTCATCATTATCATCATCCGACCACGGTTCATCAGCCTGTTTCTCAGCTTCATCATCATCATTATCTGACCACGGTCCATCAGCCTGTTTCATAGCTTCATCATTATCATCATCCGACCACGGTTCGTCAGCCTGTTTCTCAGGTTCATCATCATCATCATCTGACCACGGTCCATCAGCCTGATTCTCAGCTTCATCATTATCATCATCCGACCACGGTTCGTCAGCCTGTTCCTCAGGTTCATCATCATCATCATCTGACCACGGTCCATCAGCCTGTTTCTCAGCTTCATCATTATCATCATCTGACCACGGTCCATCAGCCTGTTTCTCAGCTTCATCATTATCATCATCTGACCACGGTCCATCAGCCTGTTTCGCAGCTTCGTCATCATCATCATCTGACCACGGTTCATCAGCTTGTTTCTTAGCTTCGTCATCAGCATCATCTGACCACGGGCCATCAGCCTGTTTCATAGCTTCGTCATCATCATCATCTGACCACGGCTCATCAGCCTGTTTCTTAGCTTCGTCATCATCATCATCTGACCACGGTTCATCAGCCTGTTTCTTAGCTTCGTCATCAGCATCATCTGACCACGATTCATCAGCCTGTTTCTCAGCTTCGTCATCATCATCATCTGACCACGGCTCATCAGCCTGTTTCTTAGCTTCGTCATCATCATCATCTAACCACGGTTCATCAGCCTGTTTCTCAGCTTCGTCATCATCATCATCTGACCACGGTCCATCAGCCTGTTTCATAGCTTCATCATCATCATCATCTGACAACGGCTCATCAGCCTGTTTCTCAGCTTCATCATCATCATCATCTGACCACGGTTCATCAGCCTGTTTCTCAGCTTCGTCATCATCATCATCTGACCACGGTTCATCAGCCTGTTTCATAGCTTCATCATCATCATCTGACCACGGTTCATCAGCCTGTTTCTCAGGGTTGAGTGCGAGGCCTTTAACGTTAGAAAACGAACTGTTTTACAAGTATGGAATTGATATGCCCTTAAAATGTTGAGTTTATAATATTTGAAAAGTGTAGGAATCGTTAACGCATTATGAAACTGACAGTGGGTTTCCCACTTACTTACTTACTTTCTTACTTACTTCCTTACTGACTGACTGACTGACTGACTGACTGACTGACTGACTTAACTGAAAGAGATGCTGGAGTGAGGGGGGGGGGGGGGGGAGGGTTTGAAAAATTTAACAATGACTTCTCAACTCGACAGGATTTGTCACTGGGCACTACTCCAGCGTTAAGTGTCCTAAAGACTTCTGTTCAGGATTGTATGTCGAGACTCATTAAAAAATTCATTTCCCTTAATTTTGAATGACTTTTCTATCATTGGGGAATTAGACTTGAAATCAGTACATTTGTCTTGACACAATCAAGCTCCTGATTCTACGTATATTCAAATTGTCTTTGTCAACTTCCTTGAATTTTTTTAAAACAGGTGAAAAGAAGACAAGAATTCATCACTACTTTCTGCCTGATATTATCTTTTTAAAATAACCATCGAAGGAGGTCCTTTTCTCGCGTCCCGGGGCTTGCCTAGCTTCGATGCTTGCGCATTGGATGGACGAGATAAAACATTGTCTTTGGATAATACTTGCAGAAATGTGACGAATTTTGTTATTGTAATTGTCATTAAGAATCACTGGACCAAAAAAGGAGACAAACTTTCGAAGAAAATGCTCGTGAAATCTTCAAGGTGCTTCGCCTATTACTTTCCAGTTGTCTAGTTACTTTAACTCCGTTAATGAAGTTAGACTTCATCGAAAGATGACTTCTATGAATTCCATTCAGTGTTGTCTTCTTTGTAAACTGGTTTTACGTTTGAGTAGCTCAAGGACAATTGACAAAGTTGATATTGCTTTTAGTGTATTGTTTAAGTTAGTACTTGAAAATAATCTTCTCGTATCTCAAGCTGCGATTTCAAGGCACCAAAAACATATCAATCAAACACTGCTTACTAGTAAAAGCAAGCATCATGCCACAGGCAATTTACGCGTGAGAAAATTTGCGCTTAGCTCTTTATGGCGTGTTTAATCTAAACAACTAATAGAATATTATACCCAAAATCAGAGAAAATGAGCATTGGCCATGTAATTTAATTTAAAAAAGCTTTTTGTTGGACATATTCCAGTTTTCGGGTAGTAATCTACGAGGTTAGATGCCGAAAAAGTTCAACGTTTGTGTTCGTTTTTGTTTTGGGGGTATGTTTATCGTGAAAAGGGCTATATATGACGCACTTGCACGGTTTCAATCATTAATATTAAAAGATCTAGAACTTGCTTACTTAATGATGAAGCAGTTTTAAAATAACTTCGAAGCAATTAACGAGCCAAACACACAATGCTGAGAATAAACGCGGCGAAGCATGTCTTTTCTGTTGAATAGACGAAGTCATGAAGAAACCACTGAATTGTTTAGACAACAATGCTGGTAGATAATTGAGGTTGCGGCATTCTTGAGAAAAATTATGATTCAAAAGCGAACCAGTTATAAGCTAAGTCAAAGATACACTAACGAAATAGAAACCGTATCACAGTACAGTGCAATTAAAAATATATAACTTATTTCTTTTTGTGTGATACAAAAGGAACGGAAAGGAACGTAAAAATGACTTTGCGTGTACAGTTTACAAAGTCCGGAGGCCATCATGCGGATCACACAAACTTGCAAAACAATAATAAATTCTGCTCGTAGTTGTCTTGTTTTGACGAAGGAAAAGAGTATTTACTGGTCGATTTGAGAAGCACGATCTCGGCTACTTTCGATTGAGCGTTAAGATGTTTAATTTCCATGCAAACTTGCTCCAGTTTATGAAGAGGGGAATTTGTGTATAAATTAGCAACGGTCTGCGCGCATTTTTAGGGGAGAAGTTTACGCCCTCTCTCATGTCACTTGAAAATTTTGAAATTGTCCTGACGCAAATATCAAAATATATAAAATCGAACTAAGTTTGGACTATTCTATGAACTCTCTTCATCTTTGATCGCAGCAAAAATTCAATTCTTTTCTTATTGCAGACGAAGCTTCTAAACTTCGTGCATGGTTTAAATTATGCTCGCGATTGTTAATTCTATTTTGAAATTCGCCATGCTTATTCTTGTGTACAAACTGCATCGATTCCAAATTTCAGGGTTTCCTCTTACCAACGTTCCTCCTGCATTTTGTTGTAATAATGATATACTAGAAGTTCATAGTGCCCGCTTTATAAAGAGCGTCAAAACAATGCTTATATTAACAATTGTTCTCTTGGTACCACGACAGTGTCCGTAATTCTTTAATAGCGAGAGTCCGTAATAGCGGGAGTCATTTCCAGCCAAACCTCTATGACGTTCGCCAGGTATATGAGTTTTTCCCGTAATAGCGAGTGTCCGTAATAGCTGGGGTGTCCGCAAGGTGAGAGTTGACTGTAGACCGAAAAGGGATTTTAAGGACCTCGTTCGTAGTCGCCCAGAGCAAGAATTAGTAGCTGTCGTATTTCTAGAAGCCACCCTCCAATAACAAACTCGCCGAAAAATGTTAACCAGAGCCCAATCGAAAATTAACTCGCCAGTATTTAAGGCATGGCAAGGAAATACTGTGAGTACAACCTACCTGGATCGTCTAAGTGATAAGACGACTTATGGGCCACACCTTCTATTGGTGCAGGGTAGTCTTCCAACAGACCTGTAAACACACAGTAAACAACCACATGTTAACTATAAAATATATGGTCTGGATACAAAATCGAGCGAAGCTTTATACAAACCTTCGCTTTGTTCGACCGGTTCGCGACGTCGTAGATACTCGTCGTAGGCAGATTCATAGAAATCGGAGACTTTCTTCGGGAGAAAATCCCGCTTATAGTCGTCGATGTCTTCGTAGAATCTATTTCTCAGAGGCAACGCAGTTGTCAGAGCGAAGGCCGCAAAAAGCAGCGAAAGAACAACTTTCAGCATTGTGGTATCCTTTGCGCAGAGACCGATTGTGTTATTATTTTTTTTCAAGAAGTATCACGATCAATGGCGGGTAAAGCTGTTTTGAAGCAAGCGAGTGTGCCTCCACACAGTGTAGAACCGCGAATTAATGCACAGTGGTCGATGTTGCAATATACTTCAATTCTTGAAAGACCCTTGAAAGTTGTCGGTGCGTGAAAATTGGAATTCATAAAACTTGTCGCGGGCCTGGAAAACTGAATTTTTATTTTGTTTTCTAGTTTTTCAAAAGAACCTTAACCAAAGATAAAAGTAAGTGGACGAAAAATTGAACTTTACTTTTGCTTTCTGGAAAACGCTTATATCTCGGCTGTTTTGGATGGGATTGAGCTGCAATTTTGCAGAGACATTAAAGAATGGTGGAAGTTTACAGCTGTCGTCTTTGATTTGCATGGTAGATTTTTTAATTGCGCTTTACGATGACGCTGGAGCGCCATTAGAGCCGAAATGAAAATTCCATAATTTTGTGTCCAAGTTTGCGGATCGAGTAGAAGACAGCATTTTGTGATTTTATCAAAAATGGATCAGTCAAAATCTCAAGTGTGTCATGACAGAAGCGGATTTTTTAATTTCACTTTGCCAGCGAGTAAAGAGCCGCTTAAATATGTGCAAATTTGAATTTAACGCCTTCTATCTTTTTTTTAAAGCGCTCTTTTAGAATTCCGCTTCTGTTATGACACACTATAGTATTACCAGTTTGCCTCTCTGCAATGCAGGCTCATGAAGCTCTAAATCTGCGCTGAATTTTTGGACACAAAATTGTCGGAAAAGTCCCAACTTTGAGAATTCCGAAGACAAGCTGTTTGTGATGCTCATTAGCATTTTTATACAATGTATGTGATTTAGAGAACGGTTCGTAGAATTGCGTATAATAATCGGCAAATTATGAACAAATACATGCTGAAAAAAACTTACTATCTTACCTGTTGTGTAGTGTCGTTCTTTTGGCTTGAAATCGCGAATTTGGGCAGTTCGAAGAATTTTGCATTCATTATCTACTATATGTACCTCTAATTATGACTGAACATTTTTTCAGAAAGAATATAATTTTGTGTGTTGTAAATTCAATATAAGTATATGTTTTAACTAAACCGTATAAAATTTTTTCTTTCTCTAAACGGCAAAACTAGCCAATACAATGATTAAAATATGCACTAGCCAAATTTTGGATGCTAACAACAGTTCGATAAACGGTACATGTACGCATGAGTATCGTATACAGATCAAAACACCAAACACATGTAACTGATATCCCAATACATTCTAACACAGAGATGTGATAAGCTATAAATGTAAGAATATCCGCAAAAATACTTGAGCCTAAAATCGGCAGAAAATAAGAATATTCAGCCTGGGCCGGAAAAAAACTATACTCTATATTCAATTTTTCGTCCACTCACTTTCAAGCTATTGCTAGAAAACAAATTGAAACTTCTGTTTTTCGGATCTGCGACAATTTTGTGGACCCACGACAGTTTACCCGCGAAACGCGACATTTCACCCGCGACAAGTAACAAGCGGCACGCGGCACGCGGCATGCGGCACGCGACACGCGACACGCGACACGGGACACGCGACACGCGACGATTAGACTATCTCGTGGATGACCAACCTTTCCGATTTTTTGGTTAACATTAGGGAGTTGCCGGGCTTTGTAAATACAGATAGGGAGCTACGGAATTTCAAAGCACTCTGTCAGCATTATCAGGTGCTTTTCTTTTCATTCAGTTATATAGGTATGGGCTGAAATGTGTGACTTTATTCAGGCTTATCATCTTCCTTCTTTACGAGCTGTTGTGAAAGAAAATCGTCGGATGATAGTTTTCAGTAGTTTTTGTAAAGCCTCATTTGACTCATCTGTGCTGCATAAACGTCCAGTTGCTAGTATTTTGGTTTATACACTTATAATTTTCGTTAAATCGGTCTAATTTTGCATGAATCGACTCACTCCAAACCCTCTGACAGCGTCCGCCATTATTTTGTTTTGTTGCGCTTTTGAGGCTTTCCTGACAGTCAATTTAGTTTCAACTTATTGCACATAAATTCCAACTTTACACATGTGTGAACAATACCAGTAGTTAAAAGCACGGCTTTTAGAGGTCCCCAGTCCCTTTCCCGGCCCCTCCCTTTTCGCTCTCTTTCCAGCTAAATTTAGCACGGGTTTAACATAGGCCCGCAAGGCGTACACTTGTGGCTTGCGAGATAGGATCACGCACTGACTTTTGGAAGATAAATTGTATCCAGAATGTAAAGCAAGAGTTGAGAAAATTAATATTCAAAGGTTGTAACAAACAATTAACACTTTATTAAGCATCCTAAAAGGCTGTGGTAACAAAACAGTCGAAGGATTAATTGCACAAGCTGTATGAAATTAAAAAAAAAAAATGCGAATAAAATCCAAATTTTAAAAAAAAAGAAATGTGATACCAACGTACTTAAAAAAATAAAATTTAGGTTTATCTTGAATTTTTACGAGTTAAAACTTTAGGGCTATATATGTAAGTTTTAACTATAGAATAGCGTTTGCCGTTGATATGTTGACATGTTATGAAATAATACACGGGACGTAGTACTACTATAAGTTTTGACCTCTACTCAAGATTATATTTAACACACTGAACATGGTTGATCGGAACGACGATGTAGAGCTTGGATTGCATCAAATTCACTGGTCGAATTCATAGGCTTCATCGTCCTTCGGGAAGCCATTCCTCTTGAAGTATTCCAGCTCTCTCTCTGTGAAGTGAAAAACAGGGATAAACGATACAATGTATTTTATGGTGTTTGACTAACAATCTTACTGGAAAATTTCATTGTTATCAGTTTATACTATGCTAACCTTGCTTTTTGTAAGCCTGTAGAACTCAAGATTAATTCTGTTCAATGCTTTAAAATCATATCAAAATTTGATTATCTTGTCTTGTATTTCAGTTTTCTTTTTATTAAGTTGTAAACCGGTGTTTTAGTGAGTGATTTCTTTTAGTTTATCGTGGAAATGTTTCAAGGTTACAAACTCTCCGCCAAAATATATAATCTGACCTAGTCGGCCTAACTCGACGAATTCACTTAACAACTTTTGTAGTACTTGTGCTCCTTCAGTCCTCTGACTGGACAGCAAAAATTTGAACTTTTCGCGAATACCACATCTCAAGCCTGCTACTTACATGGCAAAAACAAGAAACCAAGTTAAGTTAAAAAATAAATTACAATTTTCAGAGAGGAAACCACATCAGCCCTAGTTGGTTTTCATGCGCATACTCTCTCCAGGTCGAATTGGAATTTTATAATGGTTGGTTCCAGGAGGGAGGAAAACCGTAGCACCCGGTGATAAACTCAACCCATATATGGTACGTGGCCGAAATCGAACCGGAGCTACAATGGTGGGAAGCGAGCACTCTCATAACTGCTCTATTACCGATCCCCAACATCAATACGCCTATCATTTTCGATCACGAAATGACTGAAGTACTCTCAAGCAACTGCATTATGTCGATAGCAGCTCAAGAGTAAAAAAGTCTTTCGGGGAGATCAGATTTCTTGGAATTTCGCTGGAAATTTGCCGCCCAATCTCGCGTTATTATTACAAATCCTTGTTTTGTTTATGCATACAAAGCAAGTCGTACATGCAGATTCCAAGTTCAGAAAGAAAATAGTCTATTTCTTGTTCTGGTAGAAAAACGCATATGATTATGAAACGAAACCTCACATATATCTTTCCTTTAGAGATGATATTGCTGAAGTAAAAATATATAAAACGGACGGGGTTCGTCTTCAGTTTGGCACAAGCAAAACTTCAGAACGTGTGGTCTGCATCATCTTGAAAATAGGGTCGTACAGGGGGGTCTCTGGCACGATTCACGGACGAAAAAAAAACGAATCACGGATCACGGATATTGAAATTTCATTTTCCGGAATCACGAAAATAAGTACTCTTTTATCCTGTTCTTACGCTACAAATAGTGTTTGAAGAAATCAAAATTGATTAAGAAATTACGAAAATAAGAAAGAAACATACTCTTTTATCCTGTTCTTACTCTACAAAGAGTGTTTGACGTTACGATAATTATACAGAGATCACATTTTAGGTCTCGCGTCTCAAAATCACGCAAAATAAAGTCAATGAAGTGGTGAAATCACGAATATCGGTTATTAATTCAAGCTCTTCACGTGTCACGCAAAACCTTCTGGTCACGGGTCACGAAGAATAAATTTATTAAATTCACGTTTCACGGAAAATAAAATCAGCTAATCACGCGTCACGAGAATACCCCTGTACGATCCTCTGAAAAGACAGTTCCCGTGCTGATCTTCTTGTCAGCGACAAGGAAAATAATAAAAAAAAATACACTAGATAGCCCACCTAGTTTGTTGTGATCCTTTACCATTTTCCTTTCGGAGGGAAGATCTCTGAACCGAGGCACGCTAACACGGGGTTCGGCGACTTCATCTTCTTCATCGGCCGTCCACGGTCCATCAGCCTGTGTCTCACCTTCATCATCATCATCGTCATCTGACCACGGTTCATCAGCCTGTGTCTCAGCCTCATCATCATCATCATCATCTGACCACGGTTCATCGGCCTCTTTCACGCTTTCATCTTCATCTATATCTTCATCTTCATCTTCCTCAGGTTCGTCCTCTTCTACTTCTTCTACTTCCTCTGCTTCATCTTCCTCTTGCGGCAAATTTTCAGCTTCATCCTCCTCTTGCGCTTCTTCCTTGGCTGCATCCTCCTCGTCTTCTTGAGGTTCATCCTTCTCTTGGGCTACTTCCATGGCTTCATCTTTCTCTTCTGCTTCGTCTTCTTCCTGGGCTTCTTCTTTAGCTTCATCTTCTTCTTGAGGCACCTCCAGAGCTTCATCGTCTTGTTTGACTTCATCTTCCTCCTGAGTTAGTTCATCAGCATCATTGTCCATTCTGGTTTCATCTTGCTCTTGAGGTATCACCTCTGCTTCATCCTCCTCTGAGGTTCCCTCATGTTCATCTGCTGCTTCGCCTGTTTTGTCGTTTTCTTTCGTTATATCTTCAGCCCTTTCCGTGTTCAGATCTGCAGCCTCGTCGAATGTCTCCTCAGGTTCATCCTCTGTTGTGTCAGCCTCTTCGTCGGCTTCGTCGCTTTCTTCCTCCTCGCCGTTAGCCTCATCATCCAGATAACTTTCATCTTCTTCGTTCTCCTCCGGGGCATCAAACGATTCCTCTCCATCGTTCTCCTCCTCTTCCTCGTCATTTTCCAATGCCCCCTCGTCACTGAAAAGCGATTCTTCAGCATCTTCATCATTTACGTACTTAGGAAAATACTCGTCTCCTTCGTCACTGTATATTTCCACTGCTTTCTTTGGTGCTGGTGCATCATTCATTTCATAGCGGTAGTCATCGTCTGATTTCTCGAACTCCCTTTCGTCTTCTTCGGGAATGTAATCACGCGTCAAATATTCCTCATCCCTGAATTCCTCCTCTGTTAAAAGATAAAAATAAAGTAAAATGTGACATTTAAATGAGTACATCGGGGTTGCCAAAGTCTCGTAGAATGTTGACGAACAAATGGGATGATGGCGAGTAGCTTCTTTTACTGACCACACGAAGTGGATAGATTACGAAGTTCTGTTGTGTTTTCTTTTATCTTTCAGTATGATAAAAAAAAAAAAAAAAAAAAAAAAAACCTAAAGCATGTCAATGAAACATACTGGAATCTGTGTTGAACAGCACTGGACGCTGTGTACGATTACCTGCACCTTACCTACCCTTTCTAAGTGAGTGCCACGTTTTTTAACGTTTTGCAATTTGCAAGCTTGGGATTGATATGCCCATAAAAAGGGTGTTGCAATCGTGTTCCATTTAAACTTTATAAAGTCCGGCGAGGTATAACAAAAACCCAGATCCTTGGCAACTTCCTCTTGCAAAATCTTTCCGGCTTCATCGACCTTATGTCACAGGATGTTTTGCGAAATAATTGGCAAAAATAAAGAGTTTAATTGATCTTGATTTAGTGTCTTTTAAGGTTTAGGCAATTAGTGCCGAAGTTTCTAGAAATCCACAATATATCGAAAATATCTATAAACATAAGATAATGATAATTGATTTAACATGTGAACCTAAGGTCACGGTTTAGAACTAATGTGTTTTCATCCGTCAAACATGGGACATCGTGTCTCGATCTTGACATTTGTTCTTTTAGAATTATTCTCTATTTCCCCGAAAAACCATTAGTAGCAAATCTCGGTGGATGTGTACTTCCTAATCAATTTAATTTATGAATCTTAATCTTAAACTATTGGAAAGATAACTTAAAATATGTACATGTTATTAAGCAGTTGAAAACACATATAAGCAACGTTGTAAAACTAAGAAAGTAGAAGAAAGACGATGTTGAGAATAGAAGAAAGACGATGTTGAGAATAGAAGAAAGACGATGTTGAGAATAGAAGAAAGACGATGTTGAGATTAGGAGAAAGTAAATTGTCAGTCAAGAAAGCTAGAAGAAGGCCCAGGACTGAAGAAACTAGATTGTGAGTATCTAAATAAAATAATCTGATCAAGTTTAAGCTTGAGTCTTGCTGCTGCGACAGTGGAGTACTTGCCATGAGCTAATCACCCCTTATACACTTAGCTTGTGGGTGAACAGTAAGGGTACAGCTACACTTTTCAAACCACCCATTGCACGTTAATCAGCTAATTCTCTGTGCTTTTTGTAGACACCCTGCCGGGAGACCACTTCTATCATTCTCCTTGGGGCCGAGATACGACTTTAAATTCAGACATTCATTGTTGATGTGATCAAACCCCTTATTGTAGGTAAATTCAAATTCTCATTAATAATTTGGTAAATTGTTAAAGATAAGAGGATTGATAAATTTGGTAAAATAGGTAAAAAAGGATGCGAGTTGGCCATTGCTACTTGCTTGTCGATTATTTTCTTATCTTATGACCAAATTTTATGTTTCTTTTTTTTTTACATTTTCTTATAACATTAGACTTTCTTACTTTTCCTGCCAAATTTCAAACCGTTACGAACATCAGAAGTCATTTTATTTTAACATTTATTTCCGAGAATTTACGGCCTCCATTAATCAACCAAGACTTGGTCGTGAATGGGAGAAAGTGACGTCAAAGGCTCAAACATACCCCACGGGTTGAAATTTTAACAACAATCATCCTAGAAAATTGCATGAAGATCAAGTCCAATTAAAGTTCTGTTGCTTAATTTTCGGGTGATTTTGGATATTTAACAACTATTCACCGAAGTGTATATGGCCTCTGTTGGATATTTACCGAGGCGTGAGGTGGCGAGGTAAATATCCACCACTAGCCACCAACACTGAGGTGAATGATTGTTTCAGTATATTCTAAAACCGTGAGATAATATTGTTCCTGTCAACGATGACAGCTTTCGCGAACGAATTGCTCGGAGGTGAATAGCAAAGGATATCCTGAGTTTGAGTAGCCAATCAGCTCGTGCCAACAAAGCTATCCGCCAACAAAGCTATCCACTGTTTTAGTATATACTAATTAATGTTTATAATATAATTTCAACCTGTGAAGTATTTCTGAGCTTTTTACGTCACTTTGTCCTATTCGCAACTAAGCCTTGGAACAAGGTTGATAAGTGGCGGCTGTAAATTCTCGGAAATAAATGTTAAAACAAAATGACCTTGATGTTTGTAATGGAATGAAATTTGGCAAGATCTATATAGCAGACGAAGTAAGCCCGGTATGCAGGCTAGATGAATAAGGAAGTTTAATAATACACAAGAAAAATAAAAAGTAACAAATAAAAAAAATCATAAATTTGATCATAGTAGCGCATTAAATAGTTATTGAAGAAAGGCCATCTTTCCGCCCCTGCGGCTTGCCGAGTTTTGATGCCGGCTTGATTGATTACCCACTGTGACTTTACTCAAATATTACAATGAATTACACTTTTGTTTTTCACAAAAGGCTTGTGAACTGAAAGGCCGACATTGATAGAGATGGGGTGTTGTCTTCGTTCTTTAGAAAAGCTTGCGAACTGAACGGCCAAGATGAATCGAGATGGGATATAGTCTTTGGACAATACTTAGAGAAATTTGAGGAATTTCAGTTTAGCTATTGAATAGAGTTAATCCTCATAAAAAAATTCATTATACTAGGAGAAAAGAAACTTGCGAAGACACTGGTCTTAAAATCTTCGAGATGCTTTGCAGATCACTTTCCAAATGTCCGATTATAACTAAATTTCGTTAATGAACCGACCGACTTTTTAAACTTTAGGACAACAGGACTTTTATGGATTTCATTCAATCATGCCTTATTTAATTTTTACTGCCTTTACGTTTGACTAACTCAAGGACAATTGGCAAAGTGGATATTGCTTGTGGTGTATTGTTTAAGTCGGTAGTTGAAAATGATTCACTTGTGTCTCAAGCTGCGATGTCAAGGCACCAAAGAATTATCAATCAGCGAGCATCATGCCACACGCGTCACTGACACAAAATTGCCCTTAGCCGTGTTTAATCTTGGCTGTAAATGGAATATAATACCCAGAATCTGCGAAAATGAACATTGGTTGTGTAATTTAATTGAACAAAAGCTCTTCTTTGGCCATATTTCTATAGTAATTTAGGTTTGGTGCCGAAGAAGGGCTGCTTGAAAAAAAAAATTTTTTTTCTGCGTTGGTCTTTGTTTTTGGGATTCATTTATGGTGAAAAGGGAGAGCTACGGCACACTTTCAGTGTTTCAACCCATTATTATTAAAATATCTAGTCTGAGCTTACTTAATGACGAAGCAGTTTTAGGATAAACGCAGCGAAGCATGTCTTTTTTGTTGAATTGACGAAGTCAGGATCAAAGGCCTGAATTGTTTAGATAACAATAGATAATTGCGGTTGATGTATTTCTAGTGAAAAATTATGCAAAAGCGAACCAGTTTTAACCTTAGTCAAAGATTCAATAACGAAACAAAAACCATAGCACAGTACAGTTAAATTGAAAAATATAAAGAATTTCTTTTTGGATTCTTTTGAATAAGAACAGCGTGAAAAAACTTTGCGTGTACAGTTCAAAGTCGTTGTAGATGAACGAATGTAAATGAACCGCGGAGGCCATCATGCGAATCATTCGAAAATGAAATACATCGCAATACAAGGAATAAATTCTGTCCTAGTTTTCTTGCTTCGACGAAGGAAAACAGTTTTTACTGATCGATTTGAGAAAAATTGCTTCAGTTACTTTCGATTTAGTGTAATAAATGTTTCATTTCCATGCTAACTTGCTCCAGTTTATGACTATGGGAACTGTGTGTATAAATTATCAACGGTCTGCGCGCTTTTTTAGGGGAGAAGTTTACGCCTTCTCTTACCTCACCTGAAGAATTCTGAAATTGCCCCTCGCAAATCAAAATAAACATAAAATAGAGCTTAAGTTTCGACTGGTCTATGAACTTTGTTGATCTTTGATCGCAGCAAATATTGAATTTTTTCCTTATTACGGACTAAGCTTCTAAACTGCGTGGTTTAAATTTTGCTCGCAGCTGTTCGCGCCAGAAACTTAAGGAATATTCTGGCATGTTTCTCCTGGTTTTAATCAGTTTTCCTAAGCTGTACATTAGGGCTTAAATGTTGAGCAATTTCATGCCCTTCTCAGCGATGATAAAACCACGATTGTTAAATATTTTGGGATCATCTCAGTTCTGTCTTGACAGGAGCTAATGACATCCAAATTCGCCATGTTTAAACTTTGGCAAAACCTGTATCGTCTTAATTGGTTTCAAATTTTCATGGTTTCCTCTTACGAAAGTTTCTTTTACTTTCCGCGATACTCCTGAAAAAGTCTAACTTCGACGTTGAGTGATGGTACTCCGATATTAATTTCAATCGAGAATTAGCTGGGCATGGAAACTGAAATACGCATAGGCGGGAGGCAATTTTTCCCTCTAAACAACTTCTTTGAAACACTTTACTGTCGTAACCCAAACTATACATATGCGGTAACGAGTAACAACATGCAATTAATTTGTTGGTTAGCGAATTTGGCGTTTATGTAGACGAAATTTGCGCGCAAAGTTTT
The DNA here is from genome assembly GCA_963693305.1 of Meandrina meandrites. Taxonomy (NCBI): domain Eukaryota; kingdom Metazoa; phylum Cnidaria; class Anthozoa; order Scleractinia; family Meandrinidae; genus Meandrina; species Meandrina meandrites. The sequence goes on along the minus strand of OY855907.1, from coordinate 14,281,698 downwards.
TAAACAAACAACTTTTCGCAACAGACGAAAATATGGACGGCAGCCTTTTATAGTTCCATCTCTTTAATTTTATGAATACGCAGTACTTTTAAAGACCTACGACTACTGAATTCTTTCCAATTGGTTTAATTATTCTCAGTTGCAGGCGTGTAGCATTTTGTTTTGAGTCTTCGTAAGCAGATGCTGCTGCAATTTTGCAATACAAAGTTGTTATTCAAATTAAACTTCCTTCAAGGAAAATACCGTGTCTTCTGTAGACATTCCGGCCCTTAAGTTGACCGCAAATGTTTCCTGTGTTAATTTTTCTCTGTACATTTGGAATAAGAAAAACTTTCCCGAATTACATTATATCGTGATTCTTAAAGCTTGCGAGGAACGACTGAAAACTTTGTAGAAATTTAAAATTCCAACTGCTGTGTTCCCCTGGCGGGGACATTTCCTGCCTGTAGTTTCAAACTGTATTATATCGATGATTTCTTGTTTTTAAATGAAGCTTTCGCTTTCAATCGTCTTTTTACTTTCTGTGAATCAATTCACTGCTTGGGTAAACCGCTTTTAGGAATGAACAGAAAAAGAGATTTTAAGGGCCTCGTTCGTTTATAGCCAGTTTGGTCGCCTAGTGCAAGAACAAGAAGCTGTCAAATTTGCTAGAAACGGTCTCGCCGAAGAAAAGTTTACAAGAGCCTGATCGAAAGCTAACTTCGCCAGTATATGGTGAGAAACTATGGTTTTAACCTACCTGGATCGTCTAAATAATAAGAGGACTTGTGGGCCACGCGTTTCGCTGACGCAGGGTGTTCTTCCAACAGACCTGTAAACACACAGTAAACAACCAAATGTAAACTATAAAATATATGGTCTGGATAAAAAATCGGGTGAATTTGTATACGAACCTCCGCTTCGTTCGACCTGTTCGCGACGTCGTAGATATTCGTCGTAGGCAGCTTCATAGAAATCGGAGACTTTTTTCGGGAGAAAATCCCGCTTATAGTCGTCGATGCCTTCGAAGAATCTATTCCTCAGCGGCAATGCAGTTGTCAGAGCGAAGGCCGCAAAAAGCAGCGAAAGAACAACTTTCATCATATTGGGATCCTTTGCGCCGAGATCGATTGTGTTATTGTTTTTTTTTTCAAGATGTATCACGATCGATCGTGGCCAAAACTGTTTTGAAGCAAGCGAGTGTGCCTCCACACAGTGTAGAACCGTGAATTAATGCACAGTGGTCGACGTCTCGATATACTCCAATTCTTGAAAGTTGTTGGTGCATGAAAATTAAAATTCATAAATTTGACTAACAATACACCTGTCGCGGTATACTATTTAAATTTAAAGGTTCGTACACTGCAGATGGTGTATGACGTAATTGTCTTAGGAAGTCACGTGGGGGGAATAAAGAACCTATCAAAAGTCGCTTTGGAAAGTGACAAGATAATTTGCCGAGGGCGCAGAAACGAAGCGTTGAAAGTTCGTTTTAATTTCCCTCGTTAAAACAAAGAAAAAGAAAGGGAGAGATCATTTTGCTACGAACTCCTGAAAGCAGTTTCCTTTCATTAAGAAAAAAATTTCCTTTTCTTAACTGGGTATAGCTACAGATTAAGTGAAAAAGAAAATTTTGGAAGCCTCAACTGAATGATGTTTTTAAGTACTCGTTGCGTGGTTTCTTTTGTGACGATGTTCTTTGCGTGGGCGAACTAAGTTCCTTGTGAAGAACTATCAATCAGTGAATGACAGATAAAGTAACCATACATAAAATGCGATATCCCTTACGATAAACTAAAATAAGCTGAGAGTATACGCGTAAAAAAATCGGATACTTCTAGGATATATTTTAGTATTATTCACGTAAACGCTTCAGTTATACATGTATATTGCGAACCGGTTTAAGCGGGAACTCCTGAACTCGCAGATGCAAAGCTCAGTTTGATCAAGCTAGTGTAAAGGTGATTTCGATGGCCTAATCGTTTTATTGTTCACCTTTTATTCTGTAGCCGTGGGGAGCTTAAATTCTTTTAAAATGTTGATTACTACGAATAGGCAAATATAAAAGCAAAGTTAGGTTTATATCTGTTTTCGAGAACAATTCTTTAAGAGTTATAAAATATTATTCAATTCTGCATACGTTCAATATTTACGGCAGTTTTGTCTGACAAGAGGTAGCACGGAAATAGTCAACTGTTTTGTGTTACCATAGCAGGTTCAATATTTATTTGCTTCATTCAGACACACTTCCCTAATCGTGCGATTCTCATAGCATATCAAACAAGGATATGCAGCGATATGGTTTGGCGTGTACAAATCGAACAAAACCTCAATATAACAGTTTACTAAAGCGGTACCTTTAAAAGTAAAACGGAAAAGTGCGGTTTATATTGGGAAATATTAAGACAGACTGCGAACGAAGAACTAAAGAGAATTTTTGATGATTTTTTAAATTTGTCTTTCCGTGAGTTACCTCCGTGAGTATGGTACACGCTGACCCTGAAAACTCGTACCCAGGGTCTGGCGTTTATACCCAAGATGGCAGCCGGTCACTAGGAGTGTCGCCTCTCGAACTTACGCGAAAGCAAGTGCGAGCGCGAAGTCTCAAGTACGCGCACTACACACTAGAGTAGCTGGACAAGCTTCTTTTTTTTACACCGAACTTTTGGGTGTTACAAATGGGCGATCCAGCACAGCTTTTCCTGTTCTAAATAAACAGTCACGAGTTCCCTGGCTAAATGATTGTAATTTCCTTGAAGTCGTTAATCCTATTTAGTTGCTAATCCTTAGTTAATCCTATTTAATTGATGAGAATAAACTGAGGAGGTATCGTGTTGATAACTCCGCACATTTTCATTCAGAACTACAGTTAAATTTGAAGAATCGCATGTTCAATTCCAATTTTAAAGCAGGTTAGCGTGAAAGGTATAACTGGCCGTGGAACGTAAATAATAGAGTCGAAATACTTTATGCGTTTTTGAACCCTAATGCTGGCAGCAGTTGGTAGACGGGTATGGCCACATCATCAGACAGTGTTAACTGTAGGGTCCGGTATGGAATAAGTGTTTCTGTATTTTTAGGATGCCTTTTGACCCTTTGAACATCATGAAAGCTTTAGCCATCCGCTTACACTGTGAACTGATTTAATTCACTGTCAATACAAGAGTCGCATTTCATACACGTCTGGGCTCGTATCTTTCACAAGGAGCGCTGCATTATCGTACGACACCAGTGTTTTGTCATGGCTGAGAAACAAGAACACTCAAATGCTCGTGATCTTCACAGCTGTTCATCTAAGTTTGTTTGTCCAGTGTCGTTAGTGTCTTTATTGATCTGTACCGCTGCCTTGGTTCGCGTTGAGATTATAAACCAGCGAGTTCACACTGTTGAAGATCTTGTGGCGGACGCGCGGCAAATTCAGAACCTGATCAAGGTTTCCACAAATGAAGCAAGCTTCAAACACTCTGAAAGAGTCGAGTCTGTCGGAAAATTTAATCACAAGATCATTAAAGAGGGTAGCCAAGATGCGAAAGAAGGTACAGTCTGTAATTTTCTATACTGTTTCGAACTGTTCTAGACTCGATGACCTTTTCTTTGAAAGATTTGATATCTCGGGAAGTGATCTGGTTTACAACCCCGGGTTTACAACGTTCCCATTGTAGACCATTTTATATGCGTTAACTCAGAAATGTGGGTAAAAAGGTTTGACTGAAACCCTTTCAGTTCTAATTTAGTTTCCTTCTTTTTCTAATTGCTCGAGTCTGAAAATTTGGCCTTTGACAAATTACTGTAAGCTAATATAATGTCAATTTGAAGGACTAGTAAGAAATTCAAATGGTTGAAATGATAAAACTTCAAATTCATGTATACATCTGAACTGATGATTAAAAAACCGGGACAATATTGTTCTTAAAGACCGTTCACATGACAAAAAAGAATGATACGGAACCGTGAAAAAATCGGTCCGGACCCTACCAATTCTGTAGAGAAACAGTAGGCGCCAATGGCTCCGCGTAAAATTGACATATGGCCCCGTGTAAAGTTAACTGTTTCTCTACAGAAGTGGTCGGGTCCGGACCAATATTTTGACGGCTCCGTACCCAATTTTCTCCGTCGTGAAAACGGCCTCTTAGGTTTTTCGTCGATGAGTTTATTTATGATTTCATTGCGCCTGGGGTATTCATGAAGTCACGTCTAATGTCAGACATGACCTCAAACACTAAATTAACAACTAGAAAACAAAATAACAACGTTTGTTTTTCCTGTCCAAAATTGGCTCTAATTACCTACTAGAAGATGGTTTTCCATGTTCTATAAGAAAATAATGCACGCTTGAGGTCTAGAAAAGCTGCTAGTGGATGCCCGAGCCGTTAGGCGAGGGCATTCAGTTGCTTTTCTAGACCTCAAAAGTGCATTATTTTCTTATAGGACATAGGAAAACCATCTTCTAGTGGGTTTAGAATATAGCATAGAAATGCAAATAATTAAAAAAAAACACTTGCGCGCGCGTGCTAATCTGAATGAACAAACACTACGCCAAGAAACCTGACGACAGCAATCAAATCCATTTTAATGCTGTTTTGCAGTCGAAAGCGAATTTCTATATCGCTGTACTTACCTTGAAAAACCTTTGCAGCCCGTTTTGTGTTTGCTTTTGTGCTCTTAGAGTACGATTCCGTAACAATTTTGTTTAAATCAGTGTCTTGCAAGTTTGCAAAGCGGCCGCCTTCCTGGCACTCACTGCTCAACAACTCGTCCACGTCTTCATCTTCCCAGTCACCGAAACGTAATTCAGCTGAACTGTTTTTAGCGGCCATAATTAAGGAAATAAAATGACAACTTTAAAAGATTGTTGCCGCCATGTTTTTGAATTCGTAACGCAGCAAAAGTTGCATCCGGGGTACCGGGCTTCTATAGTTTTTAGCTATGTTCTATAAAAAAATAATGCCCGCTAGAATTCCATTGCGTGTATACAGCGGCTATATTCTAAATTGAAATGAAGGACTTATCAAAATTTTTTGTAGATTTAATCTCTTGTATTGATCATATTGAGGTAAGCAGCACTGGTCGTGGGTGAGTTTGCTTCGAACTGTAACTACGTCAATAGCCTTTTAGCCTGCAAACGCAGACGTATTTCCGGCTGTCGATTGTGCAGACTAATCACCATTCCAATAAACTGGCTTGCCATTACATGCAAGAAAGCTCATTTGGAAATTGAACGTAATTTTAGTCGAACGAATCCAGTATCTTACTGTTCGAAATCTGGTTAAAATGTCCCGTCGTGGTTATAAAATAAATGATCCGGCTGTCAATTACAGATATATGACATAAAATGGTTTTGGTATAAAGCCAAAGCTGAAGGCCGAACAGTCTGCGAAGGTTAAAGGTGAACATAAAACTCCGCACCTAGCGATATTTGAACGATCAATATGTCTTATCAATTGTTCTCAATATATCATCTTTCATTCTATTTATCAACAGTTCATATCGGAAGAACCCGCCGGTTTTCATCTGAAACTGGCACAAAACCAGACGAGCTCACTATCGAATCAGTCAGAAGTGAGATAAACAAGACCTTAAACTCTCTGACGTCACGATCATTTTGTTCACCCAAAGAACAAATGTGCGTGCGAGGACCGCCGGGAATGCAGGGTCCTAAAGGATCACGTGGTAGAAGAGGGTCGCGTGGAGCCACGGGAAGAAAAGGGTCACGTGGAAGCAGAGGAGAACCAGGCCCGCATGGAAAGCATGGAATTATTGGACCTCCGGGTCAGAAGGGGGAACAGGGGATCATAGGAGTCCCGGGCCCCAGGGGGATGCCCGGTGCAAAGGGAGAACCCGGAGAATCCATTTCCACACCTACTGTGGTAATATCCCCGATGAATCAAACGGTTAAGGAAAACCTAACCGCTGTGTTCCAGTGTTCTGTCAGCGGAAGTCCTAAACCATCAGTCACGTGGTTAGGAGCGAACAGCGCTCCCTTAGGAAGTCACGATGGCAGATTAGAAGTGCATCACGTGTCACTCGATGACGCGGGACAATACACTTGTGTCGCAAGAAACTTGATGGGCACTGCAAACAAAACAGCTATGATGATCGTAGAAGGTAATGCTAACCCCAAGATATGCATGCCGTTTCCTAATTGATGGTTAACTTGCTAGATACCATGTAACAGAGCCACTTTCTACGGAGACATATTCTTTGGACTCGTTGCGAAATCTTTTACCTTTCCACATGAACGGTACTAGAGGAACACTGACGAGACTAAAGGACGTCTATATAGGAGGCTACATATTGAAAGGTCCGGACTTACATCAGGTCTGGGTAGTTAAATTACTGCCAATCTCTCAGTTACCAGTTAAAATTTCTACGAATTTCTCAGCTTTCAGTACATTTTTCAGATCTCAGATTAAAAAAAAAAACCGTTTCTCAGCTGAGAGTCAAAACTTTGACAATTCTCAGCTATCGGTTTACCCCCCCCCCCCCTCCCCCCCCGCCCATCTACCCCCCACACAGCGTTTCTCTCAACCAATGAGTAAGGGTGCCTGCTATTTGTTGGTAAAACTTTTGATATACGGGGGAGTTCAAACTATAATCATTTTTTGGTCAACTTATTTACTGGTCTTAAATTTAAAACGACCTCCTGTATCCCTGGGCACCTTACACTGTATAGGAAAAAAGAAAAACTATGCAAATGTCCAGGCCCTAGTTGTTCAAAGGTTAGATAATGCTATCCACCGGTTAAATAACTACCGAGTGGATAGTGTAGTTTGTTTTGCCAACACTTATCCGCTGGGTAGCGATTTATCCGGTGGATAGCGTTATCCTCCTTTTAAACAATTGGGGCCAGTCGTTTATTTGTATATTTACCAATAGTGTTTTACATGCAAAGTTATTAAAATGTCATTATTTGGGAGCTTAAGCAATGACGACGGCGACGCCGAGGACAACGTCTGGTGAAAAATGAATTTATATTTTACTCGAGAATCTCGCGATCATCCAGATGTATTCAGTGTAACTATCGGTTTAAGAACTGGCCCTAACTGAATATGTGAAGAGAGCATTCAACTCCAAAAAGAAAAATCAAAAATTAACCGTCGTGGCTCGCGTTGTCCAGAATACGCAGAACTCGGTCATTTCACGTTGTTGTTTTGCAGAGAACGGCCAAGAAATGTACCAAGATTCAAAGCGCACGTGCAGAGCTATTGTTCTGCTCATTAAACCTTTTGTTTGGTGACGTTCTCGTTGCCGTTGTCGTCGTAGTTTGGTTAAGCTCCCTATTTATTTTGCCTTCAAGCACCTCCTCGTATCCAACTCGCCCCTGGTCCAACTCACGCCAAGACAGGACAAAACGTCACGCTTCCGAGATGTCGCGTGACTGGTTTTCCAGCTCCAGTTGTCACTTGGCGGAAGATACCAGGGTCCTTTGCTAAAGACAGAACTGCTCAGGACGGAGGATTTCTGACAATAGGTGCCGCAGCAGAATATGATATTGGATCCTATGTGTGCCACGCAAGAAATGCCTTAGGAGAAACATCGGCAGTTACTTCATTATTTGTTTGGTCTGCTCCAAAATTCATCACAAGACCACCAGAAACGGTCGCGAAAGTGACAAGCGATGACTTGTCTTTGAACTGCTCTGTAGCTGGTGATCCACCTCCTACGATTTCTTGGAAACGATCCAACGGTGTCTGGGAAGGGAAACGAATGAAAGTCAACAGTGGAACATTGAAGATTTTTGCACTCAGTGAAGCTGATTCTGGAATTTACATCTGTGAGGCAAAGATTCCTTACTATACCATTGAGGCCAGGACTCATCTTGTGGTAATTAATGGTAAGTAGCATTCAGTAGACACGTATAGCAACAGAGACCAATTGGACCGATTTTGTACGAAAGTGCAAGGTCGACGTCGTGGAGAGTTACGTGCCATTTCCGAGTTGCCTTTTGCCTCCCTTTAATAATAATAATAATAATAATAATAATAATAATAATAATAATAATAATAATAATAATAATAATAATAATAATATTTTTTTTTTCAATATTAAAATATCCAAGGCATAAAAAGTTATCATTATCATCATTATCAAAAGTTATCATTATCATAATAATAATAATAATAATAATAATAATAATAATAATAATAATAATAATAATGATAAAAACAATATATAATTATAATAAAAACTTCCAAAATCCTTTGCAGCTGAAAAATCGTCAATGCCAAATAACTTGGTCAGTTTGAAGCCAGCAGGAGTACATACATCTTATTAGACATTTTAGTGTGTAGTATCGCTGTATATTTTTACGAGTCATGCAGTATTTTGGCGAGCCCGAAGGGTGCGTCAAAATACAAATGATGAGTAAAAATCTACAGCGATACTACACACTAAAATGTCTAATAAGAGATTTATTATGCAACGTTTTCGTTTCCCCAAAATTCTGACTCGCCATGGTTTTTTTTATCTTTCGCGCGGTCGGTGGAATGAGACGAGTACAAATATCGTGTGATATTTGTACTCGTTTCGCGCGTTATTTGTACTCTACGAAACAGTGTTGGATAATAAAACGTCGTATAGAAAATACTCTTAACAATAACCACCTCTTGTACAAGACGTAGGGCGATGACGTCATTAGTCTCGTGACATTGCTCTGAAGTTCGTTTTTGCTCACTGTGAAGAAGATATTTTGTTACTGAAGAAGCAGTCATTGCAGTTTGAAGCACATTGGTTTGAAGAATTTCAGACTGCCCGGGTACCGAACAAAACATAAATATTAAGGGGCTATGTACAATTTTCAAAAAGTCGGAGTCTGGGTACAAGTGCGTATCTGGCGTTGTATTAAATGTGAGGAAACAACAAATTACATGTTGGTAGATATTTATATGTAAAGTACATTTTTATCACTTTTATTGTTATGACGTGACTAGAACGTGACTAGAACGGACTGCATTTTTAAATTCGTTTGACAGATAGGATCTCTCTCTTAAGGACGTTAGCGCCAAAATCTTCCCACGTTCAGATTTTTAAATAACTTTACCTGCAGTTAGATAATGACTAACTCGTGTCAGAAACGAAAAAAAATTGGGGGGTCACCACGCTTGTTTCGAAGATAAACCGTATGGAAGACCACAGTATTTATGGAAGCTTTGATAATTGATTCGAATTAGCTTACCTTGATTCAAGTTTAAAAAAATGAAAATGAACTAGTACAGCCAAGGTTTTTGTGTTGGCCTTAACTCAAACAGGCCTATTAAGTAAATATTTGCAATTGGTGTCATTCCTTCAGGTAGAGTGAACCTTTTGGAAGGATAATTGCTTGTCAAGCTCAGCCGCCAAATGCATAAATTTGAGCCTACGCGAGTCGAAAAAACGACAAAAAAAAAACTTCTCACGTTCAGATTTGTTTTTTTTTTTGTGTGTGTAAATGGAGAGAATTGGTAAAGGAAACTTTCTACGTAAAGAAAAACAGGGGTCACCAGGCATCTATGAGAGTTAAATCATCGCAAAGTTATCGCAACGGCTACTCACCCTATATGTGGCTGGAAAGTTTCCTCAGCGCGCGCGCTCGATGCATGACGTGGCATAGCGTTGCGACAGGAATTACGTGCGCAGTAAGGATGCGCATAAACAATTAGCGCGAACGTCCTTAAGATTTTTTAAAGCGAAGTTGTAGCTTTTTAAATAATGTTTTTAAAAATGGCCATTATTACTTTTTCCTAAAAAAGTGCGGCAGTAAAAAATACAATTGAAAAGTTTGTTGGCTTCCTACTCAACGACCATTTGCGGTAGGAATAAAAGAATATTTTGCCAAAGGCAGGAGTGCATGCTCTTTATGATGGCGTTGTCAGTTTTTCCTCATTTGAATTGTTTTTGGCGAGGATGGATTTTAATTCTTTCAGACGAAAGGAGTCGGCCTCAGGAGATGTTTTAATAAAAAAGAAGCTGCCCCTCCCCCTCCTCCCTGGGGGTCTCCCCAGCGGATTCCCCGTGGTCCATATTGGGGGCTCACGGCAAGAGCATTTTCAAAATGGCGACAATGGTCGCGACAATGACGACAAGAAAAGGGAATCTAATTAATGGAGTGATTTTGAATTATAGAGGACAGTTTTGTCGATGTTTTTTCTTCTTGACGCGATCAAAACGAGTCCCCAAACGTAGGATATATCTCCTTTATTTGTATTCCTGATAAAGAAGAATATGGAATGAGTAGAAACGTGCGAAAACGTGGGTAACAGAAACTTACAGGGACCTGAGGTAAGCGTTTCGCATTGTACAATGATTTTTTTTAGACTGGTTAAAGCTTATGTCTTCCACGTTTATCATGTTTATCAACTTAGTTTACTGGAATTAAAGCCGAGCTCGGCGTAAAACAATAGACAGTGACCGATAGTGCCAACGAGGCGATAGTATTAAATGGCACGCAGTCATTTCGTCGAGGCATGTAACTGTTATTTACGTTTGTCCTCTGAATTACTGTGTGTCAAATCAATAGGAATCGCATCCTTTCATTATTTATACGTGAGGAAATGTTCCTCGAAATATTGAGCAAGTGGCCATTTCAGGCCGCAAAGAAAAAATACGTCTTTAAAATTTGAAATCACTGTGACATCTTTGATGTGATACATTCGAAATTGGAAGAAACATTTCAGCTCAGTGTGATCTCTTTTTTCTTTTTTTTTTTAAGTCAGACTAGAGACTACTTGCAGTCAACCTGGTAGCTAATCTTGACTTGAATTAAACAGTGCTACTCACGTTTTGGAATGCCTCTATGGGCATGTTTAATAAATGAGACCATTTCTTATAAGTTCAAATTTGTTCTTCTCATGATGTTTTATTGTATTGGTAAATATAGATTTTTGCATTTTGTGGTCTACAGGTAATTTTTGGGACTAACAGAATGCCTAATGTTTTGACAGGATTTACAGAATTCAGAACTGAGGACTTTCTGGATTACTGTTGAGTTAAGCTATGGATCATAACAAGTTCAGGTAGTTGTTGAACTCTTAGTTTTACACATAGTTATGTGACAGTTAATTCTAGCAATTCCCTTCTTTCTTTCTACACACATTCATTACCTGAGGCATTTAACATCTGCTTTGTGACCAGACATTCGTGTACTTTATAAAAAATCTGTTTGAAATTTTTTAAGGCCTGTATTTTCAGTTATTGGATGACATTCAGTAGCATTTTAAAGTAGCAATGTAGAAATTTGTGAGGCCTTAAACTAAAGCAAGCCAGAAAACCCTAATCACATAAGTGCCAAACAAGCCAGAAATACCTAACTCCAGTAATTAGCATAACCTCAAGCCACCTCAGCTAACTAAACTCAGGCTAACTGGAGTACTGCCTAGGCTAACCAGGGAGCTTTTTAGGCTAACCAATGTGCTATTTATATGCATGAATAGTGGAGTGGCTCTCATGACTTGTTTGCTCGCACTTTGTCAAAACCCAAGTTTTTTTTTCACTCATATGGGAATTAGCCAAGTAGTAGCTGTAAATTTGATTTAAATAAACTCCAGCTTAGTTTTTGTTGGCAACTTGCTCTGCACCTAATGTTTTGAAATGAACAGATTACAAAAATTCAGCTCTAGGGTCCAAAACATTTTTGAACATAATTAAAATAATCTGACATTTTTGTGCAATGATTAATGAAAGGAGGGGTGCAAAGCAAATTGATTATAAACCATTATAAGCTTAAACAGAGTCCCATGTTTCTTTCGAAACAACTACAACAAAAAATAAAAATCCATAAATGTCATTTGGCTATCTAGCAAGTGGAAAAAATTATTGGATCCACTAGCCCAACATAAAAGCAGCCAGTTTTTTTTTCACACACTGAAAAAGGCCATTTAATTACAATATACAGTCTGCATGCATGCTGGAAAATAGCAGTTTTATCAAAATAAATAGTTTTTGTTTTCTTTGTATTTACAGGTGACTTGAAGGCTTTGCAAGGGCATTCCTGTTAGTCAAAACGAACTCAAAAATACACATTGTGCCAATGTAATAAAATTGTCACATGATTGATTCCCACATGTTGCCAGTTTAAACCAGAATATACTTTAGTGACATTTATAGCTATTTATATAATATGAACATCCCAGAACCCATGTAAGTTTTAAAACATTCTGGGGTTCATGACAAAAAAAAATTTGTTTCAATAAAAACATGTAAAAATAATGAAATAACAGAGAATTTACCTTATTAATCATTATCGCAGACCATAAATTTTACTCCAGGTTAAGTGAATGTGTCAAGTAATTTTGCAGCACAGGCTTGGTTCCACAGGGTGTGGTTCCAAAAAATATCCATACCTCCCCCGAGGATGGTTCTTTAATTTGGACCCTCCCACCCCGTGGGATTTCCAGTTTAAAAATCTGTGCTATTGAAACCGCCACCCCCCTCGGAATTTCCAATGACCATCCTTTGGGTGGGTATGAAAATTTTCTGGAACCACACAATGTAGGCATTTGCTTCAGCTTATGAAAGTAAGCTGCAGATTGATGTGATTGATACACACTAATTTATTTTCAAATTTAGCCGTTTTCTATGGGATATATAATTATATATTGTTTTTTACCGGTGCAGCCTTTTTTTTCTGGACATGTACTTACTTTGTTAGATTATGCGAAAAGCTGCAGTTTAATTTTGGTCTTGCTTCGTTTCTCTTGTCCCTGCTTATCAGTGAATGTGTTGAAATAATATCTTCGATGCGTAAACGAATATTTCGCCGGTTTCGTTGCACTGTATAAGCTTACAAACATAGTGTGGCTACTTATTTATTAATAAAATTAAGAAATGGGAACTCCGCTTTTAGGCCTGCCTAAATCTATATATTATTCTCGATCGAAATAGATATCCGCAATAATTTGTCTAACCACAAGCATGCGGGACGCCAGAACTACAGACTTTTACATTACAGACCTTTACCTAGGGAAAAGTGTTTTACCTAGGGAAAGCTTACCCGAATTCGCCCTAGGTAAATCCATCTCGGGTTTCGTTTCCCCAGGTGAAAAGATCACACTGAAGGGAGTCATGTCAGGATTTGTAATATTGAAATCGGGCTGAAATACTTGACTCGGCCCTGGATGCTGGCTTGCAGCCGTTTGAAAAGAAACCCACTGTGGTAGATTGGATCTGGTTCCTCTTCAGCATGAACAGCATTTCTGAGATTTCTGGAACGAAAGGAGTGAAATGCAGAACCCGATTACTTAAAAATTAGGTTGCAAAAATTGTGCTAACTGGGTAGCTAAACGTCACGAAAATTTGGCAAAAAGAAAACATGATGCAAACGATTTATACTTACGAGTTCGCTCTTAACCTGCGTAGCTCCAGGCGGCCCCTCGCGGCCTTGCCACTTACCCCAACAAAACCGCCAGCTACGCAGGCTAGTTCGCTTAAAACCACGACATCTATCTCTGACCAGCTCTCGCGGCAAAAGAAATTTTATAACATCGATCATGTTCTTCGAAACGTGACAAGATAACATCAGATCTGTCATCAGTTCATTCGCAGACGAGCATTTATTGGCCAGCTACCTTGGGATTTCAGTTTACCCCTTTCAAATATATTGTTCTCGTGATATGCTCCAGTTCCATAAGATAAAACGTCCCCTAGATAATTCACGAGGGGAAAAACCGTCCACACTTCTAAATTTATGCTTCCCGAGGTAACCTGTGAACAAGTCAGGTTTCCCTAGGCCAAAAATATTAGGGACTTTAAGATACACTACGGCGAGGCGCTACTACGGCTGCAGGAAGTAAAATTTCACACAAGATAAGACACTGCGCATGTCAGTCGGTCGAGTCTGGCCGTAGCGTGAAATCTGACTACCTGAGCTAGGAGGTTTTACCGTAGTGGCTAGTACGTGGGTTTAATTTGCTGCTCTATCCTTTTTCTACGAATTTCTCAGCAGTTTCAGAGTTCCAACGCAAAATGTATCCTTTGAAGTCAACTTCAGCCGAATATTTGTTGAGTTTGTCGCTCATACGCTTGTAAATTTTCAATTGAACTCGTTTGATGAAAGTGTCGACATGGCGAAGATAAACATTCTTCTTCAGCGCGAGTTGTTTAAAGTTAAAAGCTTGCTTTGAGAATTCAGGGAAGATGCACTTTATCTGGATAAGTATCCGATGATATTTTGCTTCTGTGAGTGCTAGTATTTTTCAGCTTTTAACTCGATATTCTTTGAGACATTCGTCTCAAATTATACACATTTCATTAATCAAATTCTGAAATTGTTATTGTTTTAGAAAGTGTATAGCATAAGCTTTCGTTCAGAACTAATCTGTTGGACCTACCAAAGCAAACAATAACAATCTTTCTTTAAGCGAAGCCATTCCGCTGTAAGAAACTAAATAAAAGTGACCTTCCATTCCTTAGACTGTGCTTCTTTGTAGTTTGTTTTGCTTCTTACTGCTTCTTACACTAAATTTGGCAGACTGCCGAGACGTACTCTGGCCCAGACCTTTCCGGTCATGGTAGCCGTAGTAGCGCCTCGCCGTAGTGTATCTTAAAGTCCCTAATGTGTAGTGTGACAACAGCTGCGACGCAGGCGCGGCTAGACCGCGTGGCGGTTTGATAAATCCTCGTTTTATTTCGACCGTTCTGCTTGTTAACAAGTAAAATAGAAGAATAGCGGAGAAGGGCAGCACTCTCTTACCGAATTCCGCACATTCTTGTAAACTCTTAAGGGACTGTTTTAATTTCTCCAGGGAATATTTTAATTTCCCAAAGAAATACTTTTCGCTGTGGGTGATAAAAACATCGCTCGAAAGGAATGCTTCAGCACTTCTGATTTTTTTAAGTGTTATCTGTCTTAATTGAAAGAAGTTTGATTTTTAGCTCGTCACTCATCATTCGAAGGCAAATCTTGAATAAAAGGAAAGACACAAGGCAGGCAATTTCCATGTCGTTCTGAAACTACAGTGTATATTTTTTTAATGCCACACGTCACTCATCATCTAGCCTTTTGCAAATTAAAGATATGTATTTTCCACAGTTTTCTGCTATTGTTCGATTGAATCGCTGTTTCATTGTCAAAGGATATTTGCCAATGCGATTTTCTTTTGTTATAATCTTATTTGAATTGTTTCAAAACATTACCTAGAGAGTCTAGAAAGCATATGGCGTCGTTGTTGCGTAATGAACGCGGGCTCAAGGCAAGCGTAGGTTTTAAAGCGCATGCAATACAAAAATATTGAGCAAAATAATAAATGGTAAAGTCTGCTTACGAGCCAATGGGCCCATCAGGCCGGAGCTTATCCCGGTTTCCGTAGCATGAAGCGACTAGGAGTATTTCTACTCCCCCCTGGATGGGATGCTAGCCCATCGCAGGGCTACCCCCAGCAGTAAATTCGCCGGTACCCATTTATACACCTGGGTGGAGAGAGGCACTATGAGAGTAAAGTGTCTTGCCCAAGAACACAACGCAGTTCCCCGGCCAGGGCTCGAACCCGGACCTTTCGATCAGGAGTCCAGGGCACTAACCATTAGGCCACTGCAGGAGGCACTTATTATGAACTTTCGCCCTCTCTGCTCTCTAATACAGTAAACCAAACCATTGAGCTAACTTAACACATAGGTCCGCATTGCGTACATGTGTCTAGAGCGTTATGCATTAGACGGGGCAGCGATTTGAATGTAATTTTAAGAGGTTTAAAGCAGAGATGGAAGAAAGAAAATTATTTTTGGAAGACCACCAAAATATTTTCAGCTTTCCGGCTTATACTGCTGCTCATACATGTGCTTCATTATGCAAAATAGTCGTTGTCTCAAAAAGACTTTGATCCTATCTGTTTTTATTCATTCTCCATAGGTTCTTTACAGTTTACAACTAATGAAAGAAAGGGACGAGTTGGCACCTTTCAGAAATTCACCGTACCCGGAAGCACTCGCTATCTTATCAAAGCTTGGGGAGCCCGGGGAGGTACAAAATCGTACAACTATGGATACAAACCTGGAACCTACTATGGCGGCAAGGGTGCGTACATTGAGGGCAAGTTCAGACTGAATAAAGGAACGGTGCTGAATATTGTGGTGGGACAGAAAGGAGGAGAAAGTGGCTCTTCGGCTACTGCTGGTACAGGGGGAGGGGGTGGCAGTTTTGTTTACACGACAAGTAATGCGCTATTATTAGCCGCCGGAGGTGGAGGGGGTGCGTCTGCCGGATTTAATGGTGTGGATGGTCAGGCGGGAACAAGTGGCACAAGTAGTGTGGGGAGATATATTGCTGATGTCCGAAAGGGAGGTACTGGGGGACAACCAGGCGAATGTAACACTGCTGGCGGCAACTACCACGGGGGAGTGGGTGCAGGTTGGATTGCACAAGGGTGTGCCAGAGCAGGCTCTATCCATGGAGAGAGAGGCGGGTCACGTGCTCAAGGGTGGACTGGGGGTCGAGCCGGAAGCAGTAATGGTGGTTACGGAGGGTTTGGTGGAGGAGGAGGGGGATCACGAGGTAGTGGTGCATCAGGTGGTGGTGGAGGGTATTCTGGGGGAGGTAGCGGTATCACCTGGTACCAAGCTGGGGGAGGAGGGGGTTCATACTGCAGTGGTGATAGTTGTTCTGCTGTGACAGGTGCTAACGTGAAGAATGACGGGCTTGTGCAGATTGTAATAATATCTGAGTAGCAATGGAAACCTCATTCTCGTCCCCATATCCCGTTTTGCCTTTCTTAGCTATATAGCCGGCAGGACTGGCTGACGTTAACTTTTGACTGCTGTGTGTGCATTGCGCCATGTTGGCATGACAACTTTCGGAGTCTTTCAGAGTACTTCCGAGTCCATGCTATCGGATTTCTGATTGACTTGGACTTCTTATAGACCCGGATACTCTTCGAGTTCTTCAATGGCACTTGCTTCTCCGAATAATATAGTTTCATTTTATACTGTTAAAATGATTCACTCTCGTTAAGCCTCGAATATTGTCCCATTTTTGGATCAGGATCGTCCATAGATTTTGAGTTTATATTGTCTAGGGAGGTAGTGAGAAATATATTTGTGCATATTACGGAAAAATTACATATATATCTACAAGATTTATTCTAGGTCTCCAAACATTTAAAATTTAGAGTACAATGGTTACTGAATCACTCACTAACCCCAAAGTAACAAAGTAACAGCGACAGTGGCAGGAGTGTTTTCTTCGTTTTGTTATTATTCTTCCATTTCGTTTCCAAATGGTATTTGTAACGTATTGTTTGTAGACAAGTATCTATTAATCAAAGTGGCTACGAGCCACTGAAACTCGGTAAATGATTTATGCAACAGGAACCTAGTTGTAAAACTGAAAACTTCGACAAATAAAGATTTCAACCGATAAGTTCAGCCCCCTATTCGTCAAATTACATTTGTATGCCATCGGATAATTACAACTTAACCTTCCAAATATATCTAAACTGTTACCCTGTAACCCAGGACTTTGCGACTTAGAACTCACGAGCCTGCTGTTATACAGATCGATCAAATTATCTCGTGTTGACGAAGCTCAATGGACAGAAAACTACTCTTCAAAGTGGAACGATGATGGACGTACGTGAGTTCGACCCTGTATCCTGCGAACAATATTTCTTTTTTTTTTTTTTTGCTTTCCTTCCTTTTTTTTTGCAAGTGTTTATAACATTCCCCTATAAACATAATTATGTCGGGGTTATTGACTTGGAACGAGGGGGTATGTGATATATTCATCTGGTACCGTTCCGAGGGCTGCCTTTGGGGCTGTACCAGGTGAATATATCATCAACATACCCCCAAGGGACAAGTTAATAACATGCTTATTTTTCACTCGGTGAAGTTTCCTAAAGCAAAATAGATTTGATTTAATTCTCCAGAGAATCTATTGTTCAATAAAAAGACCAATTCCGAAATTGGTCAATTCATGTGAAGTCGTAAAACAGTAGTTTAGTCAGAAAGAGATGAGTGACTCAGAGGAAGAAATATTCTTAACGCAGAGCAGTTTTGGAGGCTCTCTTGAACCTTCCCCCCCTAATAGATTTTTTTGTGGCAGTTGTCCAACGAATCACATTGCAAACCAGGATGTTCGCAGTTAGACGTTGAAGATGCTGTGTCAAATTTGTTTGAAAGTAACGCGGCCGGTGACAGGAATCTCTCGTTTGAAGGACATTGCGCCAAGACAAATGCCGACGAAGCAAATTAGATCCAAGAAAATGCATGACCGCGAAGAAGGGAAAAAACGCGGCATAGAAGCAATTACCTATGCATGAGGAGGTTGCCCAACGAAACAGAGCTAACACAAGAAAAGCTACTTCATGGGCCGTATCCGTTTGGGATGACTGGTCTAAAGAGAGGAATTCACTGCCCCTAGATAAAAGGGAGAACGACGATTTCGTTGTTTTACCAGAGTTGAATCTATTATTTACAATATGCGACTTCGACCTTTACTTTTGGTTGAGCAAATAGGCCATTTTAAAGTTGTCTGCTTAGTGACCTGGCCTTTGAATGGTAGTGAGGCTGGAGTTGATGTAACGTCACCTTCAGCCTGACTACCATTCAAAAGCCAGGTCACTGAGCAGGCAACTGTAAAATGGCCTATTTGTTTATGAAATCAAAAAGAAGGATGGCACCTTTTATCCTCCCAACACCTTATACCAAATCTGTGTTGGAATACAGTGGTTTTTAAAAGAAAATGGAAATCCAGATATGGGGATGTTTCAAGACTCGCGATACAAGTTATTTCAAGATTCACTGGACTCTCAAATGAAATGTTTGACGCGCGCAGGTAATAGCAAACAACGGAAGCACGCAAAACCCATAACTGAAGAAGAATACAAAATTTTGTGGTCAAAAGGTCCCTTGGATGACAACGAGCCAAAGACACTTGTTAACACCTTGGTATATTTGTTTGGAACGTTCTTATTTGCTCTTCGTAGTGGTGAAGAACACAGAAGCTTGACGTTAGCGCAACTGAAGTGAAGTGAAGTGAAGTGAAAGACTTTATTTAATGAGGGTGACCCGTGACAGTAACTTAAGTTACTGATAAACTTGGGGCCCTCAGCTTAAAATAATTAGAATGCTAAAAATATATTATTTACAATAAAATGCTAAAATACGATATTATTTACAATAAAATTCATAATTAAGTTACAATTAAAAATGGTTACAAATAATAAACTGGACTTAGAATTTCAAACATACTACGAATAATAAGAGTTAAAAAATTCCATCAGTTTTCTGAGAGTTAAGAATAGTATCACATAATTTAGCCTTAAACGATTTAACGGAATTCTCTGTTTTTAAAGACCGGGGTAAACTGTTCCAATCTTTAATAGTTCTGACGGCGAAAGTGCGTCCTCCCTCCGAGGCGTTTCTGTGAGAGGGGCATAATAAATTTAAATTAAAATTTCTAGTACTTCACGAATGGACATCAGAGTTTTTCCTTAAAGATGTGTTCATGTATTCAGGTAAAGTTCTGTTTATCCTTTTGTAGGCCAGTGCACATCGATTTATAGCGGAGCTCCCGCGGGCGCCGAAGGCGCCCGCGGGCGGAGCACCATTGCTATAGAAATTGGTAACCCATCAAGCCGAGAAAATTTGGATGTCACGTCCGTCCGTCCGTCCGTCCGTCCGTCCGTACGCACGGATTAGGGCTGGGGACGAGTTTGCTGGTAACCCGCGTTTTTTGGCGGGAAATCGCATCCAAGGTTTGATAAATTTTCTGACAAAGAAAATTCAAAACGACTGTATTTCAGTTTGTCTGAAGATAAAGCGTGAGGGAAAAACTTTTTATTCTAACCTCTTGTTATGTCGATGTCGACAAACGAGAGTGTAGTAAATTCATCTTCAAGGAGAAAGGGTTCAAGTGAACTGCGGCGAGAAAGAGAGCGAGAAAGGGCAAGAGAGAACAGGCGGAATTACAAAGAGCAGCGAGCAAACGAGCAACTAAGGGCCCGACAAAGAAGACAGCGGACTAGCGAAGAGCAACGAGAAAAAGAGCAATAACGAGCTCGGAAAAACAGGCAGAATAGCAGCGAAGAACAACGAGAGAAAGAGCAAGTAAGAGCTCGGCAAAACAGGCAGAAAAGCAGCGAAGAACAACGATAATTCAAAACACTGTAAGAACTTATATGTCGGTAGTGTTGGAGTAAGCTTACAACGAGTGGCGTGTTCGCTTCCGATATTATTGTGATGGTTTGAAATTTTAGCCCTGCAGAATATACAAGCCTTCTCCAAAGATGAGGTAACAAACGTAAATGTATGCACTAATCATAAGTCTTTTTTTGTTGTGCATGAGAATCTGTTTATACTTCATTTATGAGCGAATTTGAAGTTGTATCGTTTTCGCATCTTTTCGTAAATATTTACAATTCAATTAATGCTGCTTTCAAACTTGTTTATGTTTGTACATTTTATACAGACATTGTTTATTAAATATTTCATTTGGACTAATTGTTTTGTGTTTTAGTTAGTCGAGTTAACTGTGATGTTCATTGTTGGATTTTGAAAACAATATTAAATTATTAAGCTTCACGGATCAAAATCACGATTTCGATTTGTAAATTACAAACTACACGTATGGAAAAATCCTGCAAACAAAAACGAGTAAAACTACTCAGCGATACTGCACACCAAAATATTTTTAAGTGATCTATTATCCAACCACTCTTTTTGATACTCGATTGCATTTTTTTTTTGTTTCTCTTATCAGCGAGTGCGTTGAAATGATCTCGAAATCTTTAACGGGTAAACCAATATATATTTCGCCGATTTCGTTGCGAGTTACCTTTGTTTGGCTCAGTGAGTTCAGACTTTACCTCCCGGGCCTCACCTACCGCATATTTGCTTACCAGAAATGAAGAAAATTGAATCAGTTCTCTGCATAAAGTTCCCTTAGGTATTTAGCAACGCATACGATAAAACAGAATTAGATTATCATGCAACCAAACCGCAGCGAAAAGAAAGAAGACGCATTGTAAGCTTATTCTAAGTTAGCGTGCACCACTTCCCAAATCACAAACTGTCACAATTCTTACACAAAATCTGACTTACAAAACCGGAACCATCAATTTGCAGAGCTTGTTTTGCTGCCGTAATTTTCTCAGTTTGCCCGTGGCGTGAGTTCATTTGGTTTACTGTGTTTAGCAGCGATTTACTTTGTTTTTCTGTACTTTGTTTTTGCCTTGAGTTGATTTTTTGCCCTTACTGTTTTGTATTAAATCAAAACAAGATCAAGGTCCTTTTTACATTGAATAACTCATAAAGGTGTATTAATTAGTGTGCAGTAAACGCTGTAAAAAGTTTTACAAAGATATCTGTTGTGTGCTCCTGCGTGCGTACGTGAGGAACCCAATAAAGTGCACTCGTCAATTTCGGTTTCGCCTTGAAATATGTTGACATCGCTTTCGTAAACAAAACCATGAGAGGTTTCTACATATAAGATATTTTATACTAGCTTATACTTAAAAGTTTAACCATGAGCGATTAAAAACTAATTTATTTATTTTGCCACTCTATAATTAGCTTCTAAAGAAATAGTGTGGCTACTTATTGCTAATGATAAATGGGAGCTCCGCTTTTAGGCCTGCCTAAATCTATATATTATAAGCTTCTTTGTAAAAGGGGATCCAGTTTAGCTTATTAAATAAAGTGACAGTTCGACTAGTACGTTGTGCTGTAAGAATAATACGCGCAGCCCGTTTTTGCATACGGAGAACTCTCTCGAGTGCCTCTTTGTTACACGATGTCCATACTGTGCTTGCATACATGAAGAGTGGTTTGATTACTGCGTTATAGTAGATCAATTTTTGATTCTTTTTCAAGTAGCAGCTTATATGGCGTAGAAGACCAATTCGTTTTGAAAGTTTGTTACATAGTTCGTCAACATGGAGGTTACAGGTTACAGGTTACAGGAGGTTACAGGTTATAGGGGGAGACGAGAAGGAGCGTACTCGACTGAGGTACACATCGTTTGGAGAAAAGAACTTTAGTGGTGGTTTGAAGCATCGCAGATTTAACGCGAAAGGAGTTGAAGAGCATGAAAATATTACAAATCCAAAAAGGTGTGTTGTTCGCTTGTATAATAGCGGAGCTCCCGCGGGCGCCGAAGGCGCCCGCGGGCGGAGCACCATTGCTATAGAAATTGGTAACCCATCAAGCCGAGAAAATTTGGATGTCACGTCCGTCCGTCCGTCCGTCCGTCCGTACGCACGGATTAGGGCTGGGGACGAGTTTGTCTTTGTCCTTGATTTGGAGTCCTTCTCTGGCAAACAGTAACACAAAAACATTTTTTGGTTTGTCAAGAGTTAACTTATTTGTCGTAGAAATTTGTTAAAACACTGTGTCACCTCAGGTTGTTTTTTTCTCGCATTTTCTTATGATCTGGACATTACATTGCAACTTAAACGAAGCGATTGGATGAAAAGGCGCTAAAATAGTTGGTACGTTGTTCACCTTTTAACCTGAATGAAAGACGTGAAGAGAGCATGCTGGAAAACATAGTGCTTCGTGAATATTTCTCACTCTATTTACTTACCAACTTTATGGAAACCTCATGCCAAATGATCTAGGACAACCGCTTAACGGGATGATCCGAAATAATTGCCGACTTGAATATGATATACATCGGAAAACACCGAGAGTTGAAGCACTGCGGCTGACCTTGGCTGAGAAGCTGCTGAAAAGTTAATTGAACTGGAATAAAAGCGAGCTCAGAGCCGGTGAAGTTCACTAAGTGATGGACAAAAGACTGCTAACAGACCTAACAGCTACACCGAAAGGAAAGGAGAGATCGATCTTCGCCGATAATTCAAAACACTGTAAGAACTTATACGTCGGTGGTGT
Source organism: Meandrina meandrites (assembly GCA_963693305.1). Taxonomy (NCBI): domain Eukaryota; kingdom Metazoa; phylum Cnidaria; class Anthozoa; order Scleractinia; family Meandrinidae; genus Meandrina; species Meandrina meandrites. The sequence continues at coordinate 14,258,919 of OY855907.1, read as the reverse complement.
TGGAGTAAGCTTACAACCAGTGGCGTGTTCGCTTCCGATATTATTGTGCTGGTTTGAAATTTTAGCCCTGCAGAATTTACAAGCCTTCTCCAAACATGAGGTAACAAACGTAAATGTATGCACTAAGCATTAGTCTTTTTTGTTGTGCATGAGAATCTGTTTATACTTCATTTATGAGTGAATTTGAAGTTGTGTCGGTTTCGCATCTTTTCGTAAATATTTACAATTCAATTAATGCCGCTCTCAAACTTGTTTATGTTTGTACATTTTATACAGACATTGTTTATTAAATATTTCATTTGGACTAATTGTTTGGTGTTTTAGTTAGTCGAGTTAACTGTGATGTTCATTATTGGATTTTGAAAACAATATTAAATTATTTAGCTTCACGGACCAAAATCACGATTTCGATTTGTAAAAATCCTGCAAACAAAAACGAGTAAAACTACTCAGCGATACTGCACACCAAGATATTTTTAAGTGATCTATTATCCAACCGCTCTTTTTGATACTCGATTGCATTTGTTTTGTTTCTCTTACCAGCGAGTGCGTTGAAATGATCTTGAAATCTTGTACGGGTAAACCAATATATATTTCGCCCATTTCCTTGCAAGTTACCCGTGTTTGGCTCAGTGAGTTCAGACTACCTCCCGGGCTTTCCCTACCGCATATTTGCTTACCAGAAATGAAGAAAATTGAATCAGTTCTCTGCGTAAAATTCCCTTAGGTATTTAGCAACGCATACGATAAAACGGAATTAGATTATTATCATGCAACTCAAACCGCAGCGAAAAGACAGAGGACGGTTCAAAACAACATTGTAAGCTTTATTCTAAGTTAGCGTGCACTACTTCCCAAATCACAAACTGTCACAATTCTTACACAAAATCTGACTTACAAAGCCGGCACCATCAATTTGCAGAGTTTGTTTTGCAGCGGTGATTTTCTCAGTTTGCCGTGGTGTGAGTTTATTTGGTTTACTGTGTTAAGCAGCGATTTACTTTGTTTTTCTGTACTTTTTTTTTGCCTTGAGTTGATTTTTTGCCCTTACTGTTTTGTATTAAATCAAAACAAGATCAAGGTCCTTTTTACATTGAATAACTCATAAAGGTGTATTAATTAGTGTACAGTAAACGTTGTAAAAAGTTTTACAAAGATATCTGTTGTGTGCTCCTACGTGCGTACGTGAGGAACCCAATAAAGTGCACTCGTCAATTTCGGTTTACCTCGAAATATGTTGACATCGCTTTCGTCAACAAATCCGTGAGAGGTTTTTACATGTAAGATATTTTATACTTAAAAGTTTAACCATGAGCGATTAAAAACTAATTTATTTTGTACCACTGTATAAGCTTAGAAATAGTGTGGCTACTTATTTGCTAATGATAAATGGGAGCTCCGCTTTTAGGCCTGCCTAAATCTATATATTAAGTATGTAAATAAATGCCCGAAAGACGTAGACAAGAGTAGCTGTTTCTATTTGTCGCCAAAAAAGCAATTCAACGTAGACGATAAAGTATCGTTTACGCGTTCTCCGATGGGAAAAAAATATGTTGAGAAATGTACTTCGGGATCTGTGTAGTAAAGCTAATATTGAGGGTTTTCACACAAATCGCTCTCTGAGGGCTACCACGTGCTCATTAGCATTAGGAAAGGGTGTGCCGGAGAAGCTAATTATGGATCGCACGGGTCACAGAGATGTAAAATTTCTTCATGCTTACCAGAGGGAAAGTGGTAGAGAACGCGGAGCTGACACTTTCCGATGTGTTACAAAACTCCAAGAATTAATTTCTAGAGGGTTCATCCCCCAAAAATGTTAAAACAGAGTGCCAAGAAGGGAAGTATACTTTCAACAATTGTACGTTTGTCTTTAAAATGAATTCAGAATAACGTGAGAAACTTGAACCAGTTCTATAGTATTTATTAGCAATTTGCACTTTGTCTGTAATTTGCTTTATTGATTGTATATCATGGTGAACTTCGATTTTGGCTTGTTAAGATTCTTTAAAGAATGCTCTGTAATTGTTTAATACAAGTTCATTATATTGTAATTCAAAATTCTAACTTGTGTTGTTTTGCTGGAAAGGTTAAATGGCTTATTTAACCTTTCCAATAAAACAATATGACTAGGGGAATATGAGCAGGGGAACTATATATTGCATTGTTTTGCTGCTATAATCAGCTGTTGTTTCAGCCCCGCACTCCCCTGTTACAATCAAAGCCGCCCCCAACTTTTCAGACAGTGAATAATAACCAGGGGTTATGTAGCATATTCACCTGAAAAGAACAAAGGAAACCGAGCGAACTGAAAAATAATTAAGCTTATACGCTGTAAATTTTATGAATTCTTCGCTTGCACGTAACGTCGGAATAAATTAAAAGTCGGCCATGTTGGGGGATAAGCGCCCAAGTGTGACTACGGATCGATTTGCGCTTTACCGGCTTAAATCATGGCACATCTTTGTGCAGTGTATGGATGTGAGCATAACTCAAAACGGGATAAGGACAAATTTAAATTCTTTCGATTTCCATCAGTTATTTATCATCTGGGAGATGAAACCAGAAAGTTGACCGAGGAACGCAGAAGGAAATGGCTGGCGAACATCAACAGGGCCGATTTTGATGATAAAAAAGCGCAACATTCACGCATTTGCAGCTATCACTTAATCTCAGGTAACATTAGTTCTCGGTTTGTACGAATTACCAAAAGTGCGATGCATTTATTTGCCTGTGCGTTTGTTCATAGGGTCGCCATCAGCCCTCTATGATAAAACAAATCCTGACTGGGCGGTAACCAAAAACATTGGCCACGAGAAAATAGTGAATGTTCAAATTGCTTCTGATCGACATTCAAGAACCAAAGAGCGTGGCGTTAAAAGGAAGCTCGCGGAAGAAGCAAAGACATTGGAAAAACCATTCGATGATCAGCTCCATGATGAACCCGAACAGACTGAACACGAAATAATCGAGCCACCAATCATAGAGCGTGGTAAGCAAATTAACATTGTTTACTTAACTTCCGTAACAAATATAGAAGTTCAGAAAGCCAACTTACAAGTCTAATTTTTTTCTACAAATGGGATTTCGATCACTGGGACTGACTTAACTGACTTGATCACTGGGATTGACTTAATCTATACGAACTATGTTGACAGGGTAGTCTGTTCCGGAGTCCCTCATATTGGCATCAGCGATCATAGCCTTATTTATGTCTATCGTAAACTATCTCACGATTTCCCATCAAAGGGGCATTCTACCATATCTTACAGAAATTTTCAAAACTTTAATCGTGGAAAATTTCGTAACGATATCTATCAACAAGACTGGAGCTGTAATTCTGATGATCCAAATATTTTGTGGGCTAACTGGAAAGCAAAATTTCTGAGCATTGTCAACATACATGCTCCATTTAGAACCAAACGTATAAGGTCGCATAAGGCACCCTGGATCAACTCAGACTTGAAGAAAGGTATGCGCGATCGTGACGCTGCCAAGAGAAAAGCTGTTAAGTCAAATGATCCATGCGATTGGGCAAAGTATAAAAAGCTGCGAAACGCAATAAATAATAGAATCAAAACTGCTAAGGAATCTTATTTTTCGAAAGCTTTTATGCAATTTGAGGGCAACTCTAAGAAAACTTGGCAAACGATTAATGAACTTACATCGCGCCGTAAAAGCAATGAGACTGTGAAAGAACTAAAAGTAAATGACGTTGTAATCAATAATTCTAGTGAAATTTCAGATACTTTTAATGACCATTTTTCAACAATCGGGCCCAGACTTGCCAATGAAATACCTCCAATAGGTCAAAATGATGATTCGAGCTACACTAACTTTATCACTTGTAACAACAAAACATTCCATTTCTGTCCAACTAGCAGTAATATTGTTTTTTCTCATCTAATCACAACTATAACAAAATTCTCGAATCTGATTGGTTCTTAGCACGCCCTATTTTTTACCAAATTGGAGCGCGCGCGGCTAAAGTATCCAATAACAAACTGTCCAATAACAAGGTGTCCAATAACAAGGTGTCCAATAACAAAGTTCGCGTGTTGCGCATGCGCGCGCTCTTTATTTGGTTCCTTGTTGTGACTAAATACTCCTTGATATTCCTAAAACGTTCAGCTTCAAGAATGGCTTTTTTGCCGTAGTGATGATGAGTCCTTAGTAGGCTTCGCTTTATCTAATTTTTTTCTCGAATTTTGTTATACTTATGATTAATTGATAATAGGACTGAGTGTCGTCCAATTCTGTCTGTAATCATACTCGTGATTAAACAAATCGGACTCCCGCTACGCGGTCGTCCGATTTTGTTAATCACTCGTATGATTACAGACCGAATTGGACTCCACTCAGTCCTATTACCATTACTAAACAAATTATCTAGATCTATAGCAACAGGTCTTGATAACATTTCTGCTAGATTAATCCGTGAATGTGCTGATCTTATTTCGGTCTCTTTATCTGACCTCTTTAACAAGTCTTTGACTTCTGGTATATTTCCTGACGATTGGAAATGTGCTAGAGTTACTCCGTTGTTTAAGCAGGGTGAGCGATCTGATCTAAATAATTATCGACCAATTTCAGTCATTCCAGTAATTGCTAAGGTATTCGAGAGGATCGTGTATGACCAGCTATATAGCTTTCTAACGAAAGAGGACGTAATTTCTAAACAACAGTCGGGCTTTCGTTCATTGCATTCAACTGTTACTGCTCTATTAGAAGCTACCGATAGTTGGGCGTTTAATATCGATCGCGGAAATGTTAATGCTGTAGTTTTTCTCGATTTTAAAAAAGCGTTCGACACTGTTGATCATGAAATTCTTTTAACTAAAATGAACCTTTACGGAGTTCAAGGAGTAGCTGTTGACTGGTTCAACTCATATTTGTCTAGCCGTACACAACGATGTCTTGTTAATGGTTCTCTTTCTCAAACCTGTTCGCTAAAATGTGGGGTACCTCAAGGAACAATCCTAGGTCCTCTATTATTTCTTATTTACATTAACGACTTGCCCAACTGCCTATCAACATGTCAGCCTAGGATGTATGCTGATGACACCCACATCATATATGCGGGAGCGGATCTGAGCTCTATACAGTCTAATCTAAATCACGATCTAAGTAATTTAAACAATTGGCTTACTTCTAATAAACTTACTTTAAACGCGACTAAAACTGAATTTATGTTGATTGGTTCCAGACAAAGATTAAGTACCCTTCCAGATACACTTGAGCTCTCGATTAATAATGTTCCAATAAATCGTGTCTCCTCAGTCAATTCGCTTGGTGTGTTGATCGACGAAAACCTAACTTGGCAAACCCATATTGATAAATTGTCTAAAAAGATTGCATCTGGGATTGGTGCCATAAAACGAGTTAGGCCTTTTGTTCCACCAGCTACACTGCTTTATATATACAGTGCTCTAATTCAACCTCATTTTGACTATTGCAATCTTGTCTGGGGTAATTGCGGTAAAACTTTGTCGGACAGGCTACAAAAGCTTCAGAACCGCGCCGCTCGCGTGTTAACTTCCTCTAGTTATGATACTGATGCCAAAGGTCTAATACGACAACTAGGTTGGAAAGATTTGTGTACCCAACGTCAAATTCAGAAAGCCTTAATGGTATATAGATCTTTAAATGGCTTGGTTCCTGAATACCTATCGTCTAAATTTCTAAAACGTAGTGGAATCCGCTATTCTTTAAGGGATTCCGAAAACAAACTGGTTGTACCACATCCACGAACTAACTATATGAAAAATAGCTTTAGTTACAGTGGTGCAACTCTCTGGAACAGCCTACCCTGCAATCTCAGGATGATAAAATCCTATAATCAATTTAAAAGCAAAGTTAGGCACGGCATTCATGGAAAACAGGATTAGTTTAATATTTAAATTAGTATTTACTACATGTATTTCAATTTTTATTAATTGGTATTTAGCATGGATTGTTTATTAGTAGTTTATTAGTATTAATTTTTATTATAATTCTAAATAATAGTATATTACCTGATGATTTTTAACCGTGTATAAAGAAATGTTAAATAAATAAATAAATAAATAAATAAATAAATAAATAAATAAATAAATAAATAAATAAATAAATAAATAAATAAATAAATAAATAAATAAATAAATAAAAAAGCAAAACAATGAAAAGTTGGAATGGACGAGGGAATGGACTGGGATTTTGGAAAAAAGTAGACTGGGAAGATGGGACTTCAACATAATTTGGGCTGGGAAATGGGATTTGTAACTCCTCTTCAGTTCATGACCCTTATCAGGCAAGAAGATACACGGCTATCCAGCAAAAAGTTACATTGCTTTCTTAAACTCATTAATTATTCATCTGGTTAGCACAGAGGAAATCAGAATCGTGACGGTGGTTTCAAATGTAATCCTTATTAGCATGGATTTGTAAGATGTTTTTCTCTGTTTTCTTGTAGTTTTAGTTTCGATTGAGAAGATATATCAAACACTCGTGAGGGTGTTTCATCACATGTCCAAACACCTCGGAGATGGTCAAAAATACTCCGCTACGTGTCGTATTTTCAACTCTCTTCTCGGTGTTTGGAAATGCGATGAAACACTCTCCCTCGCGTTTGATAAATTACATCCAGTTAAGGGGGGAGACTCTTAACTACCAATTTGTTTCTAAGGCAGGTTTCTAATTGCCATATTTTGGAAATCAGACCTCATATGGATAAGCTTTTTACATGAGTTTGTTCTATTGAAGATTCCTTTAAGAGTTTGAAGTCACGGCCATATTTAACGCATCACGTGACCAGAATAGAAAAAACCCTAAAGCTCAAACGGCGGATAGATTTTAAAATTTCAATGAACGTCAATAGATAAAGAATGTCCACATGCGTAATGTGACGTATCGTTTTCGTGAAATTCCCATTATTATAAGAGTTATGGCGTAATAAACACTCATATTTACAGACTTTCATCGGTATTGTTTCTTCTTTTCGTGTAAACGGTAAAAGCTTTCGTCAGATTATAAAGATGGCGACGTTATCTCTGATTCGTAAAAGAAATCGGAACTTTACCTTGTTTCCTTGGGGTTTTAGGCATTTTAAATTTTAACGCGCGGTTTGGGACTGGCACTAGTTTCGCACGCGCAATGATATGCTTTTCAAAGAAGGTGAACCCCCAAATAAAATTCACCATTAAGCGTTACAAAAAGCTTCAAGATCGATTGCTTCAAAATACAGTCTTCAGCAATTCCTTAGCAACTGCTTTGGATCTGTAGTTAAGAGTCTCCCCCCTCAACTAAACATTTATTGACTTTGTTTCTAAACAACCCTCTCAATGGAGGACATGGAGAAGGAGGCATGTTTTAAGCGCACCTGTGTTGCGGAACTCAACAAGCTTAAGATACAGCTACTGAATGTTAACACATCTGAACAGTCATTTCATGACAACGATGAGAAAACCAAGTTTTATACTGGTATACCCAGTTTTGTTTTTCTTATTAATGTTTTAAACATAGTTGCCGCTTATGTAAAACATACATCAACAAATGCCCTGTCGCAGCTTCAAGAATTCCTAGTTGCATTAATTAAAAAAAAAAAGTGGAACATGCCATTTCAGTCAAGACTTGGCATACGGGCTCGGTATGATCCTTGTCAACTGCAAGTAGAATATTTTATAAGTGGATTGATGCCATGAGTACATGTTTGTAATTTCTAGTTATATGGCCAGAGAGGGAAGAACTGAGAAAAACAATGCCATTAGTTTTCCAACAGTATTTTGGAAACAAAGTGGCAGTGATAATAGATTTCTTTGAGGTGTCTATAGGCCTTCTAGCTTAATTGCAAGAGCAATGACTTGGTCAAATTATAAGCACCATAACACAGTTAAATTTTTAATAGGAATCACCCCACAGGGAGTCATATGATTTATATCAAAGGCGTGGGGAGGAAGGGCTCGATGAACATTTTAATATAGTTTTAAATGTGCATGCTTCTGTTCACCCTGTCAGACGCAAAGAAATTGTACGCTTCCATTGAGTTGTACGTCTTCATTTGCGTTTTTGTGGCCCATGAAGTTTGCAACACCAGGTAATTTACGACATCCGGATATTGGATATTTGGCAAAAGCGCGATATTTTCGCTGAAATGACTTCTCTTCAGCGCATACGGGTCGAAACCACACTCGATAACTTTCTCCTTATATCTTGACTTAGCTGGGCCATCCAAGCCCGCAAAATAATCCAAAAACTGAATGTTAGCGGGCAAGTAGCTTTGGCACACAGCCATTTTAAAAGCTTGGTTTTCCCCCACCATGGCGGATGCTAATGACGAAGCAATTTTTGGTCACATAGTTGCAAGCGAAGAATAATGCGATGAGATAACGCCGAAGAAAGGGCTTGTGGCTTCCTGTGGCTGATCTTCGATCGATTGTTTGATAAATTGCCGCCATATGACATAGCATTTCACTGTGAAGTGGGAGTAGTTAAGTGTTTATTGAAGAAGGAAAAAACAATGAAACGAAAGACGGCTTCATTTTTACAATGTTTTATACAGCTTCCTCGCTAACTGATGGACAATATACGTGCAAGCACTATGCACTAGTCGGCGGATTAACAAAAGTATTACAGGAACTGACGGATGGAGGGCCGGATAGAACGATAGAAGGAGTGAAATTGGCCCTGCTTTCAAGAAATTCAGTTTAAAAACTGAAGCATTGGATAAAGCGTGATTTTCTCATAGCTTAGCGGCTGTTGGATATCATACATAATTTCTCATTTATTACACGACGAAGGTATACCTTGTCAGAGGACCAACCAATCAAATTGCTCCCCAAAAGGGGCTTGTTATATTAGAGAATAATTCTTTCCGATATAGACACTTCGAGTTGTAAAACATTGTTCTGCATACGATTCTCCCTATGAATATGTAGACAGACACGGAAGCAGTCAAATTTTTTTCTGTTTATAAACCCAATAAAACAAGATGACTTTAAAATCTCTGACGTCACGATCATTTTGTTCACCCAAAGAACAAATGTTCATGCAAGGACCGCCGGGAATGCAGGGTCCTAAAGGATCACGTGGTAAACGAGAGCTGCGTGGAGTCACGGGAAGAAAAGAGTCACGTGGAAACAGAGGAGAACCAGGCACGCGTGGTAAGCAGGGAAATATTGGACCACCAGGTCAGAAGGGGGAACAGGGAATCATAAAAGTCCCGGGTCCCAGGGGGATGTCCGGTGCAAAGGGAGAACCCGGAGAATCCATTTCCATACCCACGGTGGTAATATCACAGATAAATCAAACGGCCAAAGAAAATCAAACTGCTGTGTTCCAGTGTTTTTTCAGCGGAAATCCTAAACCATCAGTCACGTGGTTAGGAGCGAACAGCGTTCCCTTAAGAAGTCACGATGGCAGGTTAGAAATGCGTCACGTGACCTTTGATGATGCAGGTAAATACACTTGCGTTGGAGAAAATGTCCTTGGCTCAGCAAACCAGTCCGCAGTATTGAATGTAGAAGGTGAGAAAAGATATATCTTAAATGTTATCAATCGTAATAATGAGCAATGGATGTTAATCCTAAACTAATGACAAGTACAGTTAGTATCGATTTTGTATCAAGCAATACTAACTGCAGATTAAACCTCGTATTCTGCAGTCTCTGTTATCTCCTTTCTTAAGCATTTCTGATTGCTGCTTTAGGATGTCGTCTGCCCATCTTTTTGGCAGGCTTCCCATTGTTGTTGTCTTACTCCATTGGCTGCGCTTTTCATGTGTATCATATGCCCCAGGGAAGAGGACTCCCCTATAAAAATGGCGGGGTACTCGTCGTACCTTTAAGGGTTCAAAATTTGTCGATTGGTACCGCTTAGGATGTTTTAAAAATTATACAATAGCCACAGTTGGAGTTATCGCAGTACCTTTTAAAGTATTCCAAACTATGTGCGACTCCTGGTACCTCTTAGAGGTGAAAACTATTTGAGGCCGCGCCCTTCGAGCTCGAATCGACATTTTGGTATCTTTTAGGGGTTCTCTTCAAAATTTTCGACGAGCACCTCCGTTATTTTTACATGAGAGTCTCCCCCGGGCCATGTACCAATCTGATCATTTATCTCGGATTTACTTGCTCTCATTTGTTGGGACGACCTTCTCAAAAGAAGCGAATGTTCACACAACTTGAATGTATCTCGGTCAATAGTTGTTAGTCAGCTGACCAGCTGTGTTTTGGATGGTCACACAACTGGTGTACCTACTAGCTGTGGAGAGAAGCGTCGTTTGCGCCAGGCTGACTGACTGTGGTCTCGAATTTGACAAATTCCTCCGAGTAACGTTTGCGCGCATGGAAATAGACCAAAGAACACTTGCTTGACAAAAGATTGCCGTTTAACATACCTTTGAGTAATAGGTTGGCTGAGTGCCTTTACTGTTTAACTGGCGCTCTTTGCCGCCTTGGAAACTATGCTGTTTGTCGCATCACACACCAGGTACCTGATATTGCCATCTGTAGATTTGGAGTCTAAGACTATTTCTTTTCTATTTCATGATCAGCTCCCCCTCGTGTTCAGCTCGTTCCAGGCCCCACCCACGCAAAGACAGGACGAAATGTGACGCTGCCTAAATGTCACGTGACCGGTTTCCCTACGCCTGTCGTCACATGGAAGAAATTGACGGGTATTTTTCCTAAGAAGAGAGCCGTGTATAATGGGGGAGTTTTAACACTGACTAACTCAGAAAGAAAAGATACCGGACCATATGAATGCAGAGCCAGAAACCTTCTGGGAGAAGACTCCAGCGTTACGACTTTGTTTGTTTGGTCTGCGCCCAAATTCATATCAAAACCCCCAGATAGGGTTGTTAACGACATTGGCGGGTCGCTGGTTTTGAATTGTTCCGCTACTGGATAAACTCTACCGATAATTTCTTGGAAACGATCCGGCGGGAGCTTGGGAACGGGAGCGAATGAAAGTCCAAAGAGGCACTTTGACTATATAAGGCCTCACTGAATCAGATTCAGGAATTTATATCTGTGAAGCCAAAGGCCCCCATTTTGCGATTGAGGCAAGAACATATTTGGAGTTGAGAGGTAAGTGTAACAAGCAAAACACTAAAAGTTCTTCAGTCTTCAACATCGCATGAGCATCGCACGCAACTGAACATACTGTAGACAGAGAAATTTTAAAATGCAAGGCTAATCGAATAGCCGTAAAAAGGTATATTTTACTTAGCCCAATATTTCGGATAGACAACATTATGTGTAGTGGTGATAGTTGTTCCGCTGTGACAGGTGGTAACGTGAAGGATGACGGTCTTGTGCAAATTGTAGTAATATCTGAGTAGCAACGGAAAGCTATACAACAGAAGCCCTGGAATAACGTTGATTCCAGGGCACTTTGTTATTTCAATAGAATGTCGGTGAAACAATTATTCTTGTAAATTTCCTTCCTTCCGACTGATAGTTGTTAATGTTTCAATTACCGAGTTTGTAGAAATAGGGGACATACATTGATTCCGAGTTTATTTGCCGAACTAGTTTGTTAATTTTGATAAAAACATAGGTTGTAGAAGTAGTGAGGAATATATTTGTGCTAACTTTCGAAACGGAACATAATCATATGAGTAGTAGGAAAGGGACCAGGGTTTCCGGTTTTTTTTTTTTTTTTGCTGTGGTTTTCATAAAATTGCTGTGTAATCGCTGTGGTATACATTAACTGTCTGTGGAATAAATTAACTTGCTGTGGTATACATTAACTGATATGAAATCGCTGTTGTATACATTAAAGAACAAAGGATAACAATTGACCAACCACCAGAACGAATAATTATTCAAAACGAAAAATATATATGCGCTTCAGTGACCCCGAAAGTAAATAATAGCGAGCGCGAGGCGAATTGCCGCGAAACTTATGAAACACACAGATGATAACTCAAGCAAAACTTTTATTTCGGTCGATCAATACTTGCGAGCGCGGAGCGAATTGCCGCGAAACTAACATTAAACACACACATAGATAATGACTCAAGAAAAACGGTTATTTTTTTCTTTTTATTTCTTTTTTTCTTTTACAGGTATAGATCAAGAACATACAGAACAAATTACAAAATTTACAACAATTACCTTACTTACAAACTACAAAGAAAGAAAAAGAACTACACTGCACTGCACTATACAAGGATTACATATTCAACTTAAACTTAAAATTAAAGAGTGATTACGGGAATCTTAGAAAAACGAGGATGAAATAACAGCTACTGTTGTATTAATGGGAGTAAAGGTTTTTTTTTTGTCATGGAAATGGATTTTGTTTTTTGTTTTTTTCGCGATAAATTAAAACGTTTGGTTTCAACCGTCTTTTTAAGGGCGCGTTCGTTTGGGAATATTCTGAAATAAAAGTATATTCTGGAATATATTCCGGCTATTCTGCTCCCAGCAGTATTCCGAAATAGGAAGAGCAGCCAAACGAACGCTAACTTGCATTATTCCAAGTATTCTTATTCCGGATTGATCCCAAACGAACGCGCCCTAAATTTATCAACTAGCAGTCTTATACACATGGAGCCCTTATTTAACTTGCAACGATAAATGAAATATTTACTTTCAAGAAGGATGTAGTTGACTATATTGCTTATATTATCTGTATCTAAAATCCAAAAAAGAACATCCTTAAAACATCAAACCTAACAGTTATATTTAAAGAATTAAGTAATACCTTTAAATCATCCCACAACATACACACTTTCGGACAATGGAAAAAAATGTTCTATGGTCTCCAACTCCTTTTCACAAAAATCGCATAATGGAGAATCTACTTTTTTAAACTTAAACAGCATCTTGCTTGTGTATTTGTGTATAAGATCCTGTTTAATATTTTATACTGGAATTCTCTTAATTTAGTATCCAATGTTGTTTTGAAGGGCAGTAGATATTTCTTTTGCGCTGTTCGTATACTGGATATCTTGGAAACAAAACTGTCATATAATGACTTCGATTTAAGATTTTGCAAATTGACTTTTTTCCCTTGAATACGTTAATTGAAATCAGTTTGGATTAGATCATAAGTTTCTGAGGAGATAGAGTTTTTATTTATTTTCAATATTTTGCGCCATTCCTCTGGAAACGTATTGAAGAGACTGAAAAGTAGAAAATGTTCAACTGGCGAGAGGGTTGAATATAATGGTTCCTTGTTCGACTTGAACTCTCCCCGTATGTCGTAGAGGTCTCCAATTCTTACGATTCCAAGATCAATTAGCCTGCTGTTATACTTTGACTTGGATTCAATGCAAATGAACTGGTTGTTCCATATGACTTGATTTGCTATTTCTGAGGATGAGGAGAGATTGTCGTCGTTTAAAAGGGTCCATGTCGCAATGCATTCTTTATAAAATTCTGGAAGAGTTATCGGTAGTTTAGTGTAATTAAAATTACAATGAAACAAGAAATTTCCTCCTACTTTTTTAAGATAAAAATCCAGAAAAAAACTTCCAGCTAGCGGGATCAGTGGAAAGATATCTTTTGATACAAATTATTCTTTGGGCAGAAATCATTGACTCAATGTTGGGCGTTTTCAAGCCTCCTTTGTCAATAAGGTTAATAAATGCTGTGCGCTTTATTTTATCTTTTCCGTTCCAAACAAAAGAATATAATAATATATAATATTGATAAACTCTTTTTTGTTTGAAATGAGAACAACCCTGTATAAGATCTTTGGTATGGCGAAATATTTGATCACTTGGATTTTTCCAAGTAGTGTAAGTCCTCTTCAGCTCCAGCCATTTAACAATCCTCTCAAAGATTTCTCGATTGATTCAAAGTTTAGCTTATAAAACAGTGAGTGATTAAAGGTAAAGTTAACCCCTAAAATTTTTATGACCTTACTTATTTCATTTACACCTAGTTCTGAGCTGCTTACTTCCATATTTCCCAGTAGTAGAAGAATTTCAGTTTTGTCGCGATTAAGCTTCAATCCAGAGTATGTACTAAATAGTATCAAAAAGAGTGCGGTGCGAGAGTTTGTCCCTAACAAATGATGTCATATCATCAGCGAATTATTTCAGCGGTTATTTCGGTCGTTAAATGTAAGTAAAACTCTCGTTGTAAATCGACAAACTGAAATATGTCTAATAAAGCAGTTAAACTGATAGCTATTTTCATCGAGTGTCTTTTGCAACATTAACTTTCAGATTGGTGTAGTTAGAATTCGCTCAAGAGAAAATAACACAAAATTTAAATTTTCTTCGAAAACAGTATTAAAAAAAATATATAGCACGTTCTTGTGCACCTGGGAGAAAGGTTAGGCTTAATCTACGTGGTGGCATTTCATCAGAAAAAGCCAAAGTGTACATTTAGAGTTACCTTTTTGTAGTGCTGCAGTGCTTGTTAGGCAAAATTAACGTGGTGTCATTTCACCAAAAAATCCAAGAAATGTACATTTTGAGCTACAAACTTGCACTTTTTTGTGGATCTAGGGTGAAAGTTAGGCTTAATCTACGTGGTGGCATTTCACCGCAAGGGCAAGAAATGTACATTTAAAGTTAAAAGCTAGCACTTTTTCATGCATGTGGGAAAAAGGTTATGCTTAATCTAAGTGGTGGCATTTCATCAGAATGGCCAAAAACGTACAGTTAGAGTTACAACTTGCACATTGTTGTGGATCTAGAGTGAAAGTTATCCTTAAAATTAAAAATTAAGAGCTGCAAACTTGCACCTTTTTGTAGAGCTGCTGTGCATGTTAGGCAAAATTTTACGTGGTGGCATTTCACCAAAGCCAAGAAATGTACATTTTGAGCTACAAACTTGCACTTTTTTGTGGATCTAGGGTAAGAGTTATGCTTAATCTACGTGGTGGCATTTCACAAGAAGGCCAAAAATGTACATTTAGAGTTAAAAGCTTGCATCTATTTCTTAGCGTTCTTTTCTGACCTTTAACTGCATGGTACTAAAATTGAAATTGATGTCCCTGCACTTTATTGGGTTCCTCACGTGCGCACGGAGACGCACACATCAAATTTTTGGTATAAAAACTTTTTACAACTTTTACTGCACACTAATAAACCTCCTATAGTAAATCAGTTTAAAAAGGACCTCGATGAAGGCAAGGAAATTTGTTTTGATTTACTTCGAAACAGTCGAGGCAAAACAATCAACTCAGGGCAAACAAAAAATCAAATAAACAGGGCGAAACAAAGTAAACACGCGGCTAAAGAAAATGAGCTCACGCCAGAACAACAACAACAACAACAACAACAACAACAACCACAACAACAACAAAATCGGCCGCAAAACAAACCTGGCAAATTAATTGGGAAGTGGTTAGGCAAGTTTAAAGCAAGCCTCTCTTGGGCCCGCAAAAAGAGTTTGACTATTCTGTTATATCGTACACGTTGCCTAATACCTTAGAGAATTTAATGTAGAGAACAAAGTGAATTTCCCTAGTTTCTGGTAAGCAAATGTGCGGCAGAAAAAGTCTGAAAACACGTACCCAGGCACAGGTAACTCGTAACGAAACCGGGGTAAATTATTTGTTTACGAGTCTCGAATCACCAAACGAGAGAAAACATACTCACTGACATAGAAAATTGGGGCGAATAAAATAGAGCAGTTGGATAAAATAAATCGTCTAAATTCATTTTAGTGTGCAGTGTCGTTGAGTAGTGTTACCAGTTTTGGTTTGGAGTTGTTTGCGGGATTTTCCTCAGTATAAGTGTAGTTTGTAATATTTTGCAAAGGCGAAACGTGTTTTTAATCCAAGTACATGTAGCTCAATGATTTATTATTCTTTTCAAAATCCAAAAATGAACCTCACAGTTAACTCCACTAACTAAAACACAACATATGAAACGAAACATTTAATAGACGATGTCTGTATAAAATGTACAAAAGTGATTAAAGCTAAGAGGTTTGAAAGCAGCATTAAGTAATAATGGAATTTATAAATAACCTTATGTAACCTACGGAAAGATCTGAAAACCGATACAACTTCGAATTCGTTTATAAATGAAATATAAAAACATTCTCACAATAAAAGTAGATTTCAGTGTATACATTAAGTTTGTTACCTCGTATTTGGAAAAGGCAATATGAGGTAACAAACTTAATTAATGTATAGGAGAGAGAGATGTATAAGGGAACTCCGCTAAAAATTAAACTAGCACTTTTTTGTGCATCTGGAAAAAAGGGTATTAAAGGGTTAATCTGCGTGGTGGCATTTCATCAGAAAGGCCAAAAATGTACATTTAGAGTTTCAAAATTGCACATTGTTGTGGTTCTAGAGTAAAAGTTATTCTTAAATTTTCAGGAGAAAGGCCAAAAATGGTCATTAAGAGCTACAAACTTGCACCTTTTTGTAGAGCTGCAGTGCATGTTAGGCAAAATTAACGTGGTGGCATTTCACCACAGATCCAAGAAGTGTACATTTTGAGCTACAAACTTGCACTTTTTTGGATCTAGGGTGAAAGTTAGGCTTAATCTACGTGGTGGCATTTCACTAGAAAGGCCAAAAATGTACATTTAGAGTTAAAATCTTGCACATTGTTATCATATAGAGTGAAATTTATCCCTAAAATTTCAGGAGAAAGGCCAAAAATGGTCATTTAAAGCTACAAACTTGCACCTTTTTGTAGCGCTGCAGTGTATGCTAGGCAAAATTAACGTGGTGGCATTTAACCACAGAGCCAAGAAATGTACATTTTGAGCTACAAACTTGTAATTGCTGTGTCAAACGTAATAGTTACTGCATGTATTTGTTGAAAGATATTGACTGTCAGTTGTGGGAAACTGCAAAATCCTGCGTAAAAGGTCATTTTTGATCTACTTACAGATCTTACAAATATTTTTTTAATTGTTTACAACTATAGTAAATCTAACATACTTGACTGTTAAAAAATGGGTACAAAGTGTAAAGCAAGATTTCGAAAAGCTTTAAAAACAATCGTTGCCATCGTAAACTTTGTCGCTAAGAAACAAGTAAAAATAATAAGCCATTGCTATTTGTAATCATTATGGTTTAGTTTAGCAAAAATCAAAGAATGGCTTCCTAGTTCCTTAGTTTAAAATATTGATGATGAGTAAACGGAGGCAAACGGTCTTGGTCATATTTTGAAGAAGTGCAGCTGTTGCAATCCTTTTTGCAAAACTTAGCCGTGGAAGAGGCATTTGAACCCGTTGTACGGCAAAACGAAAAGATCAAAAGGCGGAATTCGAATGTTGAGTGGGACAAAAAAAATGAAACTTTTAATCGATAGTTTTTTTTCATTTCTCACAAAACGTAGATAATCGTTAACAAAAGTGATCTGTTAAGAAACAAATTGGGGTCACCGACCATTTAAGCTAGCAAACTGCAAGCGAAGTTAACGCAACGGCTACTCACCCTATGTGTGGTTGGAAAGTTTCGTCAGCGCGCGCGCTCGATGCATGACGTGACGTGGCGACATGAACTACGTGGGCAGTAGGGATGCGCATAAACAATTAGCGCGAATGTCCTTAAGGTGATTCCACTGAAAAAGAAGGAGTATTTAGAATTTTGTAAGACTTGGCCCAGTTCATAACTATGTTATGAGCGTTACAAAAAATGCAATAAAAAATGGGGGTCACCGTGCTCGTTTTTGTGCAACCTGGATGGCTATTATAGTAAACATATGACCCACGAGGTTCATACTAGGAACGCTCATAATCCGAAAAAAAAGAACTATCATTTCTAGAAAAAATCATTTTTTGCGTTAAAATATCGAAGCAGTTCAACGGAATAGACCTTAATCTTACATAATAAACCATTTTAATTAAACTGGAATTAAAATTATGAAAGAAATTAAAGATTTTGCTGCATGCGTGCGTAAGCAGCACTACCTCAAAACGTACTTTTTAAAGCATTGAAATAAAAATATCTCAAAGTAGAGTATTTAATTTTTCTTTAAATTGCGATATATTGTAGTCAACCGGATGTCTTTTAAATTTATGCATTAAAAAATGGGGGTCACCGTGCTCGTTTAGAAGAAAATGACCATTTATTTCTCTTCTGAGCTTAACCTAAAAGAAAAGCCGTAATGTTGTGTGTGCGCGCGCGCTCGTGCACCCGCTAAATGACGCGAAAACTCATGGGCAGCAAGGATGCGCAATGCAGTTCAGTGGAATCACCTTAAAGCGACTAAATCTCATCAAACTTTTAAAGAAACTTGTCAAAAAGATGCAAATAGCCTCTGGTATATATCATTTGGCCAAATATCTTATGTTATGAAACCCTCGTTATTGCTTTTTCCACTTGAAAAGCTTGAGTTCTGGAATCAAATACTTCCCTGTCAGTAAAGTAAGCTGACATGGAATGTAAGCTCTCTGTAGCATATGCAAATCACAGGCTTATTTATGGCAACTATCTTGAAACAGTGAACGTGCTTTGAATATTTATATGTGAACATTCCTTTCAATTGACTAATATGTCTTCACCAACGTTAACGTTTGGGCAAACCCTTAATCTAAATATACTAGCAAACCAAACTTCATTAAACGAAAACGAAGACGACAGAGCTCAAACATTGCTGTATGTGATTGGATAGATAGTTGTGAGGGAAATGAGGCAAAACTAGTAAATTAACGCTAAATGACCTAATCGGTAGTATCAATATCGAACGAAAAGTTTAAAAATGTGTTACAAAGATCTTCGGATGGCAGCTGCCACTCGAGAATCAGCGACTTGTTGCTGTTCATCTGCCATCTCTAATCAAACAAAATAGCAGGCCTTAAAGAACTCGGACGCAAGTGGCGAGTCAAACGCGAATGCTGCAGCGCCTCGCTGAAAAATATGACGCCTGCTACGTAGAATATAAACCGATAACTGTAATGTGCTACGGGACAATCGCAACGGAAAGGAGCGTTCGCAAATTGAATGGTCTTAGATGCATGAACTGTAATATATACAGACTGAAAGCCAACATTGGAACTTGCAATAACCTTGGGTTAGAATACAGTAGAAAAGTCAACAACTAAGATAGACGTTGCATGAAAAGAGTAAAGGGCAACTAAGAATAGAGCCCACATAGCTGCCTGTAAAGTGTTACTTAAACTAAAAAGAGAGGCAATATCGCGTAACAAGGATGGTGTTATAAGCTAGTACGGGCCTGATGAGATACTACTATTCTTTGATGTCGCTTTGTGCCTCTCGAGAGTCTTTTAATAAAGAACTTTCAACTTAGCTAAATGTTTACACAACAGCGTTACTCAACGACAGGGAGTAAAGGGAGTAAATATTTATGCAATCAAGAACAGAGCCCACATAGTTGCTTGAAAAGGGTTACAAATTTAAATTGGAAAGATGCCAATATCCTGTAAGATGAGAGGTGTGAATGGGGCCTCATGAGATACTAGCTGCTATTCTTATATTTCGCTTTTCGCCTCTTAAAAGAGGCATTACAAGAGGTTAAAGCAACGCAGCCCAGAATCTTGGTGAAACAGGAATTTCTTAACGTGGGCAAGCCAGACGATTACTGCAATAAATGCTAAAGATGACAGCGGCATGATTGGGGGTTCCGCATTTGCCAGTGACATCTAAATAGAGGTGCTCAATGGGGTTAATTGTCAGCCGTCAACTGACTGGCTCTCGGAATAGCTTTTAACTGGTGAACCAGTTTCCATGCTTTCAAATATACTGACCGTTATGGTATTTCCATCTGAAAGTATTTTCATTAATTTATTGCATTAAAAAATAATTATTAGAAGTCTTGATAAAATTTCACTTGATTTCATTACTGAAAGACCAAAATGACCCACAAAACACAAAATGTAAAAATGTAAAAAAAAAAGAAGAAAATTTAATGTTGACTTCAATTTATGGATAACTGCAACTCATTGGATAACCGTCACCGTTTTAAATCGGCAAAGTTTAACCGTCAAGCGAGATTGAGACCCGTGACGTATTATTATTAGGAAATACGTATTACCATTTGGGTACTGGAGTGTTGATTAATTTTTCAATTTCAAATAAATCATAGTTTATATAGAGGGAAATGGTTATGAAGCCTGGAAAAGTTCTTTTTTGTAGGTTTTTGTTCCCTATTCTGGGGGTTGACCGTGCACAAAACCTGACATAATTCAATAGGTGGTTACGGGTGTTCATGCAACTAACCAGTAGAAACACTGCGATTACGTGATTCATGCATAGTAGCTCATAGTGTATGAGCGCAAAACAGAAGATGTGCACGGTCATGGGCCTTCAAATCTCAATCTTGGCCTCTTTGTTTGCTCCTTTGATGTTTGCCGGGCTTCCTAACCATTTCCCTCTATTAACTATGAATAAATGTATCACTGCTACCAGCTAACAAATATGCGCTTGTGTACCAGGTGCCATTTACTTCTTGTTGGATTTTGCACCTCGGCGGCTGTGACAGGCTGCCAGGTATTAACATTGTACAGGCACAATGGTTGAGAACTTGAATCGTACGGGCTTTCACGTATTCGCCGCAAAAAGTATTCTATAAGTACTTTTTACTGCGTCTTCTGATAGTATTGTCTTTGTATAGTTTAAAATAATAAAATAAACTTTTGTCGTCAACACCAAAAATTTCTCACCTCGCTAAATGGCAGAATCTTTTATGTGAGCTTCTATAAACCCCACTAGACCTACTCTCTTTATATTTGTCGCTCATAAGGTGTAACCCTTTTCTAAAATGAAAAATAGATCAAAACAACTGCAGCAACTTCCTATCCTTGGGCTTCCCTAGTTGTAAGTGTCTTGTCTTTCAGTTTACATTTTAGAATGAGATCCAGGAGGAAGTTTGTAAACACAATCCACAGGCACGCTCAGCAAAAAGACGAGAGATATGGGGAGCACCCGCGCGCGCCGAAGGCGTGCCCGGGCGGAGACAATGCTTTGGGATTTTTGGAAAACCCACCGAGCTGAAAAAAAAAGGTTGTGATGTCCATCTGTCCGTACATACGCCGCTTTAAAGGTCAAATGAACCAAAATTTCGAATTTTCTTGTTTTTAGGCCAATTTGTTGATTAAGAACCAAATAAACATATTCCGAAGTTTCAAAGGAATTGGAGTTTGCAAAACAGAGAAATTTCAAGTTGAAAAATGCTTAGTTTTGGCCTTCATAATCGTAGAGCGCTCGGGAAAATGGTCGGGAAATTTTCGGAACATAAAACTGTGACGTCAGTATTGGTGCGCTGTGAAATTGCGGGAAATTCAAAGTCTTTATTTATTTATTTATTTATTTATTTATTTATTTATTTATTTATTTATTTATTTATTTAACATTTCTTTATACACGGTTAAAAATCATCAGGTAATATACTATTATTTAAAGTTATAATAAAAATTAATACTAATAAACTACTAATAAACAATCCATGCTAAATACTAATTAATAAAAATTGAAGTACATGTAGTAAAAACTAATTTAAATATTAAACTAATCCTGTTTTCCATGAATGCCGTGTCTGACTTTGCTTTTAAATTGATTATAGGATTTTATCATCCTGAGATTGCAGGGTAGGCTGTTCCAGAGAGTTGCACCACTGTAACTAAAGCTATTTTTCATATAGTTAGTTCGTGGATTCGGTACAACCAGTTTGTTTTCGGAATCCCTTAAAGAATAGGGCATTCCGCTACGTTTTAGAAATTTAGACGATAGGTATTCAGGAACCAAGCCATTTAAAGATTTATATATCATTAAGGCTTTCTGAATTTGACGTTGGGTACACAAATCTTTCCAACCTAGTTGTCGTATTAGACCTTTGGCATCAGTATCATAACTAGAGGAGGTTAATACGCGAGCGGCGCGGTTCTGAAGCTTTTGTAGCCTGTCCGACAAAGTTTTACCGCAATTACCCCAGACAAGATTGCAATAGTCAAAATGAGGTTGAATTAGAGCACTGTGTATATAAAGCAGTGTAGCTGGTGGAACAAAAGGCCTAACTCGTTTTATGGCACCAATCCCAGATGCAATCTTTTTAGACAATTTATCAATATGGGTTTGCCAAGTTAGGTTTTCGTCGATCAACACACCAAGCGATTTGACTGAGGAGACACGATTTATAGGAACATTATTAATCGAGAGCTCAAGTGTATTTGGAAGGGTACTTAATCTTTGTCTGGAACCAATCAACATAAATTCAGTTTTAGTCGCGTTTAAAGTAAGTTTATTAGAAGTAAGCCAATTGTTTAAATTACTTAGATTGTGATTTAGATTAGACTGTATAGAGCTCAGATCCGCTCCCGCATATATGATGTGGGTGTCATCAGCATACATCCTAGGCTGACATGTTGATAGGCAGTTGGGCAAGTCATTAATGTAAATAAGAAATAATAGAGGACCTAGGATTGTTCCTTGAGGTACCCCACATTTTAGCGAACAGGTTTGAGAAAGAGAACCATTAACAAGACATCGTTGTGTGCGGCTAGACAAATATGAGTTGAACCAGTCAAGAGCTACTCCTTGAACTCCGTAAAGGTTCATTTTAGTTAAAAGAATTTCGTGATCAACGGTGTCGAACGCTTTTTTTAAATCTTTGAGTGATGAAGCTCACAAGAATGGAACATCATGGTTTTTGTGCAGCACTAAACTGCTTAAATTATTCTAAGTCGAAAGTAAGTACGTTTAAGTTTCCAGCAAATTCAAAGCTCAGGAAACAATGGCTTTTGAAAATGAAAAGAATTTCAGCCAGAAAAAAACTCTCGCATTTGTGCGGTTCATTTTACCGAAGACTACTTCAGAGAAAATCTGGCAATACGTAGGTTTCTGGGTTCTGATTTCAAGCCGCTAAGACTCCACCTCAAAGAGGATGCTGTGCAGCGGACTATTCTTTTTTTGTTCGGAAAAGAAATCACGGGGAAGAATGCCTTCCGAAGCACAAAGACCCCATTGTCCGTTCGGCTTTTGCTAAACGAAGGAAGTTAGAGGTAAGCATTTGCACTTTTCTTATTCTACCTAGAGCTTAGATAGAGTATTTGTTATGATTATTAGCACTTTTACTTTGTTGGTTTGGCTGGTCATAATCAAGCATTAGAATTTGAGTTCGTTAGTTCAATATCCTCGCCAAATAATTTGCTTCCATGCACGTGCACGTGCTTTTTGACGCTTATAAAATTAAGCTTCAAATGTTGTATTTATGTTGGGTTTACAACCGTTGATTTCGAGCCCTAAATAACATGTACCGGCTAAATAAATCTGGACCAAAAAACAGCTAATACAAACAGAACTCACAGTGTCCGCGGGGACAGTGTGTAAGCGCTCAGTATTCATTTCAACACTAAATTTTCCTTCAGCTGAAAACGACACGAATTTATTCATTGAAAGTTTTATCCTGCGTGATGCTTTGCAGTTTCGAATTTGCATTGAGAAATACCCTTTCATTCAAGTTAAATTTTTGTGTACAAATTTATTTTTGTGTTTTGTGTGACTCTCGAGTACAGAAAAGAAACAGTGAATTCAATCTTAGCTTTTGGCCACATCCTAGGATAACTTCGCGCTGCATACCGATCCAGGTTGCAAGCCGCACACGTCCTGATAAGAATTACGTGCAAATCCAAAAAAACTGCATTTAGATTGGGGTATATAACAAAACTGATTGTTCTATACCAAGCTGAGCAGACTGATGATTTTTATACGCCATCCAGTGTTTGAAAACCTCCTATATCGTACAATGCTTACAATTTTACTCAGTGCTTTGATAATTATTAATCTTTGAAACTGGATTACAATGTAGTAAAAAATATAACAACCATGTTTAAAAAAAAGCTTAGATTCTTTCAGAATTACTTGAATTACTTAGACTGACTCAAACTCTCAAACTTTACATTACTCGCTCTTTAAACGACGATCGTCTCTTCGATCGCAAAACCGTGAAATAAAACTATTGCGTCACAAAATTCAAAGCTCGATCCATTCCTTCTATTCCAGTGCGCGGTCATTTTGGAAACGTTTTCGTGAAGTCTTCGGAAATCTTCGTAGTTTTTGTTATAGTTCGCGCTTTAAGGCTCAGAAAGCAAAATTTCTTCTTAAGTTTAGTTAATGATGAGTTCTTCTAGCGTTTGATTGCTTTAAAATCGCTAAAGAAAGAATGTCGAAATTTTGGTTCATTTGACTTTTAATTTACTTCTCCTTGGTTAACGTCCGCTTACATCTTTGATATTGGACATTCATGTTATGTTCAATTGACGGCTGTCAAGACAAGGTACCTGCTGACCAGTTTCACGTGACCATGTCACGAGCTCAGGTGCAGAACTCTTGGAGGTCACGTGCTTTTTTAAGTTGACCGCTGACTATGTGATGGTTTTCCTTTGGATCGCGGGCACAAGCCCTAATTTCTTCCTGTCTAGGGTAATGACAGGATTTTGTCAGCGGAATTTCTGCAATAGGGGTTAACGATTTATTTCGGCTATGGAATATTTATTAAGTAGATGCGTTATGAAAGCATTTTTAATGAAGGTACTTTCAAAAATTATTAAGAATAATCAAAAATGTATATATGGAGCTCCACTTTTATTTTAGGCTTGGCGGAATGCTAGAGTCCAGTTTTAGCTTTGATTTTGCTGTTGATTTGAATGCTACAGTCGGGGGATCGCGGACAAGTGCCAGTTTTGACAAATCTTCGTTGAAGCACACAAAGAGTTTCCGAATTATTTCATTCAATCAAAAACTAGCGCGAGCGCTCACGAGTACTCCGTAAGCAATCGCGTGAATTAATACGTCATGTCGCTTAGAAACTTCTGGGACGAAAACAGCGGGCTCAGTCACTTCTCGGAGAAGTGATCTCGCCATCAACTGGCACTTGTTCGCCCAGCTGTCTTATGGCCAATTCGCACTAGCGGACAAATTTTGGGCCGATTCGCACTAGCGGACAAATTTTAAATGTCATAACATTTAAGAGGGCCAATTCGCACTAGCGGACAAATTTTGTAACAATTGGTAGATTTCATCACTTGTGTGTCACTTGTTACAGAAAACAAGTGCGAATACGTTTTTTGAGGCCTAGAATTTGTCAAACAATTCAGGAAAACAAAGAAGCAGTTGTCTTATGATTGGTCCGCGTTGCACGCGTGATACATTTTGTCAAAGAATCGAAAAAACAAGTGCGAACGACTTGTTGGACAAGTGCAAATTTTGTCAAAACGGACAAATCTTCAAAGGGGCCGATGTCCTGCCTCAAGGCAGGACAAGTCATGACAAGTCGCATTCCAACGCCCCTAATAATACCAGATAACAATACGTTGTTGATTGGCTATTGTGTTTGGTCTGGATTGTACTAAAAAACAACAGGCAAAATTTTTCGGCGATAGGCGGCAAAACATGTTTGTGTGCCGAGGTGAGGTCGTGGAAGGATGGTGAGATCGTGGAAGGATGGTAATACCGGGGTTGGAACAAATGAATGCGGAGGGAACCAGTTTGTGTCGATAAATGGAGGGGAAAAGAAATAGCTTACTTGCCACATTTTCCCTGCAGGTCAGCACAAAAACATCAGGACGTACGCCAAAAACGTACGCCAAAAACATCAGTTCATAACTATGTTATAAGCGTTACAAAAAATGCAATAAAAAATGGGGGTCACCGTGCTCGTTTTTGTGCAACCTGGATGGCTATTATAGTAAACATATGACCCACGAGGTTCATACTAGGAACGCTCATAATCCGAATAGGGAACTATCATTTCTAGAAAAAATCATTTCTTGCGTTAAAATATCGAAGCAGTTCAACGAAATAGTTTAATCTTACATAATAAACCATTTTAATTAAACTGGAATTAAAATTATGAAAGAAATTAAAGATTTTGCTGCATGCGTGCGTAAGCAGCACTACCTCAAAACGTACTTTTTAAAGCATTGAAATAAAAATATCTCAAAGTAGAGTATTTAACTTTTCTTTAAATTGCGATATATTGTAGTCAACCGGATGTCTTTTAAATTTATGCATTAAAAAATGGGGGTCACCGTGCTCGTTTAGAAGAAAATGACCATTTATTTCTCTTCTGAGCTTAACCTAAAAGAAAAGCCGTAATGTTGTGTGTGCGCGCGCGTTCGTGCACCCGCTAAATGACGCGAAAACTCATGGGCAGCAAGGATGCGCAATGCAGTTCAGTGGAATCACCTTAAAGCAACTGGAGGCCATAAATCTCATTAAACTTATAAAGAAACTTGTCAAAAAGATGCAAATAGCGGAGCAATTTTACAATACCGGGCCACTCTGAAAGCGTAAGGTTTGCGGCAACACGGTCCGCGGTGCCACGGTGAATTTTAAATTTCATTTTGCGGTCCGCAGTCCGCGGTGCCGGACTTGATTTAAATATTTGCAATAATGCCACCGTGGTCCGCGGTCCGCGGTGCCGCAGTTGATTTAAATATTTGAAATAATGCCACCGTGGTCCGCGGTGCGCGGTGCCGTACTTTATTTAAATATTTGAAATAATGCCACCGTGGTCCGCGGTCCGCTGTGCCGCAGTTGATTTAAATATTTGAAATAATGCCACCGTGGTCCGCGGTCCGCGGTGCCGCAGTTGATTTAAATATTTTCAATAATGCCACCGTGGTCCGCGGTCCGCGGTGCCGTACTTGATTTAAATATTTGCAATAATGCCACCGTGGTCCGTGGTCCGCGGTGCCGCAGTTGATTTGCATATATTAAAAAATAAATAAGATAGAAATGTATTTTGGAGGGCCACTGTGATCCGTGGTGCCGCAGTTGCTTTGAACATATGAATAATGGGGCAAAAAAATAATGCACTTAGGAATAAAGCGGAATCTGGTCTGAAAGCTAACCGCAAGCAAACCGGAATGAATAAAAAACCCGCGAAGGGCTAACCGCTGGCTTGGGATCGAGCAAACTTATTACAATAGTGTTGACCCAAACAACAACAAAGAGCTAACCGCAAGCAGACTGGAGTGAAAGCTAACCGCAAGCAAACCGGAGTGAATAAAAAACCCGCAAAAGGCTAACCGCTGGCTTGGGATCGAGCAAACTTATTACAATAGTGTTGACCCAGACAACAACAAAGAGCTAACCGCAAGCAGACTGGAGTGAAAGCTAACCGCAAGCAAACCGGAGTGAATAAAAAACCTGCAAAAGGCTAACCGCTGGCTTGGGATCGAGCAAACTTATTACAATAGTGTTGACCCAAACAACAACAAAGAGCTAACCGCAAGCAGACTGGAGTGAAAGCTAACCGCAAGCAAACCGGAGTGAATAAAAAACCCGCAAAAGGCTAACCGCTGGCTTGGGATCGAGCAAACTTATTACAATAGTGTTGACCCAAACAACAACAAAGAGCTAACCGCAAGCAGACTGGAGTGAAAAGAAAACCGCGTGAAGGCTAACAGCTGGCTTGGCGTTAACGTCTATATCCTAGTACTTAACGGCCGTGTTTTCACGAGCGATTTTTCAGGTCGCTTAGCGAGTGACAACCGGAAATCTCGTGAAAACAGTTACTTTTCTGACTCGCTTAAAGTTAAGCGAGTCGGCAAACTTCAATGCAATTCTCATTAAATTTAAGCCACCAAACCAGGTAGCTTAAGCGAGTAGGCAATTAATTTCTGCCAATGGGAAGCAGCTTGCGGTCATTCATCTGACAAGGCTGTCAAATCGGAAATAGAACACGCATTCTTTTTTATGCCTCTCGGGAACTTAGTGCTGAGCAAAACTTAGCCTGCGTAGCTGGCGGGATTTCGCGAGCGAGTGCTTTTTTAGCGGCCTCATGCTTTGGTCTTGGCCGCCAAGCAGCTCGTGCCCGCTAATCCCGCCAGCTGCGCAGGCTAAGCAAAACTCGTCTTTTTATTTTAGCTCAGTGCGTCTTCTAACTCCAAAAACAAGTCCTGTATGAATTTCCTGTTTCAAGCCGCCACAAAGCAACAGCTACTCGCTTTTCCACTGGAATCGCTCATCGCATGTTCATGCCTTGTCGTACTAGATGGTCTAACCAAATTGCAAACAAAGTGGAACATATTCCTCGAGATACGGAAATGTTCTCGCCAAATAAAGCGCATAAACACACGATTGAAAAGAAGAAGCGAAGACGCACAAGCCAGCTTTATCTGCACCTCCCGCCATTATTCAAATTGATTTAGTCGCGCGTGTGCTCTCCTGAAGTTACTTAAATGAAATAATCTTACTCGTGAAAACACCTATCATTTTTAAGTCGGTTAACGAAGTCTGTAAACAAAGCACATTCAGGAATGTTAAGCGAGACAATCGGTGTCGTGAAAACACGGCCAACGCTTGTTGATACAGATCAGCGCGTATCCCGTATCCTATTAATTTTTGGCCTAAATATTCTGTATCCTGTTAAGTTTTATGGTTTGCATCCCCAACTTTGATGTTTGCATCCCCGTATACCGTTAATTTTCCCCAATATATCCCGTATCCCTATATTTTTTTACCTAAATATCCTACGACAACCCCTACTCTTGTAACTGTGACCGCAGACCGCGGACCGCGGTGGCACATGTTTTCTTACTCTCATACACTGGAAAACCGCGGACCACGGTGTTACTTGTTTTATTGAACTATTAGTGACTGCGGGACCGCGGACCGCGGTGGCACTCGATTTAATATTCTGGCCGACTACGGGACCGCGGACCGTGTTGCCGCGAATCTTACGCTTTTGAAGTGGCCCGGTATTGTAAAGTTTAGCCCAAATAGCCTCTGGTACGTATATATCATTTGGCCAAATATCTTATGTTATGAAACCCTCGTTATTGCTTTTTCCACTGGAAAAGCTTGAGCTCTGGAATCAAATACTTCCCTGTCAGTAAAGTAAGCTGACATGGAATGTAAGCTCTCTGTAGCATATGCAAATCACAGGCTTATTTATGGCAACTATCTTGAAACAGTGAACGTGCTTTGAATATTTATATGTGAACATTCCTTTCAATTGACTAATATGTCTTCACCAACGTTAACGTTTGGGCAAACCCTTAATCTAAATATACTAGCAAACCAAACTTCATTAAACGAAAACGAAGATGACAGAGCTCAAACATTGCTGTATGTGATTGAATAGATAGTTGTGAGGGAAATGAGGCAAAACAGGTAAATTAACGCTAATGCATTACCATCCTTCCACGACCTCATCTCGGCACACAAACATGTTTTGCAGCCTATCACGGAAAAATTTCGCGTGTTGTTTTTTAGTACAATCCAGACCAAACACAATAGCCAATCACCAACGTATTGTTATCTGGCATTACGAGGGGCGTTGGAATGCGACTTGTCATGACTTGTCCTACCTTGAGGCAGGACATCGGCCCCTTTGAAGATTTGTCCGTTTTGACAAAATTTGCCAATGTCCATCAAGTCGTTCGCACTTGTTTTTGCGATCGTTTGACAAAATGTATCGCGCGTGCAACGCGGACCAATCAAAAGACAACTGCTTCTTTGTTTTCCTAAATTGTTGGACAAGTTCAGGTCTCAAAAAACGTATTCGCACTTGTTTTCTGTAACAAGTGACACACAAGTGATGAGATCTGCCAGTTGTTATAAAATTTATCCGCTAGTACGAATTGGCCCTTTGTAACAATTGGTAGATTTCATCACTTGTGTGTCACTTGTTACAGAAAACAAGTGCGAATACGTTTTTTGAGACCGCTAGTGCGAATCGGCCCTTATGTAAATGCACGTTTAAATTAAAGCGACATCAGTTAGTCACTCGTGCGTGTAATTAATTCAATAACTTAACCAACCCATTTTTACATAAACGCATTCAGATTGCTATCAGTGTGAATTTGCTAGGAACTTCAAAGTTTCAAATGTGATTACCAATCATGGTTCCAAAATTGAAATTTGACCCCCTTGATCGCAGTTTGTATTATGTGCGCTATGAAGCTCTGTGAAACCCGATCTGAGAGGACAAGTCCAATGGTCCCAAAATCCTTGCTCGTTTTCGACAAACAAGGAATCGAGGTTATCAAAGAAGCCACCGAGTTTACCAAGAATGCCGTAACGAAGTCTTCAAAGCCGATTTTTATGAAGGACCACCATTTTATCAAGCGAGTGGCAATGGTTGAAAATTCGCTGAACAGAACTTCCAATGGAGGCGGACTTTGGAATGTCGATGAGTGTGCCTTCCAAGCTACGAAGGTAAACAAAAACTTAACTGCGCTTCACAAGAAGGTAGGTCGTTATTTTAATGTAACTTGGTCCGAAGTAAGATACAGCGATTTGAGGCGACCCTTGTACTCCGTGTTGGCTTCGAGGATTACCCTGGAAATGACTGAACGTTCCATTCCCCGTGGTTTGAGAAACCAAGCAAGATTCTGGCTTAAAACATACCATAGCTGTGCAGAAAAATCTGCCAATCCACAAGTACGGGAAGACATATCGAAAACATTTATTAGAGGTAAGCGTGTTTTTATTTTGTCGCATCCACTGTGCATACGTTAAAAACGACAATCTATTATATTATTCTTTAAAAGCGTGAAAGTAGTTGTTAATATCTTTTATACTCGGCGTATTTAGAGACTAAAGTATGACGTCACGTTATCATGGCGCCGAAATTTTCAGTTCTGAACAAAGGTAGGAATTACAAGCGCGTCGGTGACGTAATGTTCTTTCGAAAGGTCAAGACCCTGTAATTACAACACAAAAACAATACTCAAAACATCACGCATTGTCTTGAAAACATTTTTGTATCTGTAAAAAGGGATTCAAACGGCCGAAATGACTTAAATTGTCAAATTCTAGCACAAACGTGCATTGTTCCCAAGGCAAGTACTCGTTTGAATTACATCGTTTTTGTAATTGTAGTACAGTTTGAAGTTTATATTACAGTCATGACAACCCGGGAGGGGGGGGGGGGGGGGGGGGTGCACTCCCAAACATGAGCTATATAGGTATGTGCCGCTGTGAAGGATAGAGTTTTCGAGCAGTGTAGTCTGGTATAGGGTAAGAGTTTCAGAGTCCCAGCGGCACACCCCCACCAAAAAATATACAGAGTACCCCCCCTGGGCATGACAAGCAAAGCGTGCACCTCTAAACTACATTAATGAATTGATTATTCGAAATAGGCCTTTTGCAACAATTTGTCACGTGACTGATTTTCTCTTATCAACGCCATACTGGAGGGCAAACAATGTAGCTTTTCCTTAGTAACGAACAAAGCGCGAGTGACCGGAACTGTCATTAAGGTGAGATAAAAGCTTTTTAAATGTTTTCTTTGTTACGATGCCACAAAAGAACACTAAAATAATATCGCTTAGGAATTTTTACATACAGAAAAAGTAGTTTCGGACTGAATCGGCTTCTAAAAGTCGGGCTTCAGGCTCGTGAAGTTTTAGCACGTGCTCGCTTGAAGCGACAGTAATGGCGGCCGCTTACACAAATATTGATTTGATTAGTTCGAGGTGATCTTTATTTGATGCTGATATTTAAGCCTTGAGAATGAAAATATTGAATGATAGCTTGTTTTGAACTTCAGGATGAAAAGTGTTACATCATGGCTACGGCTGTTGGCGACGCTACTTCGAGTGAAGCTGAAGGTGAGTTTCTGAGTTGAGTCGCATGTTGTTGTTGTGTTTACGCACAGCATACAGCAAATAGTAGCACATCCAAGTGTAGAATCTCCTTTTTTAAACGACGTAACCTTAGAGCGAGCTCAAGTTAGTTTTTCTTATATTCACAGGCGTAGAGTCAAAAGATTTAACCAAGTTCCCAGATATTTCTTTCGCAGAAGTCGAAGGTTATGCTCAGAAGGCGTCGGGCTGCGAACATACTCGAAAAGCTTACAAGTTTTTCGCTGACCCCGGCTACCTTCACGATAAAAAAAGGTACATGCAATCTGGGATATCTCAACTTTTAACTGAGAAAATGCATACAAAGGTGTTTTGGACATTTCTCGATAAAAAGGATCTAACGTTTACAACAATAACAAAGTATAATAGACTTAAATGATGTGCGAAAGAAATATCTGGGAACTTGGTTAAATCTTTTGACTCTAAGCCTGAGAATATAAGAAAAACTAACTTGAGCTCGCTCTAAGGTTACGTCGTTTAAAAAGGAGATTCTACACTTGGATGTGCTACTATTTGCTGTATGCTGTGCGTAAACACAACAACAACATGCGACTCAACTCAGAAACTCACCTTCAGCTTCACTCGAAGTAGCGTCGCCAACAGCCGTAGCCATGATGTAACACTTTTCATCCTGAAGTTCAAAACAAGCTATCATTCAATATTTTCATTCTCAAGGCTTAAATATCAGCATCAAATAAAGATCACCTCGCACTAATCAAATCAATATTTGTGTAAGCGGCCGCCATTACTGTCGCTTCAAGCGAGCACGTGCTAAAACTTCACGAGCCTGAAGCCCGACTTTTAGAAGCCGATTCAGTCCGAAACTACTTTTTCTGTAGGTAAAAATTCCTAAGCGATATTGTCTTAGTGTTTTTTTGTGGCATCGTAACAAAGAAAACAAATGTTATCTCACCTTAATGACAGTTCCGGTCACTCGCGCTTTGTTCGTTACCAAGGAAAAGCTACATTGTTTGCCCTCCAGTATGGCGTTGCTAAGGGAAAATCGGTCACGTGACAAATTGTTGCAAAAAGCCTATTTGAATCCGCTAGTCAATTTCAAGAAGGCGTTTATCTTATTAAAAAAGAAGCGCCAATTAATGTTCGATTCAGAATTTGGTTTCTGATCACAGCCGCCCGAATTGAATTTGTGTTACCATCTTTGCACTTCATAAGCGTGAACACGTACGTCCTGAATAAAACATGTTCAAGTTTAAAGGGGTTTCAGACATCGCTTTGCAAGAGCGATCACGAAAGTGAACCGCCGTTTACTAAAATTTCCGTATGCCTAAGGAAATTTGGTCAAATTTAAAAAGGCAAAGTCAGGCGACTGTAATAACTACAAACTGAACTGCAACTGCAAAACGATAGAATTCAAACGAGTAATTGCCTTGGGAACAATACTTGTTTGTGCTGGAATTTGTCAAGTTAAGATTGGCTTCTATTTAC